>OY776113.1:13236164-13786164 GCA_963675035.1 Allygus modestus | reverse complement strand
GTGGTATTTAAGTTTTCTGCAGACTCCCAGATATTTAGTTATATACATTGTTAATCTTTTATCTAATAATCTACATAAGTATTGAGATAACCGTAGATAGTAATGCGATAGTAGGCTATAGTTTTCAATGTATTAAGTTAAGGACCGGTTATTTTACGAAAAGTAAGGGGAAATGAATATAATGAATCCGCACAAACTGTTGATTTGTACGGATCAGTTGACAGTTCATTATCTTTTGGGCTCGGTTGTTATTTTCACTTTTGTGAAAGATCGAGAATCGTACATTTGGCTCGTTCAGTTGAGTATAGTACTGTAGTCGTAGCCTTCTTGGTCTCACGTACAGCCCTTCTATTTGACTATACATTTCACCCGAGAAGCTAGTTTCCCCCGTAACCTTACAAAGGAAACATCGTACTTGTCATGTTTTGTCTGTGTATATAGTGACGCAATCGACGCCGGGTCAAAAGCCGCCCCCTCGAGTCCCAGTTTGGTTTAGTGGGTGCGATATAGGGCCCGTGAAGGACCCTTGAAGGCCATTGTAGTCGAGGGCGACCACAACAGATGGTTCGCGCCCCATCGCGCGTGCCGCACCTCGCCGTTACCCGGCCCGTTACAGCGCTCCAGCGCTCCGAGCAAGCGAAATGACTAGTCTTGTGTTGTACGCCTGAGGCATTTTTAAATGTTTTTTTCGTAAGGGAACGCTCTGAAGATTCTTCATCACCGGAAGTTGCCGGACGCCATATCCGAGATTTGCCCCGTAAGACCAATGTTAACGTTGTGCCTCCGTTATTCCTCACCTGATCGTCACATTCAATTAAGAGTCTTCATCACCGGAAGTTGCCGGACGCCATATCCGAGATTTGCCCCGTAAGACCAATGTTAACGTTGTGCCTCCGTTATTCCTCACCTGATCGTCACATTCAATTAAGAGTCTTCATCACCGGAAGTTGCCGGACGCCATATCCGAGATTTGCCCCGTAAGACCAATGTTAACGTTGTGCCTCCGTTATTCCTCACCTGATCGTCACATTCAATTAAGAGTCTTCATCACCGGAAGTTGCCGGACGCCATATCCGAGATTTGCCCCGTAAGACCAATGTTAACGTTGTGCCTCCGTTATTCCTCACCTGATCGTCACATTCAATTAATTTTGGTGTCATTTTAAGGTTTCGTCATCCTCTAGGGAAATACAATGTCGAATTTAGATTTTGTTTGCAAAATAATGAGAACATGTACAGTTTTGCAGTTGAAAATGAAACAATTTATTGTACAATCATAATACCCAAATTAAGGAATTCGACACTGTATTTCCATAGAGGATGACAAAACCTTTAATTTGATACCAAAATGAATGGAATGTGACAATCAGGTGAGGAGTAACGGAGGCACAAAGTTAAAATTGGCCTTGTGAAACAAAACTCCAAGATGGCGTCTGGCAACTTCGTGGGTTTTTTCCTCCCAAGGCGTCCAAACCCTTCAACGGTTAAGGCCGGAAAATTTTTGAAAATCCACTCCTGAGAATTACAGAAAAGCTCCAAATGGCCGAATATTTTACAAGCGTTGTATATTAAAATGTAACCGGGGTTTTATCGGCGAATAGTCGTTATTTAGTTTTCGCGGATCGATTTTTACAGTTGTGTGATTACAAATCGGCATTGCTTTTTTGTATATTTGTTTGTTTTTTTCATCCTCCCCACTCAACCTACAATCGACATATAACAAAATGTTAACATCCATTTTAAGGACTCTCCTAACATGTACAAGTAGAGTGATCTTAGCAGTGCTCAATGGCAGGGTGTCTACCGGCACGGAAAATCAAGGATTTCACGGAAAAGTCACGGATTTTAGTGAAGGAGCACGGATGTCACGGAAAAGTCCCGAATTTTTCATATCAAGCACGGATTTTTAATGTGTATATGACCGTGCCACTATGACTGAAACCCAAAAGACAAATTAGCTATCGTCATACTTGGTCGTAACGGACAGAAAAGCTTGTACACATACGTTAATCCCAACTACTTTATTCGTATCCCCGTCTCTGACACTCTTCGGGGTCAGGGAACCACACGGGCTCTTTACACAGCATGAAATAGACGTAGGTGATGATGGGCAGTTCGATTCATCTTGGCGAATCGATTCATATGAATCACTCAAATCAAATGAGTCGTATATTCAACCGACTCATTTTATTCACGTTTCCTGCTCGCCGTAGAATGTCAAAAAGCCGGTTGTTATTCGATAAATTGGCCTTCCGCTTATGCGCTCGCTATATACCTGGGTACGTGAACGAAACGATAATGGTTGTCAACTCAACTCTTTCAATAACTGAAATTGACTCACACTACTAATCGGCTCTTTCAGAAATTGAGTTCATTTGATTCGCCTTGTCATTACTTCAATTTGAACCGTTCGTTCGCGAATCGCCATCTCTTTGAGGCAAAATTAGTCACTGATTGTCTAAAATGGCGGTGCGGTGTTGTGTTGACTAAACAGTATTTAGTATTTTTGTTTACCTTCTTTCGTATCTCCTCTCTCAATCAGTTAGTTTGTTAACTATTAAATTGAAGTTTAGTATATTATATACTTAACCACCAAACTATTTACTCCGTTGGACAGAAACCTTTATGATAGTATGCTTGTAAAACTCACTGTAGAGCATTTGGTAAGTTGAAGATCCGAGTAAGTTGTATTTGTAGTGTACCCGGTACCCGGAACAGTACGGCGGCGCGGCGTGTCGGCCTTGGAGCTCGGAACATTCGGCGATAGCAAGGTCGGCGATAAACCATCGCAGCCTTGCCTCTGGGTCCTGGACCCTAAGATCTGGCTCTGGCGTACAAAGAATAATAGTTACTAGGATCCTTATATTATACCTTTACACATAAATGTTAACCCCCGGGCATCGAACGAATTCTTGCCAAAATAATGTTTTCTATTAGATAGACTGAGACGTGGCTCTGGCGTCGTCCTAGGCTTTCTAAGACGCACAAAGAAGAGCAGTTTTAATTCAGCAACCAGGATCTTCATGAACATGTTTTAACATCCGGGGATCAAACGGATTCTGACCGAAAAATTGTAACAGCAACATAGATATATGTTTCATTTCAGGATTATTGGATTTAAATTCAGCTCCACCAGGCGGGTTAATATTGAATACTGTGTTGAGGTTGATCATAATCGATTTTATTTCGCCGTAAATGTTATAAATGGGCATGTTTTGGGTTCAGTCCCATAGATGTTCATCAATAGTAAAAGCGCCTTTATTGATTTGTATTCGACACCGCTCCGGTGTCTTGGTTGTAATAGATAATGTTTTTGGAGTGTTCAGTTGTATTCGACACCGCTCCGGTGTCTTGGGTGTAATAGATAATGTTTTTGGAGTGTTCAGTTGTATTCGACACCGCTCCTGTGTCTTGGGTGTAATAGATAATGTTTTTGGAGTGTTCAGTTGTATTCGACACCGCTCCGGTGTCTTGGGTGTAATAGATAATGTTTTTGGAGTGTTCAGTTGTATTCGACACCGCTCCGGTGTCTTGGGTGTAATAGATAATGTTTTTGGAGTGTTCAGTTGTATTCGACACCGCTCCTGTGTCTTGGGTGTAATAGATAATGTTTTTGGAGTGTTCAGTTGTATTCGACACCGCTCCTGTGTCTTGGGTGTAATAGATAATGTTTTTGGAGTGTTCAGTTGTATTCGACACCGCTCCGGTGTCTTGGGTGTAATAGATAATGTTTTTGGAGTGTTCAGTTGTATTCGACACCGCTCC
The DNA here is from genome assembly GCA_963675035.1 of Allygus modestus. NCBI lineage: Eukaryota > Metazoa > Arthropoda > Insecta > Hemiptera > Cicadellidae > Allygus > Allygus modestus. Next base: position 13,782,400 of record OY776113.1, on the reverse strand, counting down.
GGTGTCTTGGGTGTAATAGATAATGTTTTTGGAGTGTTCAGTTGTATTCGACACCGCTCCGGTGTCTTGGGTGTAATAGATAATGTTTTTGGAGTGTTCAGTTGTATTCGACACCGCTCCGGTGTCTTGGGTGTAATAGATAATGTTTTTGGAGTGTTCAGTTGTATTCGACACCGCTCCTGTGTCTTGGGTGTAATAGATAATGTTTTTGGAGTGTTCAGTTGTATTCGACACCGCTCCTGTGTCTTGGGTGTAATAGATAATGTTTTTGGAGTGTTCAGTTGTATTCGACACCGCTCCGGTGTCTTGGGTGTAATAGATAATGTTTTTGGAGTGTTCAGTTGTATTCGACACCGCTCCGGTGTCTTGGGTGTAATAGATAATGTTTTTGGAGTGTTCAGTTGTATTCGACACCGCTCCGGTGTCTTGGGTGTAATAGATAATGTTTTTGGAGTGTTCAGTTGTATTCGACACCGCTCCTGTGTCTTGGGTGTAATAGATAATGTTTTTGGAGTGGTCAGTTGTATTCGACACCGCTCCGGTGTCTTGGGTGTAATAGATAATGTTTTTGGAGTGTTCAGTTGTATTCGACACCGCTCCTGTGTCTTGGGTGTAATAGATAATGTTTTTGGAATGTTCAGTTGAAGGAAGTGGGGTTTTCTAGTCCCATTTAAGATTTTTTTCCATATCTGGGCTTCTATTACCTTGGATTTAACTCCAGGAATAAATGCTGCGTGATGTTTCTGCGTTGAACAAGTTAATCTCGCTTTTCATCCTGATAAGCTTATAGTATTAGGGGAATAGGTTGGGAAGGTAAACTTTTGTATTGCATTAGACTGCCAATGCTATGTATTTGACTTACTTCGCTCTGATGGTTGACCCTAGGGTTACATGTTGTGTGGAGTAAGTGGGATTTCGCTTCATACGTTTAGTCAGTTGGGGCCAACAGCCCTTTTACGCGAAAGTCTGATGTACAGTATCAGGGATTCCTAAAGTTTAGTAATTCGACGGTTAAAGATGGTTAGTATATGATACAGATTAAATCACTACTCTGGGCTTTAATTACTACATTACTTTTAATCGACGGCAGTGAGTAAAGGGTGTAATGTTTTTATCATTATCGCATCAGACATTGTGTTTTTATGATCCGCGTGCAGGTTTGCAGGCAAATCTGAGGTGAAAAACTCATCATTATAATTTTAAACATCCTCTCCAAAAACTACTTGCTTCACCCTCTCCTGCTTCTCGAAATCTGTGATAACCTGTCTGCCTTTGTAGAGCATATATATGTAATATTCTAATATAAGCAGTATCTGAGTGATTTCTTGCTCAGTAATTGCAATAACTGCTTCGAAAATTGTGTTCGCAGTTATGACATTTTGTTTGTTTGTTGTATTGATTTATGTCTCCCTCCCCCTCCAAACAAATATTAATAAATAAACCATACATCAGTATGAGTGTGTTGAAGGAATGTTTCGCTGAAAAGTCTTGGTAGTCGGTATTTACAGATTTACAGCTGAGCCCGATAACTGCGTTTCCATACGGCCGATTTATAACATTAAGCCTTTAATTACACCAACCATAATATTATTATGTTCATGCATTTGTTTCAAAATTGATCAGCATTAGTTGTGACAACTATATTTGAAGTGATGTAGGTGTTTCAATTTAAAATGACAACTACAAGTAGTCCCATCAAAAACTTCCGGGTAACACGTTACCGAACAGAACCGGTTTTTGTACTTAGTAGCAAATAATATCAAAGCGTTGTTTCATCACGGTAGATAATAATCGGTGAGACAGGCTTTCTAAATTTTGAAAGCCTCCGAGTATGTCGAAACCACGAATATAAATGACATGTTGTGGCGCATTAAGTAATAGGCGGGTAGCAGAGTTGGCAGCCACGGGGAACATGTGTTTAGCGAGGCAGGAGTAGTGGGCAAATGACGGTTCTGGGCATCAGAAACACGAGTAGTGGGGAAATGCGTACTGAAACATCATAAGCAGGGGTAGTGGAAATTTGACGGTTTATAGCGCATCTGCAACCAAAGTTCAAATGAATTTGGCCTTTACTTCCATATATGAATTTTTGGAGGTTGATTTTCCGTCATAATGTGTAAATAACTTTTGTAACAAAATTTGTTTTTCATTAGTAAACTGATCGATTAGATTGTGTGCGACTTAGCGAGTTCTATTGCACGTCAGATTGTTTATATTGATTTAAAAACTCAGCACGAAACGTCCACGTTTTTTCTTCAACTAAATAAATAAATGATTCTTTTAATTTAAATAATGGTACACTTCCAGCTGAATCAGTTAAGACGCATTGTTAATATCATAATTAAAGTGACAAAGTTTGACGTTAGTGATGACTTATTGTATACTGATTTAAGAAATAAAATTTTCTTTCTATTTTTACTCCTAATTGCCACTCAGTAACTTTTGTTTTCAAAAATGATTTATTTCACAATAGCAAACATTTTTCTATCATTACGTGTATTTCTGCATTTTTTATATTTTTTTAGTCACTTATGTTTTTTATGTTTGTATTTTCGTGTTATTTTATGTTTCAAAGTAATACTAAATTTTGCAATAATACCTGACATTCAGTTGGGTTGTATTTTTAAAACTCGTCATAGCGATGGGTTTGTTCATTATTACATTTTTTATACACAGGGTGATTGATATAAGTGTGCCAGCTGTTTTTCTTGAAAAGTATGAGAGCTATTTAAAAAAGTTAAAAAGCAACTTCCCTGAATTTTTGGTTCTGTTTAATTTTATGATTTTGAATTTGTTATTTTATCCGCCATTTTTCCAATATGGCGGCCAACTTTAGTTTTTCTAATGGAATGCCCATAGTTTTACTGTAGTATCAGGTATAAAATGGAATTTAAAAATGTTTTTAATCTTTATTTTTTTTAGCAATGAGTATCTCACCTTATGAGTAGCTCTGGAGGCTAAACAGCTGGGTTTAGGAAAGAAACGCCAAGAATAAAAACGTTTTAAAATTACATTTTCTATCCTATTATTTAATATTATTAGGGAAAAGTCATATGAAAAATTTAAATTGGTTGCCATATTGGAAAAATGGCGGAAAAATTTTAGGAATTAGATTTCCAATAATTTTATTAAATAATCTGGTAGAAAATTTAATTTTAACACGTTTTTATACTTGGTGTTTCTTTCCTAAACCTAACTGTTTAGCCTCCAGAGCTACACATAAGGTGAGATAGGTTTAGTGAAAAAATACAAAGAATAAAAACGTTTTAAAATTGTATTTTTTACCTGATTCCATAATAAAACCATGGGCATTCCATTAGAAAAACTAAAGTTGGCCGCAATATTTGAAAAATGGCGGATAAAATACAAAATTCAAAACCATAAAATAAAACAAAACCAGAAATCCAGGGAAGTTGGTATTTACCTTTTTTTAATAGCTCCTATACTTTTCAAGAAAAACAGCTGGCACACTTAAATCAATCACCCAGTATATATATACCTGTTTACAAAAAACCCTTCAGGACTTCGGGATATGATTACTTGCATAAAAACTAAGAAAAAAGTTCCTGTGAAGGTATGTCCTAAAACGCTTAGTTTTCCGTATATCTGTCTGTTGTGTCTTTTACATAATTAATCATATCTCACGAACCACTTAACGTATAGACTTCAAACGTGGTACGTGGATGACTATTAACAAGACCTATTTAGTTTTGTAGTATCAAGTTTCTACTTTGAACCATTTCAAAATGGCCGCCATTTTTCGACTTTAAAGCTTAATATCTTAAAAACCGTAAATTTTACGAAAAATTTTACAAGAGTCAAAAAAGGTGTGTAATTTATCTTCTAAACAATGGACAATGGTATTATTAAGGTCGGGCCATAAATAACTGATTTATTGCAATTTGTTTAATAGAATACATGCTTATTTTGTGGGAATTATAGCAAATAGTAAAATTGCTATTCTTTTTCTTTAATGGTTCTGATACGGTCGTTTAATCTAGGATCTAGGACCGGATTGTTATTTCAAAGCATTCGGAGGCAGATATTTTATTGACGATTGGCTCAAGAGTCTATTATTACATAACAGGAGGGATTAGCGTTCATCATAGCGAGTAGGCCGCGCCCGGCTAAGCCACTGCTAATCGTATTACCGTCCAGACGTGGGATGATTGCTGTCGTGTTTGTCGGACCACCGTCTACAATGCGGGCTAGCTTGTAATTAAGTTCCGTACTGTATTTTTAACTCTTGAAAGTTGTTTTATGGCTTCGACGAAAACGCAACCATTTTATCCTGACAAAAAGGTGAATACGTTTTTCTCATTTTTGAATTAGGAAATTGCAATCCTTGGCGTTGTGCCAAAGTGTATACAATTATTGGTAGTTGTAACGCGTTCTCGCTGAATTTGCAAAACAGTGTAATGCTGCCGAGCGTAGCCCGTGACATACCGTACTATGGTGCCGTGTATATTAGGCAGTCGGGACAAATCGTTCATCCAGTGGCTGCAGTGTTGCACCTATGTCGACGAATGTCCAATACAAGTAAACTCGATTGCACGTTTTTTTAGGATTTAAAAATTTGGTGCCGTGTATATTAGGCAGTCGGGACAAATCGTTCGTCCAGTGGCTGCAGTGTTGCACCTATGTCGTCGAATGTCCAATACAAGTAAACTCGATTGCACGTTTTTTTTGGATTTAAAAATTGGGTGCCGTGTATATTAGGCAGTACCGGCTCTAGGGCAGTGCGAGCCGTGCTCCAGCACGGGGCGCGCGGGGCGCGGCGCTTTTGGGGGGGCGGCGCTCGGCGCTCATAACGGGTCATGGGATCGGTGGCGTACCGTAGTAGTTGGGGGCCTGGGGCGGCGGATGTATTTGTAGGGGCCTATATAAACATTTGGAGTTGAAGAGGAATGCCTATTCATATATAATACGATGTATTAGGGGCGTGCGAGTACTCAAAATGTCAGTATTTAAATAGTCAAATGAAATCAAAGTTTTGAAAAATACTCCAAAGTTCGAGCGAGTATTTCCCAACAATCTTTGGACGATCGTGACCTGCCAAATCACGTAGTAAACGACCGTCAAAGACGATCGGACCAGGTAAAATCGGCCGAAAATTACGAGACATAACATTATGTATTACACATGAATCGGACATAAAAAACAACCTAACTGTGTAAATGGCGACCGAAACACGTTTTATCGGCCGTAATTGAAGACGTTGCAGATTATATAATCTTGAATTAACGTCCTTGCCGCGTAATATCGGCTATAAACGTCGACGGAAAACAAAATACTGTCCAAAAATGACGAATTTACTACGTAATAACAGCCGAAATACGACAGTAGATCGGTAGCGATTCTCCGGAGATCGGCGGGAAATACTCGCTCAGACTTTCGAAAATTTTTCAAAATTTGGGGGCCTATGAGAAAGCGGGGCCTGGGGCGGACCGCGCCCCGCACCTCCCCGTCGGTACGCCACCTGGTGCGGGGTGGGCGGCATAGGCCATAGCGCTAACATAAAGTATTTTGTAAATATATAAAAACCAAACTGATTTTGTAAATTGTTGTATATTAGTATTATAAGTTGTTGAAAAGCAATATTTGATGGAAAGTTATGAGTATTCACCATATTTTGTACCTTTACCATACTTAACATTAAATTTACATATCACATAATACATCTTCTGCTCCCCTCTATTCCAAAACGAGCAGTTGTTTTGACCTCTATCGGTTTGTGACAACTTCAGGGCATTCTGAGTGGTATTGAGAGTTTGAATAAATTTAGTATTATAGTATTATTTAGTATTTTTTGAGAGTTTAGTATTATGTGAAATAAGGGGGAAATATGATGCACCCTCCTCAAATTTTGGCGCCCCCTTGCATCGTTACTTGTAACGTCCACTTGTGTAGCTTACTTTAAAAATTATAGTTTATCGTTCCGTCTGTTTACTAACCATTTCAACTAAGTTGTTATTTATCAACTGAGACATTTCGGAGAATTGGAGATGGAGTGGGAAATGTTAAGAATTGAACATATACTTCTTCTCACTACAGATTAAGATTATTTGAGCTCTGGTCGTGGTTAATTGACTAATCATCTGTATTTCTTAACAAACTGGCAATACTTTAAATAAGTTGCGACAGTATATCACAGTATAGTAATAACGCAAAAACATGTTTGCACCCAACTTGAGTTTTTAGAATCATTAGTATCTACTTAATTGATCCAAACACTTTTAGAAGATAAGATTCAATATATCACAGAGTAAAAAAAATTAAAATGAGCTTTATAGCTACACAAAACCTTAAAGATTAAATACTTGAAGATAGAGTCCGTATAACTGAAAAACATGTTATACATTAGAATCAATAAACAAATATTATATTCAGAAAACATTAGTTTTTTCAAAAACGAGAATAACTTTAAACAAACTTTGCTGTATCCATCGCAAACTTCAGCCTCACAGATTCCAGGAACCGTCAGAATCGCGGTCGGTTTTGATCAGCGTTTTGATTATTGTTTTGGTTACCCTGGACGAAATCTTTCCCACGCTCAGAACAGATGTACTGTTATCAGTAAGCACTTTACCGTTCCTACTCAGTTTTAAGGGTTTGTTTTAATTATTATTTTTCATAAAGAAACCCATAATTGTTTTATGATACACAGTTTATTGTGATACGTTGACTACAAGTGTGCAAATTTGTTGTTTTAAAAATTTAGATTTTTTAATTATTTGAGGTTTTGATTTTTTTTATGGCAAAAAGTTTAGTGGCGCGGAAGATTGGAAACGGGATACATTTCCAGGACGATAATATATGAAATCAAGATTTTGACCTACACGAGTCTCTTATCTGAATGTGTTCCATAGCTTGTCATTTCAGGTGATCAGCATAGCACGGAACCAGAAACATCGCGAACGGAACAACAAGCGAGGGAGCGAGGCGCGCAAGTTCAGAACTATTGGGTTCCCTAGTCCCTACTAGGGAGGTTATGGTTGATGGGGGGGCGGGGGGCGGAAAATTTGGTCTTTGCACGGGCGCTGAAAAACTGACGGGCCGCCCCTGATATTAGGCAGTCGGGACAAATCGTTCGTCCAGTGGCTGCAGTGTTGCACGTATGCCGACGAATGTCCAATACAAGTAAACTCGATTGCACGTTTTTTTAGGATTTAAAAATTGGGTGCCGTGTATATTAGGCAGTCGGGACAAATCGTTCGTCCAGTGGCTGCAGTGTTGCAACTATGTCGACGAATGTCCAATACAAGTAAACTCGATTGCACGTTTTTTAGGATTTAAAAATTGGGTGCCGTGTATATTAGGCAGTCGGGACAAATCGTTCGTCCAGTGGCTGCAGTGCTGCACCTATGTCGACGAATGTCCAATACAAGTAAACTCGATTGCACGTTTTTTTAGGATTTAAAAATTGGGTGCCGTGTATATTAGGCAGTCGGGACAAATCTTTCGCCCACTGGCTGCAGTGTTGCACGTATGCCGACGAATGTCCAATACAAGTAAACTCGATTGCACGTTTTTTAGGATTTAAAAATTGGGTGCCGTGTATATTAGGCAGTCGGGACAAATCGTTCGTCCAGTGGCTGCAGTGTTGCACCTATGTCGACGACTGTCCAATACAAGTAAACTCGATTGCACGTTTTTTTAGGATTAAAAATTGGGTGCCGTGTATATTAGGCAGTCGGGACAAATCGTTCGTCCAGTGGCTGCAGTGTTGCACCTATGTCGACGAATGTCCAATACAAGTAAAATCGATTGCACGTTTTTTTAGGATTTAAAAATTGGGTGCCGTGTATATTAGGCAGTCGGGACAAATCGTTCGTCCAGTGGCTGCAGTGTTGCACCTATGTCGACGAATGTCCAATACAAGTAAACTCGATTGCACGTTTTTTTTAGGATTTAAAAATTGGGTGCCGTGTATATTAGGCAGTCGGGACAAATCGTTCGTCCAGTGGCTGCAGTGTTGCACGGATGCCCACGAATGTCCAATACAAGTAAACTCGATTGCACGTTTTTTTAGGATTTAAAAATTGGGTGCCGTGTATATTAGGCAGTCGGGACAAATCTTTCGTCCACTGGCTGCAGTGTTGCACGTATGCCGACGAATGTCCAATACAAGTAAACTCGATTGCACGTTTTTTAGGATTTAAAAATTGGGTGCCGTGTATATTAGGCAGTCGGGACAAATCGTTCGTCCAGTGGCTGCAGTGTTGCACGTATGCCCACGAATGTCCAATACAAGTAAACTCGATTGCACGTTTTTTTAGGATTTAAAAATTGGGTGCCGTGTATATTAGGCAGTCGGGACAAATCTTTCGTCCACTGGCTGCAGTGTTGCACGTATGCCGACGAATGTCCAATACAAGTAAACTCGATTGCACGTTTTTTAGGATTTAAAAATTGGGTGCCGTGTATATTAGGCAGTCGGGACGAATCGTTCGTCCAGTGGCTGCAGTGTTGCACGTATGCCGACGAATGTCCAATACAAGTAAACTCAATTGCACGTTTCTTTAGGATTTAAAATTTTTGGGTCACATTTTGTTAGGAAATTGTTAAGAATATTGAAATTTGTTTCAAATGGAAGGTTTTTACATATATTAATTCCGTAGTTTTAGAGGGCGTTGGAGAGCGGCCATGTTGGATTTTACCTCCATAAGAACAATGTTAAACTTAAAACCATATATCTCTCTTATTTATCAACATACGATTATGAAAGATGTCTCAAATTAAAGGTATTTTGAAGACGCAGGTGGTTTGCTCGCTATTTTCTAAAAAAAAAATACATTTCCAGTAAATTTCCTTTAAATATACTAATTTAAAGTGTATATTTTTATACATATATTGTAGTTTTTCCTAGTCATTAAAAAATAAAACTCCCAGCAAACACTAATCAAAACTTTATATAAAGATTCAAACAAAATTTATTCCAAATCAATAGGTCAAACAGGAAGAAAAAAATATGCTTTTCAGTAAAGACATGTTTTGTGCGTTTTAACATTGAAATAGCCCGTAGCGCTAGGGTCACCGACGATATTTCTTCTGACTCCAACGTCCTCTTAATTATTTGAGAACTTGGATTCGCTGACGTAGGCTTATTTTATTACGGTGAATTTTGCAGGAAATGACAATCATTACACATTACAAATAACCTTTTTCGTACCATCAAAAGCCCTTTGATTATAGATGACCGCACACAACTTACATGTTTGTACGACGAGGTGTCAGCGTCACGCTGTCGTGATGTGGTTATTAGTGCGAGTTCCTACCGTCTCTAGACTTGAGTAACGCATTCTTATCCCCGCGTAAATTCATCTGCGCAAGACGTTTGTTCAAGTTCAGTACGGATTCTTGCTCAAATGTTGACGGACAAATATAATAACGGAAAGACGTGATTTTTTAAGACTCTATATAGGCTAGTTTCGTCTATGGTCATAGTAATTATTTAAGATATAATGGCGTGCCAGTAACAGCGAATATTCAGCGTGGGTTTTTTCCAATATGGACAGCTACAACTTGTAAAATTGTTAGGAAATAACCTCATCATTAACCAACACTGAAGTCTTATTTTAGTAAATCCCACGCGTATTATTATTATTCGACATTATGAATTGTATATAAATATAATAATTAAGTACCTGGGGGCCGAGCTTTGCTCGGGGGAAGGCCAGTCAGTTCGTTTAGATGACTTGGGGAGCATATTTAACCACTTCCCCCCTACTGATAATCAGATTTGTGTAACTCATTTGCCTCTTCTACATTTTTAAGGTCACTCCAGTTGTTATTTATGGCTCAATGTCCCTTTGATTTATTTTACTACTCTGTATATGTAATCTTCACTCAAATCTTTTAATCTCTGCTCTCAGGAAACCACATGTTAATAATCATAAACAACATGAGTATTACTTTGACAGTTCCCTGGTTGATTATGAACAGCTGTTACAATTCTTTTGTTTTGATTTGAAACTCCATAAGCCCAATGTTAATTTTTTTAACTTTTCATTTTAGTTTTTTTACATTATTTGATTTTTCCTGGGAACGAGGCTTGTCTAGAACTTATTTTTATCCCATAAATTAGTTATTTCGAACATTTGAAGGAAATCGTTGGAGCCGTTTTTGAGATCAGTGTCGCAAGCAAGCAAACCTTACTCATGTTAGAGTATAGGATTATAAAATAGCGTATTTTCTCATTATGCTTGAAGTATAGGCCTAAGCGTTTATACAATGAAATGCCTAAAACCCGTTCAAACCTACTGTGTAATTAACATTGGTTATTCTATTATAATATCAGTAGAGGCAATACCTAGTCTCTCAGGTCACTTTTCACCTGTTTTTCCGTAAGAATAACATGGGGATCAAAGTTTAAGCACAAGCCCGATCCAAATAAAAGAAATCTATACAAATTTCCTCTTGGTCCTATACTGGTGTCCAACCCCTGTCTATATTAAATAATTTTTTCCAAACCCAATCCGCCCCCTATATTTTTTAAAATTAATTTTCAAAATCAGGCTAAAAAACTAACTTTGGTGTTTATGTTCCCATTTGTCTATAATTTGGATATGTTATTGTCCTAAGCTAATGAATTGATAAATTCCACCTACATTTCCCAAATTCAATATTACGGTCAAATTAAAAAATATTTTGAAAAATTCTATAGTGCCAATTGCCAACTTCTTTATTTACTGTCTAATTTAACTGATTTTTGGATATGTTATAGCTCCCTTACAGCTAAGAATAACCACTTATAATTTCCGCCACCCCCTATATTATAGTCAAAATTTTGTTTTTGTTTATTTCGTTGCAATCAACCAAAAACTAACTTTGGTGTTTCTGATCCGATTTGCCTGCAATTTGGATATTTTATTGTCCTAAGCTAATGCATAGGGGTCTAAGTAAATACCGTCTCCAATTTCCAAATTCAATTTAAACAATATTTTGTAAATTACTGCCAAATGCCAACTTCTTTATTTACTGTCCGATTTGATTCATTTTCAGATATGTTACAGCCCCCAACTATTATATCTAAAATTACCGTATATCATTTCCAATAACCCTTTAATGCAGTCCCTATTTGTTTCTTGTTTGTTTGCTTCTTCATAACTTAAAGTGATAGTAAAGCTGTCCGTTTAGTAGAGCGAAATTCCGTTTACAAGTCTAAAAGTCTCGAGTTGGAACTATCGAGGTGGAACTATCGAGGTGGAACTATCGAGGTGGAACTATCGAGGTGGAACTATCGAGGTGGAACTATCGAGGTGGAACTATCGAGGTGGAACTATCGAGGTGGAACTATCGAGGTGGAACTATCGAGGTGGAACTATCGAGGTGGAACTATCGAGGTGGAACTGTCGAGGTGGAACTGTCGAGGTGGAACTGTCGAGGTGGAACTGTCGAGGTGGAACTATCGAGGTGGAACTGTCGAGGTGGAACTATCGAGGTGGAACTGTCGAGGTGGAACTGTCGAGGTGGAACTGTCGAGGTGGAACTATCGAGGTGGAACTATCGAGGTGGAACTATCGAGGTGGAACTATAACCGTGAGGAGTCTCGAATGGCACTGATTCTCAGGGAAGCGTAAGTTCAAATAGCACGGACGATATGAGTTATAATTACGTACATTAGGTAAACGGAACGACGCCTTTCACTTGCAAAACTATACTGAGGCTATAAAGACGGATAGCCGCGAACGCAAAGGTCAATTGATAGTCGGTGCGAATGCGCCTGCGCCTGTCCGCAACCAGTTAATTGTGGGGGCGCGGTTTGAGCGAAAGCTCAAACTGCGGTTGCGTTTTGAAAACGGGAATTCAAACGACCAGGAAAGGTTAAATCCCGCTATTTGCACGGCATTTATATTGCGATTCGATCGTGAAGAAGTATTTATGTTGGGTTCAGTTTACTCGGTTTACTGGCAGTACATTCCGCCTCAATATTAACTGCTCGTGTAAGCATATAGTTCTGGCTTTATCATGTATGTATAGTTCTTTGTTTATTCGTTTAGTTTTATAGCTTCATAAACAATAATATTCTGCAAGGAAGTTGTGTGTTCTTTTGCTGTGATTAAATAACTTTAACTCGTTGTATAATGTAAAAAAATCATGAAGCCTAAATGCGGAGACAATTTGAAATATTGCATAACAACCGGGTGTGTCGCGTGAAACGTTCCACGCTCAGGTCTGTAGTATATGTGGCCGGGAAAATCAAGGTTTAAAAAAGCCATCCTCTTAAAAAGTTTATACAGTGCTAAAAACTCATAACAATACATAACAAGTTGTTATTACATGCTCAGTATATTCCAACATTTAACATCAGACGTATCAGTAACAAACTAATGTATGGTATAACCTTTTATAGGCGGGTTTAAAACACGAACTTGTTCAACAAATTAATAAAAAAAGGTAATTTTACCCAATTAGGAAGACTTTAACCTGCGTGCGTGTGCGTGCGTGCGTGCGTGCGTACGTGCGTGTGCGTGCGGGCGTGCGTGCGTAACAAATGTTGATATTTGTTATTATATATCTGATTCGTATCCGAATGTAATTCCATTAATAATAATTACGAACAAATAGTACAGTTTGTTAGTTGATTCGGTTTCAATTAAATCCTTGATGCAACACTAGATGTTTTAAATCCAGATCCATAAACTCATCAGCCTGTAGGAACTGTTAAAGAAATACCCCCGTAGCAGCAAACCTGCGTACTTAGCGAATTTCCAATGCATATATATTTATCTTAATACCACATAAAGCTACATACCAAGTTTCATTAATTTATTGTCATAATTAAGGGAGATAACACGTTACTTATTCTCCATAAGAATAACATGGGGCTGAGTGCGCAGGTTTGCTGCTACGGGAGCCTTTGGCAAAAAATTGTTTTTTTGAGCAAATATCAATGGTTCACAACCAGATGAAGCCGTATACCAAGTTTCGTCAGTATATGTTCATAAATAAGCGAGATATAAAATTGTTATTATCCTCCATAAGAATAACATTAGACAACGTACTGTGTTTAGCACTTTCAATATCTCGGTAACCAATTGACGTAGAGAAATGATAAAAATACCAAATTGTGTGTTTTTTTAAGCTGAATCCAATGGGAAAAACTAAGATTTGACTATTTCCAAAATTATATGTAAAAAATTCAAAAAACCCATTTTTGGGGTACAAAACCCCCCCAAAATACCCTTTTGGATAGAGCGATCTGGCTGGTTTTCGAACTTAAAGTCATAAATGTTGCTTTACACGTTTATACCAAATTTCATCAAAATCGGATAATTTTTACGAGAGTTATCGTGCTCACGGACACATTATATATATATATATGTATATATATATATATATATATACAGTTTCGAACGAATGGTGTTTTTGGGGTCTGGGGACCTCAAAACGAAAAGTTATCATGGTCCCGGGCCTAGGTCTTACCATGCCGACTACGGTAATAGCTTCTTCCCTATAGGGGAAATTCGCTAAAAGAACGGTGTTCCTTAATTAAAAAAATTATAAAATGGCACCTTTAATTTTACATACACATCATCACGAAACCGTTTGGAACAGATGGTAACACGGTAGACTATCCTGTCAGCATCACGCATGAACTACCATCGCGTTATTCAGCGTCACTCAGTGTGTTGTACGTTGTACGTGATTTTGAGGATGTCTCTCCGTTGGGTTTATGCCGGTTCGAAGGTATGGGATATTAAAAGAAGCAGAGTGCGGTAACCACTTTGATTGACAATTATGACGAGCCTCCGGAATATTTCCTTGTTGCTTCTCCGGGGAACTGAAATGGAAGTCACATCGCTGAACCTGGGAGGAAATGGGTAATCGAGGGCAGACGAAAACTAGTGTTTTGTCGACGCAAGGTCCATTGTTTCCGGTGGCCAATGGGAAATCGAGGTCAGACGAAAACTAGTGTCTTGTCGACGCAAGGTCCATCGCTTCCGGTGGCCAATGCAAAATTCTCACTTTGAGAAATGTGCCTAGCGCCCTGTCGGGGTCTTGAATCAACAGTCAAAGGTAAACACGAGTGTACCCAGAGACGACAAGTTCTTTTGAAATTGTTTGGGTCGAGAGGTAATCGCGTTATAGGTCGATAGTTTCACAACCGGAACGCATTAACCTCGTTGCCTGTTCGCCCACATTTGGGGGCTATCCGATGTCAAATCTCACACAATGGAAGGTCAGTCCCAGAGTTTCTCCGTAGATTAATGGTTGTGTCCAGTTGCACCAGGCGAGGGTTGGGCTGCTATCAATCTGACGGTCCGCAGTAGCGAGCCATTCGTCTGGTTGCGACTCGTCTAGTTGTATTCTGGCTGTATAAATCACTTTACGTATATTAGTATTGACATCATTTACCGGGGCATATATGTACTTGTTAGATGTTCCTCGGTAAAAAACCGAAGGCTTTATAATCCCCCCTCTCTGCTTCTCGTTAATGCTTTAAAATAGAACAAGTAATCGTGCGGTGATAAATCCAAGTGCAATAATAATCAGATATGTCGTATACTGCATAACTTATAACACGTATCTGTATTGTGTTGCTTTAACGACAATGTTTATGGCAACCCAGATGAACAATTTTCAAAGTTCGCTTTCTTCGCGTAGGGGCTAGACGAGTAGGAGTTCCTGGCGAGCCCCCACCATGAGGAATCATTACTACCTCTATACTACCTCCTTGGCCCCACCCGGGCCTGTACTGCGGTATACACCCATTTTGCGCATAGTTTGATGTTACCTCTGATTCTTGTTTCTCTGTGGGAGCAAGCGTCTTAAACTGTACAACTCCATAGTCGTTAACCATAATCCCTTTATTAGTGAATTTCCTTTGGAAAGTGAACTATTAGCATGACCTGCACGGTGAAACTTAAGCCCGGGACCACCATAGAAGTTCCTAACGTGACCCCCTGAACACGTTTTGGGGGGTCGTTCAAAATTTTATATATATATATATGTGTATGCACTCTAGCGGTCGCATTTTTTGTCCGATTTACTTCAAATTTGGTAGGGACGTTCCTTTCTATAACCTGTTGGACAAGTTCGTTGGGCAAAACAATCGGAAAACTCTAAACCCATTTTTTGGGGATTAATCTTTCAAATTTTGAGTTTTTGGGCCCAAAAAGGGTCAGAAAAGCCCCAGATGTAAAATTAATGCATGTTAAAAGATGGGAATTAGAAAGGCGAAAGTTTTAAGCCCTCTCCCGTCATTCTAGCATAAATATTTACTGAGTTATTAAAGAAAATGTGTATCGGGTAAACACAGTACGTTGTCTTATGGGGGTTTTACACTAGAAAAGCCTGTTATTCCTTTGTTAGAGTACTTTTATTATCCCCAGCAACCTCACGCCTACTTTCAAGCCTGTCTGGACCTTCTCCTAACCTTATAATGCGTAAAATTGTATTCCCAGCTTTGCAAGTAAATGAAACCAGGAGTATCAAAACAGCCAAAAAAACAATGTTTTCAGATTTCAATAAAAATTGGACAAATGGATGTTTTTACACTGATTTTGAGTTTTACATGTTTTTATGTGGAAATTCACTTCCCTCACGTCAGCGTGCTGCGTGCGAACTCGTTAATTATTAAGGGGATTTATGGGATGTTTCAACATTGTTCTCATACTGTATAAAACTCTTTATTGAAAAAATTACTTAAATTTAATTCATTATTTAACATTGTTCTTATTCACAATTTGTTAATTTTACAAACCCCAGTCATACTCGTGCGTTATAGTGTACATGTTGTTTATCATTTGCTGTGATGTTTTTGTTATATTTCTCATAGTCCATGTCTATAGGTCCATCTCGTTAAGTATAATATACTAGTGTACCACCCGTTGAAAATCACGATAGTTATTATGATGATCTACCGCTACCAGTAGTTACGATGTTAAGAGTCTTCATCACCGGAAGTTGCCGGACGCCATCTTGGTGTTTTGTTCCATAAGGCCAATGTTAACTTTGTGCCTCCATTACTCCTCACCTGATCGTCACAAACAATTAATTTTGGTGTCAAATTAAAGGTTTCCTCGTCCTCTAGGGAAATACAATAGTCGAATTTGGATTTTGATACAAATTAATGAGAACATGTACAGTGTTTCAGTTCAAAATTAAACTATTTATTATACGACTATAGTACCCAATTTAAAAAAATTCGATATTGTATTTCCCTAGAGGACGGCGAAACCTTTAATTTGACACCAAAATGAATTGTATGTGACGATCAGGTGAGGAGTAATGGAGGCACAAAGTTAACATTGGCCTTATGGAGCAAAACTCCAAGATAGCGTCTAGCAACTTCCGGTGATGAAGACTCTTAAACACCGCGGTCTCTTTAGTTCTTATGCTTAAATCCTAAACTACAGAGAACAATCTTAAATGCAATAATTTTTCGAAATATATATTTAAAATTTTACTTTTAAACCATAGTTAATTACAATTATATACATTAGAGTATATTTCATTTCATTGTTACGACAAATAACAAATTAAAACAAAAGTTTTTTGAACAAATGTTTTTATTTTGGTTTTTAGCGAATTTCCCCTATAGGGAAGAAGCTATTACCGTAGGTGGCATGGTAAGAATTAAGCCCGAGACCATGATAACTTTTTGTTTTGAGGTCCCCAGATGCCAAAAACACTATTCGTTCAAATTTATATATATATATATATATATATATATATATATATATGTCCGTTACCGCGATAACTTTTGAAAGAAGCGCCCGATTTTTATGAAATTTGGCACAAATGTGGAGAGTAACATTTATGACTTTAAGTTCGAAAACCAGATCGATCGGTTTATGGGAAGGGGGTTTTATGGGGGTTTCAAATTTTCCAAAAATCAGTTTTTGAACTTTTTACCCTAAAATTTTAAAAACACTAGATTTTGGTTATAGCCATTTTGTAGAGCTTAAAAAAACAAATAATTTAGTATTTTGAATCATTAAGCTAGGTTTAGTGGTTGTGGAGAAAAGTCAAAAAATGTGTCAATAAAATTTTCCATGTTAATCTTATGGGAATACGGTTTTTAGATTTTCCTCAGATAATTTTACTAAAAACTCCACATTTCTTTCTACCAATCAGTTTAGCTCTACAAAACAATCATTTTGGCGTTTTAATTGTTGTTTTACGTTCAACCGTTGCAGAGATATTCAAAGTGCTAAACACAGTACGTTGTCCAATGTTATCCTTATGGAGAATAAATAGAATGTTATATTTTGATTATTTATGTATGTATATTGATGAAACTTGGCATGTGGCTTCAACTGGTTGTGGTATATTGATATTAGTACAAAAAAATGGTTTTTGTTGATTTTTCCCAGTAGCAGCAAACCTGCATACTCGGCTCCCATGTTATTCATATGGAGAATAAGTAAAGTTTTATATCTCCCTTAGTTATGAACCTAAATTAATAAAACTTGGTGTGTAGCTTCACCTGGTTGAGTTATATTGATAATTGCAAAAAAAACATATGTTATCTTCCTTGTTGCAGCAAACCTGCGTACTCATTTATAATGTTACTGTATTCTTATGGAGAATAAATAAAATGCTATATATCACTTATTAATGAATGTATTTTTGTGAAACTTGGTAAGTGGCTCTAGGTAGTAGTGATACCCATATATTTGCGTTGGAAATTCGCTGAGTACGCAGGTTTGCTGCGACGGGGGTATTTATTTTTATTTCGTTCTGTTTACTTTCTTCGTAGAGAAAATCTATTGCAGCCTTTTAGGCAAAATAGGCATATCATCTTGTGTTTTGGGTAATGAGCCATTTCCAACCTGAAGCAAAAACTGTGCACAATTTTCCTTCTTCTTCTTTCAAACGCATATTTTTTTCCAATCTCATTTTCTTATTTCAGACCACAATGGTTTTGTTACCAGTTTTCTATTGTGACGTTGCGACCTGCATGTGACACACATGTGGCGTTTGACGAACATCTCTTAACAATAACAACATATGGTCCACCACGGTTGGGTTTAATTTTACAACTGGTGCTTACCATATCAAGTCGTTTTTAGTGAATTTACTTTGGAAAAGTGAACTATTATCATGACCCGCACGGTGAGACTTAAGCCCGGGACCACCATAGGAGTTCCTAACGTTCGCAACACGACGTCCCTGAACACGTTTTAAGGGTCCCCTAAAAACTTTATGGATATATGTATAAATATGTATATGTATAAGTGTATGTATATGTATGATAATATGTATGTATATACATGTAGTGTATATATATATATGTAGTGTATATATATATATATATATATATATATATATATATATATATATATATATATGTAGTATCTAGTGGTCGCAATTTTTTTCCCATTTACTTCTCATTTGGTAGGGACATTCCTTTCTATAATCAGTTGGACAAGTTCATTGGGCAAAACAAACGGGCAATTCTAACCCCCTTTTTTGGGGGTTTTACGTTTTCTAATTTTGAGTTTTTGGGCCCAAAAAGGGTCAGAAAATCCCAAGATGTAAAACTAATGCATTTAAAAAGATGGAGATTAATGAGGCGACATTTTTAAGTCCTCTCATCGTTATAGCACAAGTATTTACCGATTTATTAAATACAATTTTAATTGTCTTAACACAGTACGTTGTCTTATGGGGATTTTACACCGGAAAAGGCTGTTTTCCATATCTTGATGTAGTTTTATCACCCCCAATACCCCTATACCAACTTTTTATCCTGACTATACCTCCTAACCTTATAATGTACAACATTACTATCCTAATAGTGAATTGAAATATAACCAGGAGCATCAGAACACCAAAAAATAACATTTTTAAATTTGTCAAAAAATGTAGCTTTGTTGTTTTAAACCCTGAATTAGATTTTGTTTAAGGTTTTAATTCAGAAATTGACTTCTCTCACGTCAGCGTGCTGCGTCATAGCCACTCTTTAAAGGCGGCTGTGGCTGCGTGCAAACTCGTTATAGTTTCTGCTATAATTTTTGAAATGCCTAGCTCTCTGTGTGTGACCAGTAAACATTTATTGTAGAAATTCGTTGGACCTGATATTTGGCAAGTTTATTTTACTACTGTGACAACACGTTGTGTACAGTATATTCCTCTCGTCTTTTTCACTCCCAAAGAAATTTTCATACCAACACTGAAAAATGTTATTACTCACGAATTGTATGGAGTGTATGGATATAGTTAAACCAGGCCTTTCTTGTGGTATCTAAGACGCACGAGATACCTCACCAATTGTCTCCTCCTGTTTTCAATATTTCTTCTTTGAAGTCGCGTTTTTTTCTGTTCTGTCAAACAAAACTGCCACTGAATACAATCAAACTTACTCTTTGTAACATTAAGAAATACATTAAAATATATTTGTCTTATGAATATTATACAAAACATAAATATTTTATCCCCACGAAATCAGCTGGTTTATTTTAAAATTAATGTAGAACTATGTTTTGTGTGTTTTTACCTAAACTGTAAAATTACAATGCACTTTTTACGCTCGCCCTCAAAAAACATAACACAGATTGGGTTGTTATTTCAGCAGTTTCTTTGTCTATATTCAGCTAACAACATTTGCTCTTCTGCTATCCTGTGTTTTATACTATCATGTTATCCTGTGTTTTATACTATCAACAGCTGGGGATTTACAATTAATACGAATTATTACTCTCCATATTAATGTTATGGACAAAAAACGAAGGGTAAAAATCCTTGCCCTTGAGGGTAAAAATATCTATAGTTAAAAACGTTATTGCAAAACTACGAACTAAGGCGAATGACATTTCAAACATTAAAATTGGAGCGCTTAAGATGGTTAGGATTATAGTTTGGGATAACATCTCTCGGAGGTCACTCTATTAAGAAGCGCTTAAGGATTGTTAGGATTATAGTATGGGATGACATCTCTCGGAGGTCACTATTAAGAAGCGCTTAAAAATGATTAAAATTATAGTGTGGGATAACATCTCTCGGAGGTCACTCTATTAAGAAGCGCTTAAGGATTGTTAGGATGATAGTTTGGGATGACATCTCTCGGAGGTCACTATTAAGAAGCGCTTAAGATGATTAAAATTATAGTATGGGATAACATCTCTCGGAGGTCACTCTATTAAGAAGCGCTTAAGGTTTGTTAGGATTATAGTTTGGGATGATATCTCTCGGAGGTCACTATTAAGAAGCGCTTAAGATGATTAAAATTATAGTATGGGATAACATCTCTTGGAGGTCACTCTATTAAGAAGCGCTTAAGGTTTGTTAGGATTATAGTTTGGGATGACATCTCTCGGAGGTCACTCTATTAAGAAGCGCTTAAGATGGTTAGGATTATAGTTTGGGATGACATCTCTCGGAGGTCACTATTAAGAAGCGCTTAAGATGATTAAAATTATAGTATGGGATAACATCTCTCGGATGTCACTCTATTAAGAAGCGCTTAAGATGGTTAGGATTATAGTTTGGGATGACATCTCTCGGAGGTCACTCTATTAAGAAGCGCTTAAGATGGTTAGTATTATAGTTTGGGCTAACATCTCTTGGAGGTCACTATTAAGAAGCGCTTAAGATGATTAAAATTATAGTATGGGATAACATCTTTCGGATGTCACTCTATTAAGAAGCGCTTAAGGATTGTTAGGATTATAGTTTGGGATGACATCTCTCGGATGTCACTCTATTAAGAAGCGCTTAAGGATTGTTAGGATTATAGTTTGGGATGACATCTCTCGGAAGTCACTCTATTAAGAAGCGCTTAAGATGGTTAGGATTATAGTTTGGGATGACATCTCTCGGAGGTCACTCTATTAAGAAGCGCTTAAGGTTTGTTAGGATTGTAGTTTGGGATGATATCTCTCGGATGTCACTCTTAAGATTGCCTTAAGGATTGTTAGGATTATAGTTTGGGATGACATCTCTCGGATGTCACTCTATTAAGAAGCGCTTAAGATGATTAAAATTATAGTATGGGATAACATCTCTTGGAGGTCACTCTATTAAGAAGCGCTTAAGGTTTGTTAGGATTATAGTTTGGGATGATATCTCTCGGATGTCACTCTTAAGATTGCCTTAAGGATTGTTAGGATTATAGTTTGGGATGACATCTCTCGGATGTCACTCTATTAAGAAGCGCTTAAGGATTGTTAGGATTATAGTTTGGGATGACATCCCTCGGAGGTCTGTCTTTAAGCCATTTTACAGTCTAATGCATTTCTTCTTTTTTCCAACCGTTACTTGGATATAGTTAAGTTGAGCTATAGTTTTAAGTTGAGCTTTTCAGGAATAATTCTAACCCATTGCAAATATTTTAGAAATATGATATTTTCTACATTTAATATAATTCGTGTCTAAAGATTACAGCCGTAATTTGTTTTAAGATCGTGGACACCATTTGATTTTCGTGAGCACGTTCGGTGTTTGTATCCCTAGTAAGAATGCCTATTTGTTAACATTATTTGGACAAGGTTATTGGTTTTGATTCTCATGCTAGGGTGTAATGCACTCGGGTGCAGGATGATGTTATTGATCGTGAATGCAGTCGCGGAAGGGAAGGGTATCGGACAATGAGATGTCTGCGCATTACAGTTCCTGCCGCTGTATTACACCATCGTCGTATACAGTATTTGGGTCAGAGCTGTTATCGATTGTGTGTGCCTGTTTGCCCCTTCCTTCCGCCGCCCTAGGTCCCAGCGCAGCCCTTCGCCTGTCAAACGATTGCCGACCTTCTCCAATCTTGGGCTCTGTCTAGTTGAGTTTATTTTTCAAGAAGTGTGTCTGACAATTCTGTCCGGGAACTCGGTGAAATCATTCGAGAGGTCTGGTCGAACCAAAAACGTCATAAAACATACGTTATTTCTCTGTATGTGGCTTAATTCGGTTGTGGTCTATTTATATTTGCTGAAAACCCACATTTTTGTGATCCCGTGGCAACAAACACGCATACTCAGTTCTAATGTTAATTCTTATGGTGAATATTAAACAAGTTTTACCTCGTTTATTATTGAAATGATATTGATCAAACTCGGTTTGCTTCATCTGGTTGTGATACATTGCAATTCGCCTAACACTTCACGTTGCAGCAAATCTGCATTCTCACTCCTAATGTTATTCTTTTGGAGAGTAAACAAAATGCTCTTTCTCGCTTATTTATGACTATATTTTGTTGAAACTTGGTAGCTAATTCATTTGAAATTCGCCGAGTGTGCATGTTTGCTGTTCCGGGGTTATATAATATGTTATACAATTTATTCAGAAAGGTTAAATTAAGTGTCTATTGTTACTTATCGTTTTCAACGAACTTGAGATATAGGTTAAACTAGCATTAATAATTGAGAATATTCAGAATATGTCGCCACCTAACCCTGGGAGGGTGGCGGTTCACGTTTTGAATACCACCTAAATACCACTGTTTAAAATACTTCTCTGTAATGCCTCCAATAAATGGATTTGGATTTAACTTTCAGGGAAAAATTTCCTTGATGCCTAAAGACTGTGTATTTACGCTATTATAATTTATGTCCTATAGACTATTGAATACTTCTTAACTGTGCGAAGATAATTGTTTGCTAGCGGTTGCATTAAATGAGAAAAAGTAAAAGGGCGTTTTCTGGTGCCGCTTATTTTTTCAACCAACCTGTTCACAGTTCATTTCTTAAATATATTCATACGGACCTTAATTTGTGACTCGTGTCAGCGCAATATACATCGTCTGGACCCGTGAATAGCACATTTGTGTTGAGCCGTCAAGCCGCCTGTATAATGCCGCCTCCGTGTTCCATGCCCGTCATTTTGGGGCCAACCTGCATTTCGTTCCTCGGCTGCTTTCTCCCCGTAGGCGGAAGAATGATAAGTCGACAGAAGTTCATTGGTTGCCTTTCACCTCCCAATAGGTCAGCCTCCCTCTGCCTCTGTCTCTGTCTCTGCCTCTGCCTCTGCCTCTGCCTCTGCCTCTGCCTCTGCCTCTGCCTCTGCCTCTGCCTCTGTCTCTGCCTCTGCCTCTGCCTCTGCCTCTGTCTCTGTCTCTGCCACTGCCACTGCCTCTGCCTCTGCTTCGGCTAGTTCTCTTTACAGCTGCTCGTCGCATAAATCATACGTGCGAAAGGCGTAATGGTCCATAAAACCACTGCTCCTTCGCAGGGCCGGTGCAAGAGGTTTTGGCGCCCTAGGCAAAACTATTGTGAGGCCCCCCTCCCCCAAGAATCATTCAACTTAAAATAGTCTGTGAAGTTAGCACGAAAATGTTTTACTGCTTGCAATCGGCTTAAAATGTTGCACGTCGTCTTGTCATTAGCTATCAGAATCCACCAGAAACACTCCCAGAGGCCCCTTGCCCCCTGTGATGACGTCATCAAAATAAAATAATTTTATATCTGTGGACAAATTTAGATTTTTACTGCGTCATTTTTAAGAAATCAACCTTCCCATTAATATAAATATTGTAAAGGGGTTTCATGTATGCCTGTTGATATGTTAGTTCTACATATTCTGTTTTTTTTTTTAATTATTCTGCAGAAAATACGCTATTAAAGTGTAGTAGAGATGATGAGACTTGGGCTCGAGGCCATAATAATGTGCACCCCTTTACATGTTCACAGTTAATTCCAAACGTTAATTTTACTGATTTAAAATATGAAAACAACTTATTTCGTCTTAATGCTATTGTTCAGACAACAGGTAATATCTCCTGAATAGTTGATGTGCGGCCGTGATGAGGTTCCCGACCGCGCGGGGGCCTACGGTAGCACGTCCGGGCGCTCAAAATCTCGATGCGATTGGCCGGTTTATCTCATTTCCCCTACAAAATGTTTAATGTATAAGAATATGTTCTGGAAGAAATGTTCTTCAACCTTATAACCTTAAATATAAATACCCCCGTAGCAGCAAACCTGCTTACTCAGCGAATTTCCAATGCATATATGTATCTTAATGCCACATAAAGCCACATACCAAGTTTCATCAATATATATTCATAAATAAACGATTTATGACATTTTAATTATTCTCCATAAGAATAACATGGCGGCTGCGTATGCAGGTTTGCTGATGCAAGGAATACCAAAAATGGGGTTTTATACTAATATCAATATATCTCAAGTAGATAAAGCCACATACCTAATTTTATTAATTTATATTCATAATTATTAAGGGAGATAACACGTTACTTATTCTCCATAAGAATAACATGGGGGCTGAGTACGCAGGTTTGTTGCTACGGGAACTATCGGCCAAAAAATGTTTTTTAGTGCAAATATCAATAGACCACAACGATATGAATCAATATACCAAGCTTCATCAGGATAAGTTGATGAATAAGCGAGGTATACAATTTGTCTTATTCTCCATAAGAATAACATTGGATAACGTACTGTGTTTATGACTTTCAATATCTCTGTAACCATTCGACGTAGAGCAGTGATCAAAACGCCAAATTGTGCGTCTTTTTAAGCTGATTAAAATGGGAAAAACTAAAATTTGGCTTTTTCAGTAAAAACTCAAAAACCCCATTTCTGGGGTACAAATCCCCCCCCCCAAAAAAAAATACCCCTTCGGATAGGTCGATCTGTCTGGTTTTTGAACTTAAAGTCATAAATGCTGCTTTACACATTTATACCAAATTTCGTCAAAATCGGATTAGTTTTACGAGAGTTATCGTGCTCACGGACACACACACACACACACACACACACACACACACACACACACACATACACATACATATATATATATATATATATATATATATATATATGTATACACAGTTTTGAACGAACGGTGTTTTTGGCATCTGGGGACCTCAGAACGAAAAGTTATCATGGTCCCGGGCCCAGGTCTTACCATGCCGACTACGTTAATAGCTTCTTCCCTATAGGGAGAATTCGCTAAAAGTAGAAGTTAACTATTTTGACGTTTAAATAAGTTAAGCACAAAAGATAAAACTCACCCATGAAAAGTTGTGAAAGTGTGTTAATTGTCCTAAAATTGTAAAAATGTAATGAGTTCACTAACGTTTACTCGATAATTGTTATAGAGAATATAATAAGGAATGCAAAAATTACCAAGATGAATTCCTTACCAACGGTGAATAGTGAGGAAGTTATAAACAATTTAGTAAAAGCTTGCAATTTCTGACTTTGAAGGGGGATGGGGAAAAACACAGGAAGGAAACCAGGGGACTGTGAAAATGCTTGTCTGAAGTGTTCTACCACCTGCTGAAAATTCAGCTTTATAGGAATTATTTGCAACATGAAATCTTCATTAACTGGGGCTTGGTGGCGCAGTGGATGTAACCGCGAGACGTCACAGTGATGTGGTAGGGCCACTCCGCGGCCGGGGCCACTCCGCGCGGCTCCGTGAGCCAGCCCTATCATGAGCCAGCCCTACTGCATAGCCCTAGAAACGATCGTTAATATACTCCAAAACTCCCTTCCCAATCCAGTCATGTTGCATTCGAACTGTGTCTAGTCACTTCAAGCAAGCTGCGCCCTACTCTCCTATTACAGATCGTTTGCCGCTAGAGGTTAGGTTTTTCCTAGATTGACTGTGTTACAAAAAATAGTTACGACCAAACGTAAAAATTCCTGGACATATTACAACTTTGGGTCTATTAAAAACCAAAGTCTGTTTATAATAGTAAATTTAGTATCTTGATTTTCTGTAAAAATATATTTTCCCTATTTTACACACGCCCCACTCTCAACGGCGCCCGGGCTGTCATTGCCTAGCGCCAGGCGCCCCTCAGTCCCTGGCGTCCTAGGCGGTCGCCTCCTATATGGTAGCGCCGGCCCTGCTCCTTCGCTCTGTTCTGATCCTGAATCGCCAGACGACTACATATGCTTATGGTCGGTGTTTATGGCGTTTTTATTTAACTGTTTACTGCAGTTTTCGTTGTTATTATGAGCTGTTTATCTGAATATTAAATTGCACTGTATTTCGAATGGAGTTTTTGAATGTATCACTTATATCAGAGTCCATTCTTCAATCAATTTGAGGACAGTTGTCACAATTAAGACAGTTCCGTTCGTCAGCTTCAATTGATTTTCGAATTGTGATTAATGATTTCAATAGTCTTTTGAGGGTTCGATCATTATTACTGTACAAAAAGCAGTTTCATCTACGATTCAACCTCCTACTTTAGTAAACTCTTCGTTCCTCGAATTAGTCTTACCAGCCCTTCTCATGGGGTTTGACGTCTCATTTCCTTAATGTTTTGAACACATTCCTGCTCATTGAAGTCACTTTGCAAAGTATTTATATAAGTCATTTTTAACAAAATTGTACGTGAGCATTTTCCAAGTCATTCATGCTTATGGATACGAGTTATTAACATATTTTTGTTATCATGTCTCTATTACAACGTTCAATATCACTTGCTAGATGAAGCCGGAGCTTTTTAAAAACGTTTGAAAGTTTGTTTGTGTTTGTGTTTGAAAGTACAGCATATAATGAATGAGAGGTTATAAGACATGCACAAATCCTAAAAAATACTTATCACAAGAAAGCATACAATTTGAATATAAGGGGCTACACATGAACGTAACGTACTGAGGGGGAAGGGGGTATAGGCTATAAGCAAGGCGTTGCGCTGTAGTAGTGAGGGAGGAGGTGAACGTAACGTACTGAGGGGGAAGGGGGTATAGGCTATAAGCAAGGCATTGCGCTGTAGTAGTGAGGGAGGAGGTGAACGTAACGTACTGAGGGGGAAGGGGGTATAGGCTATAAGCAAGGCGTTGCGCTGTAGTGGTGAGGGAGGAGGTGAACGTAACGTACTGAGGGGGAAGGAGGTATAGGCTATAAGCAAGGCGTTGCGCTGTAGTAGTGAGGGAAGAGGTGAACGTAACGTACTGAGGGGGAAGGGGGTATAGGCTATAAGCAAGGCGTTGCGCTGTTGTAGTGATGGAGGAGGTGAACGTAACGTACTGAGGGGGAAGGGGGTATAGGCTATAAGCAAGGCGTTGCGCTGTAGTAGTGAGGGAGGAGGTGAACATAACGTACTGAGGGGGAAGGGGGTATAGGCTATAAGCAAGGCGTTGCGCTGTAGTAGTGAGGGAAGAGGTGAACGTAACGTACTGAGGGGGAAGGGGGTATAGGCTATAAGCAAGGCGTTGCGCTGTAGTAGTGAGGGAGGAGGTGAACGTAACGTACTGAGGGGGAAGGGGGTATAGGCTATAAGCAAGGCGTTGCGCTGTAGTAGTGAGGGAAGAGGTGAACGTAACGTACTGAGGGGGAAGGGGGTATAGGCTATAAGCAAGGCGTTGCGCTGTAGTAGTGAGGGAGGAGGTGAACGTAACGTACTGAGGGGGAAGGGGGCATAGGCTATAAGCAAGGCGTTGCGCTGTAGTAGTGAGGTAGGAGGTGAACGTAACGTACTGAGGGGGAAGGGGGCATAGGCTATAAGCAAGGCGTTGCGCTGTAGTAGTGATGGAGGAGGTGAACGTAACGTACTGAGGGGGAAGGGGGCATAGGCTATAAGCAAGGCGTTGCGCTGTAGTAGTGAGGGAGGAGGTGAACGTAACGTACTGATGGGGAAGGGGACATAGGCTATAAGCAAGGCGTTGCGCTGTAGTAGTGAGGGAGGAGGTGAACGTAACGTACTGAGGGGGAAGGGGGTATAGGCTATAAGCAAGGCGTTGCGCTGTAGTAGTGAGGGAGGAGGTGAACGTAACGTACTGAAGGGGAAGGGGGTATAGGCTATAAGCAAGGCGTTGCGCTGTAGTAGTGAGGGAGGAGGTGAACGTAACGTACTGATGGGGAAGGGGACATAGGCTATAAGCAAGGCGTTGCGCTGTAGTAGTGAGGGAGGAGGTGAACGTAACGTACTGATGGGGAAGGGGGCATAGGCTATAAGCAAGGCGTTGCGCTGTAGTAGTGAGGGAGGAGGTGAACGTAACGTACTGAAGGGGAAGGGGGTATAGGCTATAAGCAAGGCGTTGCGCTGTAGTAGTGAGGGAGGAGGTGAACGTAACGTACTGAGGGGGAAGGGGGCATAGGCTATAAGCAAGGCGTTGCGCTGTAGTAGTGAGGGAGGAGGTGAACGTAACGTACTGATGGGGAAGGGGGCATAGGCTATAAGCAAGGCGTTGCGCTGTAGTAGTGAGGGAGGAGGTGAACGTAACGTACTGAAGGGGAAGGGGGTATAGGCTATAAGCAAGGCGTTGCGCTGTAGTAGTGATGGAGGAGGTGAACGTAACGTACTGAGGGGGAAGGGGGCATAGGCTATAAGCAAGGCGTTGCGCTGTAGTAGTGAGGGAGGAGGTGAACGTAACGTACTGATGGGGAAGGGGACATAGGCTATAAGCAAGGCGTTGCGCTGTAGTAGTGAGGGAGGAGGTGAACGTAACGTACTGAGGGGGAAGGGGGTATAGGCTATAAGCAAGGCGTTGCGCTGTGGTAGTGAGGGAGGAGGTGAACTAACGTACTGAGGGGGAATGGGGCATAGGCTATTATAAGCAAGGCGTTGCGCTGTGGTTGTGAGGGAGGAGGTGAACGTAACGTACTGAGGGGGAAGGGGGCATAGGCTATAAGCAAGGCGTTGCGCTGTGGTAGTGAGGGAGGAGGTGAACGTAACATACTGAGGGGAAAGGGGGCATAGGCTATAAGCAAGGCGTTGCGCTGTGGTAGTGAGGGAGGAGGTGAACGTAACGTACTACGGGGGAAAGGGGGCATAGGCTATAAGCAAGGCGTTGCGCTGTAGTAGTGAGGGAGGAGGTGAACGTAAGTAACGTACTGAAGGGGAAGGGGGTATAGGCTATAAGCAAGGCGTTGCGCTGTAGTAGTGATGGAGGAGGTGAACGTAACGTACTGAGGGGGAAGGGGGCATAGGCTATAAGCAAGGCGTTGCGCTGTAGTAGTGAGGGAGGAGGTGAACGTAACGTACTGAGGGGGAAGGGGGTGTAGGCTATAAGCAAGGCGTTGCGCTGTAGTAGTGAGGGAGGAGGTGAACGTAACGTACTGAGGGGGAAGGGGGTATAGGCTATAAGCAAGGCGTTGCTCTGTGGTAGTGAGGGAGGAGGTGAACGTAACGTACTGAGGGGGAAGGGGGTATAGGCTATAAGCAAGGCGTTGCGCTGTAGTAGTGAGGGAGGAGGTGAACGTAACGTACTGAGGGGGAAGGGGGTATAGGCTATAAGCAAGGCGTTGCTCTGTGGTAGTGAGGGAGGAGGTGAACGTAACGTACTGAGGGGGAAGGGGGTATAGGCTATAAGCAAGGCGTTGCGCTGTAGTAGTGAGGGAGGAGGTGAACGTAACGTACTGAGGGGGAAGGGGGCATAGGCTATAAGCAAGGCGTTGCGTTGTAGTAGTGAGGGAGGAGGATGCAGCAGGTTACGTATGCATGCCAATCGGTTTTAAAGTTTATGTTGGAAGACCTGAAAAAACAACATGCTTTTATTTATAATTATATATTAATTGATACCCTTAAATGGGTTTTAATGCTTTACCCTCTGAACAAATTTGGAAAACATGTAAAGGAGTTTATTACTGATAAGATATATTATAGTATCTATAATTTTCTCAACCAGTAAAATATATGTTTTTTTTTATTTATTTGTACTATGACTTGCTATAAGGATAATGCATTTTAAATTTTAGTACGTTAGTAACACTGACTCATGCCAATGCTGTTGACACTGTTTGATGGCATTAAAGACAGTTCGATTTGAAATGTAAACATGTTCTAAAAATAAAGTATTTGAGAAAGTTATGCAATTGATTTGTTTATATATTTTACTTTTAGTGAACCTGTGCATATCGTAAATCCACAGTACCCCAAATAAGTTATGCAATACGCCGATTTATATACCTCTTTGAAAAATAACACGTACAGTGATGCTGTTTCAATGTAATGAAAAATCTATAATCTGAATCGCGGGTTATTACAGGACAGGGTCCCTGAAACCTGTGATAATCTGTTTAGGTATTATCCCCGGGCCTGAGTCGAATCAAAATGTGCATTGTTATGTATAGCTCCTTTGTTATCCTAACAGCCTCCGTTTTGATTCTCAGTATTTGTCAATTTTACAATTTCACAATTTAGAGATTTTTCTTAGGCCCACCAATAATAGTTAACAGATGGCCAGAGAGTTAAGGTGAATCTTTTGAGAACGGAGTGGCGGGCGGTAGCTTATTACGAGAACAGGCGGCATTACGTCCTTGTAAGGTGTGCGCGGTATGGGTGGCGCTACAGGAACTCTCTTCGGTTATACAGCTCGACAACTATTAATCTACAAAGTGCCGTAGACTTGCTAGGGGCTATACACATATTACGTAACGCACTTAAGGAGGGAGGGGTACAGCGTAGCGTTATGTGGAAGGGGGTGTGTTAGATCAACGCTACGTAACACACAAAACGGCCCCCCCAAGATCTGGCGCATCTGTTGATATAAATCATTTAAATGTTCAAATTTAAATTTAAATTAGGGTTACACTTAGTTATAAGTATATACAAATTACTCCCATCATACTATTTTAATATCAGTTAAACCAAAAATAAATACATAACGTGTTTTGAGTAAGTTCGCGGCTTTTTAGCTTTGTTTTGTGTTGTTTTAGAGTGTAAAGTCATGAAATGATACAGTATTGCGCAGTGCCACCCACATCTTTAGTTTTGTTGTTTGTCGCAGTAAAAAAAATGTTTGTATTAATTTTGCTTTGAAAAAAAAAATTTTAATAAGGTTATTAAAGAAAGTCATTACAAATTAACATTTTTTTTTAATCCGTATCCCAAATTGTCATTAAACGATGATTAATAATAGGTTTATGCTGTTTTAAAGTATAATATGATTGAGTTACGTAACACATTTGGGGGATGATACGAGTTACGGCGTGTTACATGGGGGGGGGGGTGAAATGACGAGAATATGCGTTGCGTAATACGTGTATGGCCCCTTACCGTAGTATTCGAATCTGTATAATTTATTCGATTGCGATGATTTGCGATATTTATGAATTCCGTTAAGGAAACTCCCAATAGCTCTCCTCCAAGAAGGAGCTTAAAGGCGTAGTCAGCGTATGTGGAACACGTTGTCCCAATAGCTTTCCTTCCAAGAAGGAGCTTAAAGGCGTAAGGCGTAGTCAGCGTATGTGGAACACGTTGTCCCAATGGGTTTTCTTCCAAGAAGGAGCTTAAAGGCGTAGACAGCATGTATGAGGAACACGTTGTACCAATAGCTTTCCTTTCAAGAAGGAGCTTAAAGGCGTAGTCAGCGTATGTGGAACACGTTGTCCCAATGGTTTTTCTTCCAAGAAGGGGCTTAAAGGCGTAGACAGCATGTATGAGGAACCCGTTGTCCCAATAGCTTTCCTTTCAAGAAGGAGCTTAAAGGCGTAGGCAGCGTATGTGGAACACGTTGTTAAATAAACGTAATATCCAGAGACGAGGTAGAATGTTCTTTGATCGTCGGACGGAAAATGATCGACAAAGATGCGACCTTTGCCGGTCCCGGCTTTGTATTCCTTGCCAAATTGGAATCCTTCAGTCCGCCTTGCTCATTTGAACGTGGGGGAATTGATTCGTCTCTGCGTCTATCATCATTTCATGATCCCTTTTCCCGTTCGACATGAGATTCGGTTGAAATTTATTAATTTGTATTTTTCCGCGTGGAAACGTAAACCAGAACTCGTCATTGAAAGTTGTATTTTAACCTCGGGTATCAAAAAGTATTTTATTAATACGAAAACAACAATGCAGCCTCGTGTCGGTATTGTTGGTCTTTTAAGTGTACGTTTTCTGTAGGATAACAGTTTAAAAGCAAGATAGTTAAACGATAAATTAAGCCAACAAAGATACAACGATACAAAGGTTAACGTTGTTGTTGCATATGGAGTTGCTGACACTTCAAACTGTGGGGCCATACGTTACGTAACGCACGTAGAAGCGGGAGGAATCGGTATAGCACTTCGTCACGTTATCATTAGGGGCCTGGGTCAACGTTACTTGTAACGCTTGACTTTAAAATAAAACACAGAAATATTTTGAAATAACAAATCTAGATTAAGATTACTATTAATGGCTGTATTTGGTTTATCCGAAACGGTTTCAAATAATATCTGTAAAAATGGAAACATCTTAATATATATTACGAACATGTTATTTATGAACGTGATATTTATTTATTGTAGACCGTACGACCAAGACATGTTAATGCACAGGGTTTATTATTTGTATTATTAGTGAATTTCCTATGGAAAGTGAACTATTAGCATGACCCGTACGGTGAAACTTAAGCCCGGGACCACCATAGAAGTTCCTAACGTGACCCCCTGAACACGTTTTGGGGGGTCGTTCAAAATTTTATATATATATATGTATATATATACATATATATATATATATATATATATATATATATATATATATATGTGTGTGTGTGTGTTTGCACTCTAGCGGTCGCATTTTTTCTCCGATTTACTTCAAATTTGGTAGGGACGTTCCTTTCTGTAATCAGTTGGACAAGTTCGTTGGGCAAAACAATCGGAAAACTCTAAACCCCTTTTTTGGGATTAATCTTTCAAATTTCGAGTTTTTGGGCCCAAAAAGGATCAGAAAGGCCCCATATGTAAAATCAATGCATGTTAAAAGATGGGAATTAAAAGGCGAAAGTTTTAAGCCCTCTCTCGTCATTCTAGCATAAATATTTTCCGAGTTAT
This sequence comes from Allygus modestus, assembly GCA_963675035.1. Lineage (NCBI taxonomy): Eukaryota > Metazoa > Arthropoda > Insecta > Hemiptera > Cicadellidae > Allygus > Allygus modestus. The sequence goes on along the minus strand of OY776113.1, from coordinate 13,749,781 downwards.
TAAAGAAAATGTGTTTCGACTAAACACAGTACGTTGTCTTACGGGGGTTTTATATTAGAAAAGCCTGTTATTCCTTTGTTAGAGTACTTTTATCATCCCCAGCAACCTCACGCCTACTTTTAAGCTAGTCTGGACCTTCTCCTAACCTTATAATGCGCAAAATTTTATTCCCAGCTTTGCAAGTAAATGAAACCAGGAGTATCAGAACAGCCAAAAAATCAATGTTTTCAGATTTCAATAAGAATTGGACAAATAAATGTATGTTTTTACACTGATTTTGAGTTTTAAAAGTTGTTATGTGGAAATTCACTTCCCTCACGTCAGCGTGCTGCGTGCGAACTCGTTTTAGAAATTTCTACCATAATAGTTTGTTAAACTATTTCTTTGTTACTTTAATGAACTCGTTTCTTAAAATTCATATCCTCATGAACTTAAATTCCAGTCTAGCGGACCCTGGACTATGTAATCACTTCCAAAACCTCTGTCAATAATCCAATGAATAGTTATTTACAGTTTCATTGTACTATTGACGGATGTAACGTCCCTGTTTGGTCGTTATCATAAACGGTATAACAGATTTGTTGGAGAAAATAAATAACTTCTCATTCAATTTAAAACTGCTATTTTTCTTGAAACCTTAAGATAATTACGTATCAAATGACGTTTAAAGCTCCGGTCTACCACTGCCGCCCGACTCAGTATAAGGGTTTGCAGGACTTGGAGCGGTTACAGAAACACTATAATTGTATTTGAGGTCAAGTGGGAAAATTGGTCTACTCTTGCAATGTCCACTTTCATATTTTTTGAACTGAACCATATTTACAAGTCCGTCAAATGTAGAAAAATAACTCTTTCAGATTACAATATAAAATAAAGACATTATTGTGAAATTTCAAAAGATGGCAAAAGTAGCGTCGATTTTCCCCATTTCAATTCCGCTAAGAGTGCCTGCCGTTGATGACATAACAATGTTATATGTATTCTGTGTACCTCCGTATCGCTCATTTTCCTTATTCATGTCATGTATTCCCTCGAAGCGGTGCAGATTTGTCCTCTTGATACGTCTCGGAGCCTTTTGTTCAACAAATTTTAGCCTTGTTAGTGAATTTCCTATGGAAAGTGAACTATTAGCATGTTTTATTTCCAACAAGCAGGTAAATGTGATGCATGCACAAGGAAAACGTCAATGCTTAAAATTCAAAAAATGGTCTAGAACTAAACCTGCAACAATCCATGCACAGAGATAAAAAACACAAACAAAACAAACCGGCACTCTGGTCAGGCGTCAAATAAAATATACTTACATTTACCTCTGAAATTGAAAAAACAACTCAGGACCTGAGTACATAGGATTTGCCAATAGCAGTGTTTCCATCTTTTTTTGAATTTAGCTTCTGGCAGGTTCCGAGCTGTACAGGGAAGTTCATTAAATATCTTAAAACTGTGTACATTGTTACTAAGTTGAACTTTCCTTAACTTAACAAAAGGCGAAATTATGTCATTCCTTACAGTAACTACAATTAATGAGGATACTGAGAACGAGCCTTTTTGAAGAATATAAGGTTAACATCTTTGACCGTTAGGTGGTAAACCATGTTGCCACCTAACAGTAACTACAAACCATTGACGGTACGAGGTTTTTTAAGGTAAGTTTTAATAACTAATTAGTTTCCGGAGTTGTGGGTTTTATCAAGTTTGAAATGTAGCTTAGCGTTGCCATAGCCCGATCTTATTGCAGATACACTAATATGCCACCTTCGGTTTATCATATTTAAAGGATTTTAAAATTGCAAACCACGTGGTGGTTAGTTGCAAAGTTCTTTTTTATAATAAATCCAGGTATGCATATTGCTAATTCAATTTGTGGTAAGTTAAGAGTCTTCATCACCGGAAGTTGCCGGACGCCATTTTAGTGTTTTGTTCCGTAAGGCCAATGTTAACTTTGTGCCTCCGTTACTCCTCACCTGATCGTCACAAACAATTAATTTTGGTGTCAAATCAAAGGTTTCGTCGTCCTCTAGGGAAATACAATAGTCGAATTTGGATTTTGTTACAAATTAATGAGAACATGTACAATGTTTCAGTTCAAAATTCAACTATTTATTATGAAAATTATGATACCCAAATTAAGGAATTTGACATTGTATTTCCCTAGAGGACGACGAAACCTTTAATTTGACACCAAAATGAATTGTATGTGACGATGAGGTGGGGAGTAATGGAGGCACAAAGTTAACATTGGCCTTAAGGAACAAAACTCCAAGATGGCGTCTAGCAACTTCCGGTTTGAAGACTCTTTGTTTATTAAGTAGGCGATAGGATTTATGGGTTAAACCTTTCCAGATGATTATCAGCCTAAATCCAGAAGTTCGCACCGGTATGTGTCTAATAAGTTTCGAATCTGAAGATCCGACTTAGAATTGTGGCCAATTAATTATGATGGAAGTGTGATTAACGCTGAAAATGAAAGCAATACACAGTGAAAACTTTGGAACGCCGTGTTTATAAATCGCAGCGGTTGCAGCTAGTCAGTTTCAGCGGATCCTACACGGCACCAGTTGTTTGCGATGTAACAATCCATGTACAGGGGGCCATATACATTTTACGTAACGCACTAAAGGGGGGAGGGGGGAGGGCCTAACGTTATGCTGTGTTATGTGGGGGGGGGTTGGATCAACGTTACGTAACTCACCCATATTAACCCTAAGAGCTGGCGCACTCCCGTTTCTATTGGTACTGTTATAACTATTTAAAAATTTAAAAATAACCAAATTGATATCTAAATCAAAGTTACAGTTTGCTATATAAAAATACTTCCGTCGTCATACTATTTTAATTACAGTTAAACTAAAAATGAATACATAACGTGTTTCGAGTAAGTTCTTTTTTGCTTTACACCTATGTTTTGTGTTGTTTTAGAGTATAAAATCATGACTTGATGCAGCAATGCCTCCCACATCTTAAGTTCTTAAGTTGTTTTGTGTATGTATTAGTTGTAAATTAAATGTATTACGTTTTAGCTGGTATAGTTTATTATTTTGTTTATATTATTATAGTCTTGTTTGTTTGTATACATTTTGCTTTGAAATAAGTTATCCAAAAATGTTGGTAAATAAACGTCATTTAAATTTTAATGATTCATTGAAATCTATAATCTCTAAATTGCTAATAAAACGATGTTTAAAATTGCTAAGCTGTTTTAAAGCCTATTACGATTGAGTTACGTAACACATAGGGGAGGTGGGGGTTATGATCAAGCGTTATGGTGCGTTACATGGGGGAGGGGGTCTGAAATAAGGAAAAAAAGCGTTACGTAATTTGTGTATAGTCCCATAAACAGTAGTTTGCTTATTGATGAAACTGATAGATCTTCACGTCGGTTTTATGTCTGGTTTTATGTCGGTTTTAGATGTCTTGTAGAATCGGTTCTCTTAAAACGTCTCTTAGTAGGGTAAGAGACGTGAGAATAAGGATGTTTAGTTAGCAGGATAAGAGACGTGAGGATAAGGATGTTTAGTTAGAAGGATAAGAGACGTGAGGATAAGGGTGTTTAGTTAGCAGGATAAGAGACGTGAGGATAAGGATGTTTAGTTAGCAGGATAAGAGACGTGAGGATAAGGATGTTTAGTTAGCAGGATAAGAGACGTGAGGATAAGGATGTTTAGTTAGCAGGATAAGAGACGTGAGAATAAGGATGTTTAGTTAGCAGGATAAGAGACGTGAGGATAAGGATGTTTAGTTAGCAGGATAAGAGACGTGAGGATAAGGATGTTTAGTTAGCAGGATAAGAGACGTGAGGATAAGGATGTGAAGTTAGCAGGATAAGAGACGTGAGGATAAGGATGTTTAGTTAGCAGGATAAGAGACGTGAGGATAAGGATGCTTAGTTAGCAGGATAAGAGACGTGAGGATAAGGATGCTTAGTTAGCAGGATGAGAGACGTGAGGATAAGGATGTTTATTTTAATCATCGCCGGTGTTATTGCATGTTGATTACCGAATCCTTTATTTCTGGTTCAATGTCTTCCACTAAATCTCGCTTCTTATATAGTAAAACTTCACTCACTTTAGTGTGCTCTTTTACTAGGTACATATAAACAGTGGTTGTACAATACTTTATATGTATAAGTGTTATTTGATTTGTTTACCAAACCGACGTGTTTTGTTGTTTCCAAATAACCCTCCCTTCTCGGAGTCCTGTACTGCTGCACCCAGTCAGCTTTTACGATTGCACAGTTCAATTATTGCCCGAATATTATTTCATCAGTTTTTTTACCAGATCTGCTTGTTAGTGAATTTCCTATGGAAAGTGAACTATTAGCATGACCCGCACGGTGAAACTTAAGCCCGGGACCACCATAGAAGTTCCTAACGTAACCCCCTGAACACGTTTTGGGGGTTCGTTCAAAATTTTATATATATCTCGCATATTTTGTCCGATTTACTTCAAATTTGGTAGGGACATTCCTTTCTATAATCAGTTGGACAAGTTCGTTGGGCAAAACAATCGGAAAACTCTAAACCCCTTTTTTGGGATTAATCTTTCATATTTCGAGTTTTTGGGCTCAAAAAGGGTCAGAAAAGGCCCTGATGTGAAATTAACGAATGTATAAAAAGATGGGAATTAGTGTGGCGAAACTTTTAAGCCCTCTCTCGTCATTCTAGCATATATATTTACCGAGATATTAAAGGAAATGTGTATTGACCAAACACAGTACATGTCTTATGGGGGTTTTACATTAAAAAAGCCCGTTAATAATTTTTTGGTGTACTTTTATCATCCCCAACAACCTCACGCCAACTTTAAAGCCTGACTGGACCTTCTCCTAACCTTATAATGCGCAAAATTGTATTCCCAGAATTGCAGGTAAATAGAACCATGAGTATAAGAACAGCCAAAAAATCAATATTTTCAGATTTGAATAAAAATTGGAATAATTGTATGTTTTTAACTGATTTTGAGTTTTTATAGTTTTTTATGTGGAAATTCACTTCCCTCATGCCAGCGTGCTGCGTGCGAACTCGTTTTATTTTTTACTGTGTTTTGCTAGTTGTTTACCTAATAATGTTTGATTGTACGTGTTTCCTATCCAAGCAACCGATACCAACAGCGGATTGACGCTACACACACACAGTGCATTTGAATTAGTGTTGTTTGCAGGGTTTCTAATAAACCTGGCCATTCTTTGAAAGGTGGGAAGTTTGGTGTATTTCGGATTATTCGGTGTATTGTTTGAATTAATTTATCGATCCTGAGCAAGTGACAATTTTTTGTGAAGGTCCGAAATTGGACCCAGCTGGCATTGGTAACTGGGCTATTGATCTTGACCAGAGAATCAGTCGACCTTACACAGTAACAAGGCTACATCAGGCATTTCACCCGTCCTTCACTCATAATTCATTCATACTCGCCCTAAAATACTCAGGAGTTTGGGTCGGCGTCTAAAATAGTGATAAGTGGTTATTAAAAATAAGATAAAAGTATTATTGGAAGTGTTTTATCTGAGTCGGGGTATTGAAGTTACGCTCGAAACCTGGATGATTAATAAATGTTGCTGGATCTCGAGCCTAATTTGTTTGAATATTTAAAATAAAAACCCTTCTTTACCTCTAAAGTTGTCCACGTCAACTTTTACTATAACGGTTGTAATCGAACGCTTTTGGGTTCTGCTTTGTAGATTTGTTCTTAGAGTCAACGCAAATAAATAAGACAGACTAAAAATGTTAGGTCCTAAATTCCTAGATTTATGTCCACCGGTCATTTGTTAAATCCACTACAGATTTGGTTAAATCCCAAAGGGGTTTTAACATAGAAACATGACATTTGGCTTAAATATATACTTAAAACAAGTGTTACAAATTTGTTTCCTTAAAGGTGGCCAATGACGAACTTTAATGTCAAATTTCATGTAAATTATTCAAGTTACAAAAATATTTATCCTGACATAAAAAGTGCGGTTTTTAAACAACACTATTTGTCCATTATTAAATTTTAGATCAGACTGAATTGAATCGATTATTACAGTAATTCATTAATCAGTCATATCTGTTGTCTTGTCGCAAAAAACAAGTTGTCGTTTGATTCGTCTTTAATTTTGACACTTTTATGCATGAATAAAAAGATTATTAAAAAAATCGTTATTTCAAAAAAATCATGAAATTTGACAGTAATGCTATTAAGTTACCGCAATCTTTTGTTGAATAAGCGTTATTGTATGCGCTAGTACTTGTTTTAATAATTTCTTGAGTAGCATGATACGTGTTGTTGTTACAATTATACAGAATAAACTAAACTACGTCTCACAACAGTACAAAATATATTTACACTTATACTGTACTTGTACAATACGATAAATATAGATAAGGGATAGTACAAGGTAAACATTTCTCTGATTGGGCCTGATGATGACCGGTGTGACTGGTTGAAATCGATCGCCTTGCACCATCGCTTTTGTATAGTTACCCCTTTTTATGAAGGTTCAGTATAATTGTAAATATATTTTGTAGTGTTGTGAGTCGTAGTTTATTTTATTCTGTGTCCTTGTTTTAACTACAAAGATACACATTTGGGACAAATTGTAAATAAAATTCATGTTATAAATAAATTTGTAGACATCACAAACAGACCGACAGACTGCAAATCTGGACATTTTAGACATATATTTATGGGTTTGTTTTATTTATATCGTGACCCAAGAAACAAACCTACAAAGTGGGACCCATGAGTTCGGGGATACACCCTGGATATCAGCGTTTTGTCGCACTTTTTTTACCAACTCGACATATGGAAACATACCAATCACGACCCATACTGCTGGTGTACGCGACCGATAAGCTGAAAAAGCCGGATAACTTCTCATGGAGGATTATAGTTCTCACCTTTCTTTGAGGAACAGTTCCATTAAAAATACTTACTTTTAGCGAATTTCCCCTATAGGGAAGAAGCTATTACCGTAGGTGGCATGGTAAGACTTAAGGCCGAGACCATGATAACTTTTTGTTTTGAGGTCCCCAGATGCCAAAAACACTATTCGTTCAAATTTATATATATGTATATATATATATATATATATATGTGTGTGTGTGTGTGTGTGTGTGTGTGTGTGTGTGTGTGTGTGTCCGTTACCGCTATAACTTTTGAAAGAAGCGCCTGATTTTGATGAAATTTGGCAAAAATGTGGAGAGTAACATTTATGACTTTAAGTTCGAAAACCAGATCGATCGGTCTATGGGAAGGGGTTTTTATGGGGGTTTAAAATTTTCCAAAAATCAGTTTTTTTTTACTTTTTACCCTAAAATTTTAAAAACACTAGATTTTTGTTACAACCATTTTATAGAGCTTAAAAAACAAACAATTTAGTATTTTGAATCATTAAGCTAGGTTTAGTGGTTCTGGAGAAAAGTCAAAAAATGTGTCTATAAAATTTCCCATGTTAATCTTATGGGAATACGGTTTTTAGGTTTTCCTCTGATAATTTCACTAAAAACTCCACATTTCTTTCTACCAATCAGTTTAGCTCTACAAAACAATCATTTTGGCGTTTTAATTGTTGTTTTACGTCCAACCCATACCCATATAATGCACTGGAAATTCGCTGAGTACGCAGGTTTGCTGCGACGTGGTTATTTTTAATACTTTCGGATTGAAAGCCCCCGTTTTCTATCGGGGAGACGCCCGCCGCAGGGTCTGTCGTTCGAAACGACACATGACTGCGGAAGACAAGCACATCAGCCCCTCTCAACCTTTGATCACAGATGACGGCAGGGTCTTTTGAAGTCTTTGTTATCTCCCAGTCATGTCATTACACAGGAAACAAAATTGGGCCCCAAATTCCCCCGACTGGAATCGTGGACCACTCGTGTAGAGTACAGTTTTCGTAGGTTAAAGGATTCCCTCTGTCGGTCAAGGATGTTGTCTGAACTGTTGAAATGGTATAATTATAATAAATATTTTATTAACGACAGAAGGGAAGGGTTTAAGCTAATGTCCGCAGTTAGAAACGTACTATATAACTTTCCTATGAAGGCTCGTATATAATCTAAAGGAAATTTATTTCTAAAAGTGGCCCCGCCCAACATTATTACAGTATTCCTACAACTTTACAGTGGTGTAAATGCTTTGTTATTTTTACTACAACGTTATATTATGTTACGTTTTGAAAATTAATATATAAAAGAATAGGATTAAGTTTTATGATTTTACTACCTCGCTTATGCAGAATATTTTTACCGAATTGTTTGCAATATCGTCAGCGGCGATGTAATTATCAAGGTCACTTCTAAACGAGACCTCACTCCGTCCGAGTCTAGGTTACTACCTCGCTTATACTGAATATTTTTACCGAATTGTTTGCAATATCGTCAGCGCCGATGTAATTATCAAGGTCACTTCTAAACGCGACCTCACTTCGTCCGAGTCAAGGTACTACCTCGCTTATACTGAATATTTTTACCGAATTGTTTGCAATATCGTCAGCGCCGATGTAATTATCAAGGTCACTTCTAAACGAGACCTCACTCCGTCCGAGTCTAGGTTACTACCTCGCTTATACTGAATATTTTTACCGAATTGTTTGCAATATCGTCAGCGCCGATGTAATTATCAAGGTCACTTCTAAACGCGACCTCACTTCGTCCGAGTCAAGGTACTACCTCGCTTATACTGAATATTTTTACCGAATTGTTTGCAATATCGTCAGTGCCGATGTAATTATCAAGGTCACTTCTAAACGGGACTAGGTTACTACCTCGCTTATACTGAATATTTTTACCGAATTGTTTGCAATATCGTCAGCGCCGATGTAATTATCAAGGTCACTTCTAAACGAGACCTCACTCCGTCCGAGTCTAGGTTACTACCTCGCTTATACTGAATATTTTTACCGAATTGTTTGCAATATCGTCAGTGCCGATGTAATTATCAAGGTCACTTCTAAACGAGACTAGGTTACTACCTCGCTTATACTGAATATTTTTACCGAATTGTTTGCAATATCGTCAGCGCCGATGTAATTATCAAGGTCACTTCTAAACGCGACCTCACTTCGTCCGAGTCAAGGTACTACCTCGCTTATACTGAATATTTTTACCGAATTGTTTGCAATATCGTCAGCGCCGATGTAATTATCAAGGTCACTTCTAAACGAGACCTCACTCCGTCCGAGTCTAGGTTACTACCTGGCTTATACTGAATATTTTTACCGAATTGTTTGCAATATCGTCAGCGCCGATGTAATTATCAAGGCCACTTCTAAACGATACCTCACTCCGTTCGAGTCTAGGTAATTGTATTAGCCCTCAATTAAACTTGTAATTAAAAGTTAATTTGTTCAACCCGCAATTTACATTTGAAGCGATTTTATTTCTAAATTAATTTTAGCAGATGATTGTCTCTTGTAAAATTATTATGGATGAGTCTTATTTGACCTATTCGTATTTGTCATTCCTAAAATGGTTTAGTCAAATTTACAAATTTGTCTACTAATACCGATGTTGTCGAATACCTTTTTAAAAATGCATGTTTGGTGAAATCATTAGTTTTAGTTTTATAACGACTTTTAGCTTTAAAATAACCGAACATACATGTTTACTATATATTATACTCGTTTACCTATTAAGGACACATCTGTAGTAGAATTTTCATCTCAATGATTAATGAAGGAAATTGAAATAATTTTTCTGTTTATTGATATTTTAGCATGTTTAGTATATTTATATTGAAATATAACTTACGAAATTTTAGACAGTTTTCTATGTTTCAGGTCATTGTACCGTGATAAATCAATCGACCTCTTAAACATGGTTACGGAAGTAAGAAGAAGATTTAAGTAATACAACTTTTCAAACCCTTAATGTATAGGGGATTTATAAATTCCAACTGTTTTAGTGGGGAAAGGCGCGAATGAACATTTTATAAATCTGTTCTATCTCAAACGTTTGTGAGAATTTTTATTCAGTTTTCACTAATTTTGTAAAAATGTTTAGCTAATTATTTAAATGGTTGCGTGTACTGAATTTGGGAAGATGACACTTAATTTACAACAATTTATTTGGTTTTCGTGGTGTGATCGTCATATATACACATCGTACACTCATTTCACACTAGTTTAATTCCAATATAGGGGACTCTAATACAAATTTAAAAAAATGCCAAAGGGCAAGGAGTTTCAAAGCGTCAATGGAAGGAAAGAATGTGTGCATATTATCAAACCGAATTATTGAAAACATTTACATATATATGTTAAATTTTCGTTGATTTCCAAAATCGGTTTGAGGTTTTATAAATGTTTTATTGGGTGACAAGAAATCAAATGCGGGATTTTTGACCCGAAGTTTCGTGGTTTCGACATACGATGCGACTCCCCCTTGCATTGCTCAGCGACCCCTCAGGACCGCCCGGTTAAGCAACATCCCTTTGTGGTCGCTCCACCTCGACCTGATACATTGGCCAACGAAAGACCCCGGAAGGCATTGTGGAAGAGTTAGTTGCGATATTTGGTTTTGATTGCCCGTCTTGTCGGGAGGGGCTAGTGCCGGTTTGGATTGCGGCGCGGCTCAAGGGTCTGTTTTAGACCCATCTCGCTCCCGGTTGTAAAGTTGTTACGACAATCCATATAAATAGTCGGTCACCCTTTCTTGTGGGATCACAATAGGCGCCTCAGTGTTAAGGCTCGTTTTATGACCGTGGGCTTTCTCAGTCTCTAATAACTAAGGTTCCAGTTGTTGTAACTCCAGTGGGGTTTCTTTGAGGATGGAAATGGCTTTGTCCCCTCATCTTTTTAATTCCGACGCTGTAATATTTCGTTGTTCGTTCGCGAGGGCTTACTCTGTTTCTTTAGATGCGAGTTTTTTAACTGCACCTTAGTGCTTTAATCTTTAATCAAAATATTTTAACCTGTTTTAAATAAGTTATTTTTTCTTCTTCAATTTAATGAGTTCCGATAAAAGAATTAAGTTTTGTAAGAAGTCAGTTTCGGAATTAACCATAAAACGTAATTTAAAAAATTGTATTAACTGCTCTAGCAGTGGTAGAGCATACATTTTTTAATAAATGGAGAGAATGTGTTTTACCTTCGCCTTTAATTGTTACACATTTAACACTATTGCATTTTATTCAAACAAAGAAGATAGAATGTGCAAAGAAATTAAAATTGCAAAGGATTTTCATTGAGTTATGACAAGCACTTGACACCTACCAATGTACTAAGTGTGTCTCGGCAAAGCCAATATAACACCTAGTTTCAGGATTCTTGGCCGCCAGACTGCGAATTCCTTGTCTTGGCCAAATTTACTTTGGCACAAATAGTCCATCGCGCGGCCCCGCCCGTCACTTTTACCCTCGGTTGCGAAATTAAGGGGCCTTTACTTTCCCTCTCCAATACCCGACTACTATACAAATTTACGGGATTTAACATAAGCCAAGAACTAAAGCCGTTCGTTGTATTTTAATATATATTTTATATTTTAATTGAATGTTATTAACGTTATTTCAGTTGGCAACGCTTGGATGTTTTAGTTGGTAAAGCTGACATGTTACGTAACATAATCATAGATGTTATAAAACCTAAATCATGTAAAGCTTAATCGTGCATCATTTTGCAAAGATTTCAATAAGATATTGTTATATCATTCAAAACAAATTAATTAAATAATACAAAATAAAAACATGACCTCGTAACCAACAAAAACAAGATGTTTTGACAAACTCGATAATGATAAGGTTGAGGTAAACGACTACATAGAAGTTATTTACTCTACCAATTTTCTTAATTAACACTTTTGAGATTCATACGAGGTAATAAACGCAACTAATGTCGCTAAAACGCAAGAAATAAAAGTATTAACTGACATCAATTCAAAACAAAATTTTAGTAACAAATTACCAAAAGGAAGGAACCACGGAAGGAATATTAAGTTTATTTATAACTCCTAACATTGTTTTATGTGTGAGTTGTGCAACGCTGAGCCAGACCCGCCCTCCTCCCCCACATAACACAGAGTAACGCTACGCCGTACCCCCTTCTCCACCACATAACACAGAGTAACGCTACGCCGTACCCCCTCCTCCCCCACATAACACAGATTAACGCTACGCCGTACCCCCTTCTCCCCCACATAACGCAGAGTAACGCTACGCCGTACCCCCTTCTCCCCCACATAACACAGAGTAACGCTACGCCGTACCCCCTCCTCCCCCACATAAGGCAGAGTAACGATACGCCGTACCCCTCCTCCCCCACATAACACAGAGTAACGCTACGCCGTACCCCTTCCTCCCCCACATAACGCAGAGTAACGCTACTCCGTACCCCCTCCTCCCCCACATAACACAGAGTAACGCTACTCCGTACCCCCTCCTCCCCCACATATCGCAGAGTAACGCTACGCCGTACCCCTCCTCCCCCACATATCGCAGAGTAACGCTACTCCTTACCCCCTTCTCCCCCACATATCGCAGAGTAACGCTACGCCGTACCCCTCCTCCCCCACATAACGCAGAGTAACGGAATCTGCTGGAAACGGTTTGCATTTGAATCTTATCCAGTGATTTGTTTAATTTTGATAAACGAATAAATAAGTGATACAAGAAACATATTTTTATTTTAATAGTCTTCCAACTGACTTCGCTGTTGTCATTGTATATCATTCGTTACAGTATTGTACATCTTGGTAAATATGCAGAGGTAAAGCGAATAGTACATACTGTGGAATTTTCGGTGTTGAATATATTTGGCCGAATCACAGAGAAAGGATTCTGCAAGAGGGGGCACCAGTGAATACAGGTCGATTTCTAAACCCATAAGAGCAATGTTATCTTTCAAGTTCCATCCTGCCTAGACGGGTGGTCGGATATTTTTGATTTATGGCTTGTTTTAAAGAGGAAAAATAATGGACGATTTCAGTGAGCATTTTCGAATTTATTATTTATTTATTGATAATTTCGCCTCGAAATACTAAACATTAAGTAATCTTTTATCGAATTTTAAAACGCGAAATCGAAAACGTTTCCACTGAAAACGCTAGGTACAACCACCAGTACAATATTCCTACCAAATTTTAAAACTACATATTCACAATTATCTACTGGACGGAACTTGAAAGTTAACATTGACCTCATGGGGAAGCAGGTAGAAACGCCAAGCCTCATGACTGGAGCCCCTCTTAAAACAGTATTAACTGACAGCACTTGGTATATTGTTGTTAGTGGATTTCCTTTGGAAAGGGAACTATTAGCATGACCCGCACGGTGAAACATAAGCCCGGGACCTCCATAGAAGTTCCTAACGTGACCCCCTGAACACATTCTGGGGGGTCGTTCAAAATTTTATACATATATATATACATATACATATATATATGTGTGTGTGTGTGTGTGTGTGTGTGTTTGCACTCTAGCGGTCGCTTTTTTGTCCGATTAACTTCAAATTTGGTTGGGACGTTCCTTTCTGTATTCAGTTGGACATGTTCGTTGGGCAAAACAATTGGAAAACTCTAAACCCCTTTTTTGGAGATTAATCTTTCAAATTTCGAGTTTTTGGGCCCAAAAAGGGTCAGAAAAACCCCGGATGTGAAATTAATGCATGTAAAAAGATGGGAATTAGTGAGGCGAAAGTATTAAGCCCTCTCCCGTCATTCTAGCATAAGTATTTACCGAGTTATTAAAGAAATTGCGTTTCGACTAAACACAGTACGTTGTCTTATGGGGGTTTTACACTATAAAAGCCTGTTATTCCTTTGTTAGAGCACTTTTATCATCCCCAGCAACTCACGCCGACTTTCAAGCCTGCCTGGACCTTCTTCTAACATTATAATGCGCAAAATTGTATTCCCAGCTTTGCAGGTAAATGAAACCAGGAGCATCAGAACAGCCAAAAAATCAATGTGGAAATTTTCCCTCACGTCAGCGTGCTGCGTGCGAACTTGTTTTAGTTTAGTCAGAGAGGATGAACCAGTTAAATGTGCGTGCATTAGAATGTTACACATATAAAGTGGACACCCATTCCAAGTGCTATATGAAATGCACACTCTGATTCTCCATCCTCGCTCCTGGGTATTGTAGTGATGTGTGTGATTGATGTTTCAGCCCGAGTCACACGGCCCTCAGCTCGTTGGATCAAGTGAAGGCTTACCTCCAGACTCAAGGCACCTGCAAGTGTGGCCTCGAGTGCCCTCTAAACTGTGATATTGTCTTCAACTTCGACCCTAAGGTCTGTACGATTTTTATTTTGTAGTGTTAATAATCACGTATGTTAGCGATTTATTATATAAGGGTTATTTCCCCGGTGTTGATCTGAAGGTTATTTCTTTGTTATGCCTCGTATTTTTGTGGGGTCTACCTTATCGAGTGTTTTTCCGTAAATCCCATACTAACTGAGTGACTGCTGTTGCGATTCTTCATAATGCATATTTAGTGAATTTCCTTTGGAAAGTGAACTATTAGTATGACCCGCACGGTGAAACTTAAGCCTGGGACCACCATAGAAGTTCCTAACGTGACCCCCTGAACACGTTTTGGGGGGTCGTTCAAAATTTTATATATATATTTGTGTGTATGCACTGTAGTGGTCGCATTTTTTGTCCGATTTACTTCAAATTTGGTAGGGACATTTCTTTTTGTAATCAGTTGGACAAGTTCGTTGGGAAAAACAATCGGAACACTCTAACCCCCTTTTTTGGGGATTTTAAATTTAGAAATTTGAGTTTTTGGACCCAAAAAGGGTCAGAAAAGCCCCGGATGTGAAATTAACGAATGAAAAACTGTGGGAATTAGTGTGGCGAAACTGTTAAGCCCTCTCTCGTCATTCTAGCATATATATTTACTGAGTTATTAAAGAAAATGTGTATTGACCAAACACAGTACGTTGTCTTATGGGGGTTTTACTTTAGAAAAGCCTGTTATTCGTTTGTTGGTGTACTTTTATCATCCCCAACAACCTCACGCCTACTTTAAAGCCTGACTGGACCTTCTCCTAAGCTTATAATGCGCAAAATTGTATTCCCAGCATTGCAGGTAAATAGAACCAGGAGCATCAAAACAGCCAAAAAATCAATATTTTCAGATTTGAATAAAAATTGGAATAATTGTATGTTTTTAACTGATTTTGAGTTTTATAGTTTTTTATGTGGAAATTCACTTCCCTCACGTCAGCGTGCTGCGTGCGAACTCGTTTAGAATTAAGGACGAATATTACGTCATTTTAAGAACTACGTAAAACTGAGGACTAACTGGAGTGTACAATATCTCACGCAACCACACGTTATTACTTAACATTAAACAGACAACTCGATAGCCTTTCACGGAAACGATATGAGCGCTGAAACATCCCATGCCATAGTCTCCAACCGAGGCAGGTGGAATCATTCACTGTGTTACTAAATGATCCCAGTTGCAGATTTACAGCCTGGAACAGGCATAATTTTCACCAAACGATTACACTCTTCTCTAAAGCTCAAAGAAAGCCGAGATTACATGTTTCAAGGCGAGTGGGTTATATTTGTTTTCACAAAGTTTTTCTCGCCTTACAAGGGAGCACTACAATTTAATCCATTCTTTCTAGTCGGGAGTGGGGAATTGCAAACGTATGTGCGTTAAAAGTATGGGCGTCAGTGACTCGGCATTGTGGAAATTTCTTACGAAAAATACAGGAATGTATTGTTTTAATCGCAGGTATTTGCAATACATAGTGAAGTGTCTTCATTGCCAGTCCTCGAGCTGGTCCGATGTTATTTATTATTAAACATTAAACGAACTGGACATAGTAGTTGCGACACGCATAAATAATTCGTTAAGTTCGTCCCTAAGTTATTAAAGGTTTGCTGATAGGGAAAACGTTTGTTCCGGATCTTAGTTACTTTTCATTGATATGTCTTACAATTAGTTGGACCAACCGGACGCAGATAATCCAGAGATGATCCGTCAAGAGTGGAGACGCAAAGTCCAAGGTGTTCAGGGTTCAGGTGTTGAACAAGATGTGAAATTACGATGTGAGACGTAGCGGGCAAGCGGGCAACTTTCCAAACTATCAAGTTCAAGGACAGGGCTACTGTACGTGATACATTCAGTTTGGCCTGATACACGCTATTGTATCGAAGCCAAGTGTATGTTAAAGGTTCAGGTGTTGAACAAGATGTGAAATTACGATGTGAGACGTAGCGGGCAAGCGGGCAACTTTCCAAACTGTCAAGTTCAAGGACGGGGCTACTGTACGTGATACATTCAGTTTGGTCTGATACACGCTATTGTATCGAAGCCAAGTGTATGTTAAAGGGTCAGGTGTTGAACAAGACCTGAAATTACGATGTGAGACGTAGCGGGCAAGCGGGCAACTTTCCAAACTGTCAAGTTCAAGGACGGGGCTACTGTACGTGATACATTCAGTTTGGTCTGATACACGCTATTGTATCGAAGCCAAGTGTATGTTAAAGGGTCAGGTGTTGAACAAGACCTGAAATTACGATGTGAGACGTAGCGGGCAAGCGGGCAACTTTCCAAACTGTCAAGTTCAAGGACGGGGCTACTGTACGTGATACATTCAGTTTGGTCTGATACACGCTATTGTATCGATGCCAAGTATATGTGAAAGGTTCAGGTGTTGAACAAGACCTGAAATTACGATGTGAGACGTAGCGGGCAAGCGGGCAACTTTCCAAACTGTCAAGTTCAAGGACGGGGCTACTGTACGTGATACATTCACTAGGCACTGATATGTGTTGTTGAATTGACATCATGTGTAAAGATCCAGTAAAGGTTCACTGTAATAGTAATAGTAAAGGTCCAGGGTCCAGGCGGTGAAGAAGTCATGACATTACTTTGGCTGGATGTTTGGTGGGGGGATTCTGCAATTAAATGTTTGCATATAAATTTGAATTTTCGTTTTATGAAAACTCCTCCCAAACACTCAACACACTCAAACACTGAAAGAACCTACGTCTCAAGAAATGTGAAACGAGACGGCCAGATTTGCATCGTGTTTACTCGTATTAAAATGTGTTAGATCGGTTACTTTTGCTCGATTGTGTTGTATTTTATTTGGTATACAAAACCCTGCAGACAAATTACAGGCTTTCTTTTTATGATAAATAGAATTGTATTGCTACAATAGATTTTAGATATAGCGGAAATCATAGTAGGTAATTATTTTTTCGAGATAATAAACAATCATTTTTTTCTTTTATAGCACACTAGCTGTTACCCGCGGCTTCGCTCGCGACAAAAAAAATTAAAAATATTAACCTGACCAGCACTATCAAATCTCTGTTTAGTTTTACCATCTGAATTCCTTCGCCCTTAATGACAAACAACTACAGCTGGTAATTTTATAAATGATATCCTTCCATAAGATTTGCATTGGATCTTACAGGACCCGGGGGTTGGAGCCCTAAGCTTGTATGTGGACATTACCAGGTCTATATTACGTTAATGTGATATGTAAGCTATGTTCATGCAAAATTTTAGCCAAATCGGTCCAGTAGTTTATGCGTGATGGAACTCCAAATATCCATACATACATCCAAACTTTCACATTTATAATATTAGTAGGATTTTCAGGTTGTTATTATATTCCAAATTAATTAATTTGCTAAACTCAAAATAATTTACTAAAACTGTGTATAACTTTAAAACATGTTTTTCTTTATTTGTTTAGACTAGTTATTTAAGACCTACTTAGTTAATGTGGCCTACTTTCCCATAAATCAAGTCAAAGAAATCTTCAGAATATTTAGACCTAACGTTTTTCTATCAATCCTATTCGACGGACCATCCAGTTATACAGTAATTTCTTCATTGATGCAGTTTTTATTTTCTATAGAAACTAGATCGAATTTTATTTTCTTTAAGTAAGAAAATAATTAGTCCTACTGTAATAAATTTCAGGAAAATACTGTCGTTGTCATTTTGTCCATGCCATTGCTAATGCGACGCTGGCATGACGTGTCGAGACGACAGATGCTGCATATCTCGCATCGACTCGCATATTCATATTGTTATAATGAGCTTATTAATTAGCAACAGCTGGTCAGGGGAATTAATTACGTATAGAGTGCGGGGGGCGGCCGCGGCCGGGTTTGACAGGTGCGTCGAAACACCTGCCCTATTGTTGTCTTGCACGGCCGATGCTTGCACTTCACTGCTTTGCCTGCCGTTTAAAACCAGTTTTATTAGAAATTTGTGTTTTTATCAAGGCAGTGACGCGAGCCGGGGTTTATTTGGATCTGTATTATTACGGTTAGGCGAGATGTAAATTCCATTTTCCCCGTTTGTGTTACGATTATTAAAACTGTTTGGCCGATTTTTCTGTAAATTTATTGATTGAGCGCTTTATGCCGAGATAAACCCTCGTATAAATTCTTATTATAGAAGGTACATTTATGTTTCTTTTTCACACACCACAATGGTTCTTGTCTCTTCGGGGATCTGGTTCGTTTTGCCAGATCGGAGATCGAATATATCTCCTAGCGTAAAGGTAAAGTGCATTCCGATCGGCGGCCCAGGTACTTAGTCAAGAGTCGTTGAGGAAGGGATCAGGCGAGTCTGCGGTCCCAAGACACTACATTTCCCCCCAATACAAAAATATTTTGCAGGCTGTTAACTCTTGTTAATATCTTACTTGGCCAACATTACAATTTGTACCCACTACACTAAGGTTTTTTATACCACAACGTTTTCAACTAGGTTTATACTTCACATAGATTTACTCCAGTTAGAATTTCTCATTAGTTAATTTACAGTTGGCCCACTAACACGGTGAGTCGAGAATCCACTCGCCAGCGCCAACAAATTATTATATTGTGTGCTACTGTATTAGCATACACTCGGGTGAATACGCGTGTGTTCTAGTAACGATTAAGTAATTTAGTCAAAAATAAACCCCCGCTTGCCGTGTGCGAACGGGGTTTTCTGAGCTTTCTGCAAATTGTATCGAGTGATCGAGTTTTCTTACTCCCATAATATCTTATCCCAGTGATGTTATTCTGCTCGGGCGCGGCGCGGCGGTAGCGCAAGGGCTAGACAGACAAAAGAAACCTTTTGACCTAGAAACAAGTCGGTCATGGCAAACGTGGGGCGACCGAGGATACGAGATTTGGCAACCTTCCGCGCGGCTATCGGAAGGCTGATCTGTACTTGAAAAAATGTAATGGGATTATGCTTAACACTGCCTTTAGGGTTGTTGTTTTAGTGCGCAATGATTAATCGGTACTTGTTAGATGGAACCGACCGACGCTTTGTTTGGTTTACTTGATAACTGAGCAAGAGTTGGTGTACTAGAAACTATAGAAGAAGGTGATTTCGGTGTTTTTTACTTGTTTCACGGTTTGGTGGATAAAAACCGTCTTAAAAAGTTGTTTAAAATTATTACAACAGTTAGCTGATAGTAGTCGAAGTAAGCCATCTGTGGGGCTTCAAATTGTCCAGGGGTTCGGAGAAAGAATACAACCAAGAGAGGCAACTAAAATGATTTTTGGACGTAGAAAATCGTGGACGCAGAAGGAAAGGTCCTTATAGGAGGCTTTTCTTTTTACACATAAAGCGGTATATCTTATAACAATGTTTGGTGTTGCAATATATTGGTAGCAAATATTTTTATTTCCAGTGATACCGGCGAGGTCGCCTGGTGTCAGGAAAATAGAAGATCCGAAGATCAGAATGTCCAGCATTCCTCAGATAAGACAGACCGAGATTAGAACAGTATTATAATAGAAGATCCGAAGATCAGAATGTCCAGCATGACTCAAATGACAGACTGAGATTAGAGCAATATTATAATAGAAGATCCGAATATCAGAGTATTTAGCATGCCTCACATGAGACAGGCCGAGATTAGAGCAATATTATAATAGAAGATCCGAATATCAGAGTGTTCAGCTTGCCTCACATGAGACAGGCCGAGATTAGAGTAATATTATAATAGAAGATCCGAATATCAGTGTTCAGCATGCCTCAGATGAGACAGGCCGAGATTATAACAGTACTGTATTATATAATTGAGATTCTTCCTGCTAGCAGTTCTTTCAAGATGTTTACTATTATAATATGGAAGTTTCCTACCTTCTGTCTGGACTCGTCGCACAATTTTTACTTCAATAACTGTTTGTTTTATTTAGAATAAAGTGGCAGTTTTAGAAACCTAGCATTTGACCGGAAGAAGATAATTTGCATCTGTGATTCACGAGCTGATTGTCCCCGATGTTTTCGCTTCGTATTCATAATGTTGTGAAATACTGGGATCTGCTGTTTACCCGACCCGGTGTGCACCAAGGCTCCAAGGCTCCAAGGCCAGTTCGCTCAAGGGACGGAAAGTTACAGCTGATGTGCGCTCGGGTCCGGCCAGCTCTCTAAAGACGTGTCTGTGACCGGTTTCGGGAGTCGAACGGAAATTTGATCGATTAATTACCAGAAAAGGACGCGCGCCGGGTTCCAAAATCTGTTCCGGATACGCGTGATGACCGTGAAGTTTCGGTTGGTTTGGAGTTTCGGGTCGATGGGTCACCGGGTCGATGTGTTGCATCTTCTCCATGATCTTCAGTGAGTCGAATGGTGAACAATACCCAGTCGCAGTCGCGCTATAAGCTAAGATGACCTATCACGTAAGCTTAGGGTAACCTAAATCCTTTCGCGTATTATATGACGGTATAGACAACAAGAATGTAGTTAATTGTTGGTAAAGACCTCACGACGTTGAATTAGGTAAATATTTAAACTGCATTAATATAACCGTAATACAGTCTCTGCTATTTCATTGTATAGGTAAACGGTTCTTACATGACATAACAAACTGAGGACCCGTCTAGGTCAACCGCATCAGTGTCAGACGGAATAATGAACAATGATATGTCATTTTGTGGTGCTATAACTCTAACTGTACCGAGAAACTAATTATATTTTGAACAATTACCAAAAAAATACGTCAGAAATTACAAACCCCTTCAGATGATTTAGACAATCTTCTATTTTGTAGAAGGCGTTCGAAGTCAGATGATGTATTAATGGAGCCTCCAATAAAAGTGGACGGTTTTTAGTTTTTATGCTTTTAGGGAGTTTTTTTAGAAATTTACTCCCGCTTTAGAGGGAAGATTTTCGTATGCCCCTGTTCTGTGTTGGGCCATGCGAAATTTATGTCGTTGCCTTTTGATATATCCATGTAAATTGCTGCCCTGCGTCACCTGTTCATTTCAGTAAGAAATATGACTCATTACGTGATAACTGCGACTTCGATTTCACACTGAAACTTAACATTATTCTATTTTTATCGTGTGAGGAGTTACGTTTATGGAACAGAACGCCTGTGATGCTCCTAACCTGGTGATGTGGACTTAAGTGAAATTTAGTTGTTGCAGTATATTGGAATATTAACGGATTACTGATATTTTGTTCAATCGGGTCAGTCAAGTGCTGTTTAACCGGGAAACGATCGGAGAGCTAAGAGAACAAGTTGAAATAAAATAACGAGTTCGCACGCAGCACGCTGACGTGAGGGAAGTGAATTTCCAAATTAAAACTTTTAAAACTCAAAATCAGTGTAAAAACATACATTTGTCCAATTTTTATTGAAATCTGAAAACATTGATTTTTTTGGCTGTTCTGATACTCCTGGTTTCATTTACTTGCAAAGCTGGGAATACAATTTTGCCCAATATAAGGTTAGGAGAAGGTCCAGACAGGCTTGAAAGTAGGTGTGAGGTTGCTGGGGATGATAAAAGTACTCTAACAAAGGAATAACAGGCTTTTCTAGTGTAAAACCCCCATAAGACAACGTACTGTGTTTACCCGATACACATTTTCTTTAATAACTCGGTAAATATTTATGCTAGAATGAAGAGAGAGGGCTTAAAACTTTCGTCTTTCTAATTCCCATCTTTTAACATGCATTAACTTTACATCTGGGGCTTTTCTGACCCTTTTTGGGCCCAAAAACTCAAAATTTGAAAGATTAATCCCCAAAAAATGGGTTTACAGTTTTCCGATTGTTTTGCCCAACGAACTTGTCCAACAGGTTATAGAAAGGAACGTCCCTACCAAATTTGAAGTAAATCGAACAAAACGTGCGACCGCTAGAATGCATACACATATATATATATATAAAATTTTGAACGACCCCCCAAAACGTGTTCAGGGGGTCACGTTAGGAACTTCTATGGTGGTCCCGGGCTTAAGTTTCACCGTGCGGGTCATGCTAATAGTTCACTTTCCAAAGGAAATTCACTAATAACAAGCGCGACAACGTCGGTATTGAGGCGGAAGGCCAGATAGTCCCGGTAAAAACGCGGACGAATGAAGGGTTGGTTTCAAGAGTTTGGTGATTGAGATGACGAACATGTGGTAGACAAGCGTGGGACGATGGCAAAAACCGACCGCGAGTCACAACTTTTTTGTTTGTGATATAAGAAGTAAACCCATATTATAGTAGTTTTCATAGTGTGGCGGGATTGGACGTTAGTAAGGCCGGATTTCACCAAACTTTTGAACGCTCTTTAAAGCCCGTTAAGTAAATTTTAACGTTAGGTCAGTGTTAACTGGCACAATCGGATTTCACCACACACGGTTAGCGCTAACGCCGCGTTTACAACGAACGGACTAACTGGCGTTTGAATGCTATATTTATTGCCAGCTGACGTACCCGTTCTTCGCACAGGGGTTTTTCTCTACCCGTTCTTTAGTCAATGCAATTTCCATTTTAGTTAGCTTGAAACAGCGGTTATTTCTTCTGCTCTTCAAGCAGTCAAATTAAAGTATCCACAGCTGTTCGCATTACAGTTTCTGAATGTTTACTTTCTTCTGAAATGTAAACATTGAAACTTAAGACGTTCACGGGGCGTAGGCCGAGGGGATTATAAGGAAGTGAATAGGCCTATGTGTTGCATGGGTTCAAGATCTACCTATGTGTAAAGTTTCAGCCCAGTCGGTTCAGTAGTTTTTGCGTTTACCCGGAACATCAGACAGACAGACAGAAACCACATCTTCTTTATAATATTGTAGATAACTCTTATTTGTTTATATATTTCAGACTGAAATAATTGTTTACCTGAATCATAACCTAAACAAAAACAACTAATAACATAATTTAAAACAAAAACAACTAATAACATAATTTAAAACAAAAACAAACTTTGAAACCATTGTGTATAATACAACCAACGAGGTTAATATATCAAGAGGTTTCGTCTGGGATAAAGAAGTGAAGCTTACATGGTCGACCGCCATTTTCCACAGGAACCAATCAAATCTTTTCTTCCCAAGTTATGTGATTGTCAGCTGACTGTCATGTGACCCGCGAGGAGAGGATTCGTTTGATTATCATGTTGGAAGCAGAGTTTACAGAGGGGCAAATTTCGGTCGTCCATTTAGGCTACACTTTTTAGCGAATTTCCCCTATAGGGAAGAAGCTATTACCGTAGTCGGCATCGTAAGACCTAGGCCCAGGACCATGATAACTTTTCGTTTTGAGGTCCCCAGACCCCAAAAACACCATTCGTTCGAAACTGTATATATATATGTGTGTGTTGTGTGTGTTTGTGTGTGTGTGTGTGTGTGTGTGTGTGTGTGTGTGTGTGTTTGTGTGTGTGTGTGTGTGTGTGTGTGTGTGTGTGTGTGTGTGTGTGTGTGTGTGAGCACGATAACTCTCGTAAAAATGATCCGACTTTGATGAAATTTGGTATAAACGTGTAAAGCAACATTTATGACCTTAAGTTCGAAAACCAGCCAGATCGCTCCATCCGAAGGGGGTATTTTGGGGGGTTTTGTACCCCAAAAATGGGTTTTTTGAATTTATTACGTATCATTTTTGAAATAGTCAAATTTTAGTTTTTACCATTGGATTCAGCTTAAAAAAACACACAATTTGGTATTTTGATCATTTCTCTACGTATATTGATTACCGAGATATTGAAAGAGCTAAACACAGTGCGTTGTCTCATGTTATTCTAATGGAGGAAAAGAAAAAAATTATATCTCGCTTATTTATGAACGCATACTGACGAAACGTGGTATACGGCTTCATCTGGTTGTGGTATATTGATATTTGCTCAAAAAAATAATTTTTTGCCAAAGGCTCCCGTAGCAGCAAACCTGCGTATTAAGCCCCATGTTATTCTTATGGATAATAACTAAAAGCTGCCTCCCTTAATTATAAACATAAATGAATAAAAACTGGTATATGACTTCACCTAGTTGAGTTATATTCATATTATTATAAAAACCTATTTTATGTATTCCATGATGCAGCAAACCTGCGTACTCAGCCCCAATGTTATTCTTATAGAGAATAATTACAATTGTATATATCGCTTATTTGTGAATATATTTTTATGAAACTTGGTAAGTGGCTTTATGTAGTATTAAGACATTTATATCTCCATTGGAAATTCGCTGAGTATGCAGGTTTGCTGCGACGGGGGTATTTTTACACGAGGCGACACCTCTATATAAATTAGCCTCGTTGAATGCAACGTCTGCATTCTTCCTATTACTAACCACGTCAGTTTTTTGCACTCAGCTATATTGAAGTGTTTTCCTTAGGTCAATTAAATGCATTCCAATGAGTATGGAGATTCATACATGGATCAGTTATGATTAAATACAGTTTTCTTGGGGATAAATGCCGGGTCTCTTTTACCATAATTTGTTCATAGCCGCTTCTAATCAACTAGCTTCTAGTTTGTAACTAGATTTTTATTGTAACTTTTTATACATTTGTTACTCTTTGAAGAAAATTTCTAGAATATGCCGAGGGAAAGCTGCCTCCAACACAAGCTCAATTAATAACAATAATAATTCTTTATTTGTTTCAACAACATACATACAGTACAAAAGTTAACATAAATATTGGTCAGAGCTCATGTACAAACTAAACAATAATTTACTTGGCTGCCAAGCTGATCAAAGTTCACACATAATATATAAGAAATCAGAGAATCAAAATACCCAACTATATGAAGAAACAAATAAAGTTTTCCTCCCGGGCATAGCCTGATTCGAGGTAACAAACAAATAACAAACCAAGGCAGACAAATAAAGATAAACAAACAAATAAATTTAATACTTCCCCCTATCTAAATAAACTAGTATTCAAGTATAACTCTAATTCTATTATTGCTAATTGTGCACATATTTAAACATAGTTTTTGCTTCCTTCAACAAAAACCTTATAGTAAAAAAAGTAAAGTTATATAAACAAAACAAAAAATGACCATTAAAATTGTCTCAATAATAGTACATAAGCAACAACAATAATATCTAAAATAAGAAAAATAAACACATGAGCATGACTTTTAAGTTGTATACACATATACAGAAATAAGTACAACCAATGGTTCCCTATTAGTAATTTTAAATTTATAACGCCTTTCCACATCATCCACAGTAAAGAGTCATTTAATTGCATTTGTTTTATTGGTCCGTAGTTGCCCGTGCAGTGGTCCACCACGCCCTCAGTTCTCATTAAATCACTTCTCGGGAAGTATTTTCACATCCGTCTAGCCTTCCCGAATAGAACAGAAGTCTCTTCGCGAAGTCGCCGATTATAAATACTTCCATAAACATTTTAGGACCCTACATTACCCAATCAACCCTCCATTACCCTACATGACAGGCGTTAACAGACTTATATTCGGCATAAACATTGCTTTTGGATTTCCCGTTTTCAGGCGGCAATTCAACTTATATTCGGCATAAACATTGCTTTTGGATTTCCCGTTTTCAGGCGGCAATTCAACTTATATTCGGCATAAACATTGCTTTTGGATTTCCCGTTTTCAGGCGGCAATTCAACTTATATTCGGCATAAACATTGCTTTTGGATTGCCCGTTTTCAGGCGGCAATTCAACTTATATTCGGCATAAACATTGCTTTTGGATTGCCCGTTTTCAGGCGGCAATTCAACTTATATTCGGCATAAACATTGCTTTTGGATTGCCCGTTTTCAGGCGGCAATTCAACTTATATTCGGCATAAACATTGCTTTTGGATTGCCCGTTTTCAGGCGGCAATTCAACTTATATTCGGCATAAACTTTGCTTTTGGATTGCCCGTTTTCAGGCGGCAATTCAACTTATATTCGGCATAAACATTGCTTTTGGATTGCCCGTTTTCAGGCAGCAATTCACTTGTACCGATGTACCGGAACTAAAGGAAATACAGTGGAGTCTCACAAACTCGACACAATGTGGACTAAGACCCTGTCGAGTTTGTGGAATGTCGAGTTATCCAGAATTACATTGGGAGGGGAGGAAAACACATTATTTAGCTGTAAATTGTTTACTGTATTAGATTTTACTTAAACACATTATATTATAAATGTATAATGTTACTGTATTACAAACTTAAGGACAATATAAAAATTAGATAAATACTTAAAAATTGAGAATTAATAACTAACTGTCCTCGTTTCCAAAATATATAGTCTTGTAATGCATGTACTGTATAGTAAATGAGGTGTCGAGTTTCCCAGAGTGTCGAGTTATCGGGAGTCGAGTTTGTGAGACTCTACTGTATTAGCTCGACATAAGTATTGATTTATGTGTCTTCAAACGTCGCTCTCCACATCCGCACATCGCGCTCGCTCGCTAATTAGCAGCGGCTGAAGACAGCGGTGCGGATTGACGAGTGGTTACAAATTGAGCTCTAATTGACAAACGGACCAATTAGACATGCAAATAGTAGATCCACTCGACTCGGCCGCGTCCTGGCTACGCGCATTGAGCGGTGGCCGTCATAATATCAGGCCTCTAGTGGATGTGCAATTGGAAGGGATTAAAGCTTTAATTAGAACACGAGTAATCGAGAAGTGGTAAGTTGATTACTGGGTATAAAAAGATTTGCCTTCCATTAAAATGTGTGTTTTTTTAAGACACCTACTCGTGATAAAGTAATCCATTAGATTTCCCTAATTCTCACTCGACACAACAATATACGTCGGGTGGTTTATTTTTGAAATTCAAAGTAGGAGTTGAATCAGTCAGTTGGACCAAATCCTGCATTTGTGCCATACTCTCGCGGGACACCCGTATGCTGTATCTAAACGGTAAATAGATAATAGTATATTTCATCACTAGGGCCGGAAGTGACGCTTTTCGATACAAGCTCAAGTTTAACGACCGAGGCGAAGCCGAGGTCGGAAAATGAGCGAGGATCGAAAAGCCACTTTTGGCCCATGTGATGAACTATATTTTTCGTCTTACTGCACAATATATTAAGCTAACTGCTTTCTCAAAACTAATATTTTACAACTTATTTACCTTTAAAAGCTTGCTCCCAAAATGGCTTCCATCTTATTCTTGCTATTTAAAACAAACAGCTGTTACTACAGATGTATTCAACTATTGCCTGTTACGTTTGTGTTAGTGTTTGGTTAGACTAACTATAACAATAGGAATAAACTATAACTATAATGACAGAAACGGAACAGCTGATGACCTCGACACCAGCTGATTCTTTTCCGTCCTAGGAATGAAAATAACTACTTTCGCCCCGCAACGCATGTATTGAAAACAGCCGTTTTCCAAGCAGTATGACGAAAAATATAGTATATTTGTTAATGTTAAATATGAAAGTTTACAGGATTACTCAGAGAAAAATTGTGTGGTTGGAGTAATAAATTGAAAAGAGACTTTGAAACAGGTCGTAACTTTTGTTCACTGAATCAAGAAAGCCAGAGATCTGAGTGAATCACTCGAGGCGCCGGAATACTACCCTCAGAAGTACCCCCAAGAAAAAACGCCTACGACATGTTTACGGCACGAAGGGCGGGGCAACTCAACAGTTCAGCCCCCGGAAAACTACCCCTAGGAAACTATCCCCAGAATACTAACCCAATTAACTAACCCCGGAAACCTAACCCCAGAAATCTATCCCCAGAAATCTATCCCCAGAATTCCGTCCGCAATGATCTAACCCCGGAAATCTATTCCCAGAAAACTATCCCCAGAATACTGCCCCCAATGAACTAACCCCAGAAATCTATCCCCAGAATACCGCCCCCAATGAACTAACCCCAGAAATCTATCCCCAG
This sequence comes from Allygus modestus, assembly GCA_963675035.1. Classification (NCBI taxonomy): domain Eukaryota; kingdom Metazoa; phylum Arthropoda; class Insecta; order Hemiptera; family Cicadellidae; genus Allygus; species Allygus modestus. The sequence goes on along the minus strand of OY776113.1, from coordinate 13,721,777 downwards.
AATACTGCCCCCAATGAACTAATCCCGGAAATCTATCTAATTAAATGTTTTCAGATTTCCATAAAAATGTGAATAAATGTATATTTCAACACCAATTTTGATTTTTTTAAATTTATCATGTGGAAATTCACTTCCCTCACGTCAGCGGGCTGCGTGCGAACTCGTTTGTATTAATATGCTGTTTTTAGAATACAGCATAATAATCATATGAGGAATCTACCGTGCCAGAAACCATCTCGTATATCATATCAGTTTATTCGCTACAATTCCTTAGTATGTTAGCATTCAGCAAAATTAGAAAATCCCTTTGGGCTTCGCCCGATTGCTCTTCGTATTAAAATATTGATCTACTACTAGGAGCATAAGCGTAATTTCCGTATTTTGATTGGAGGGCCAAAAATGTGTGATTTTCATATATTACAATAATACTTCCTTCAAATTATTGGGGGGAGGGCAACTGCCTCTTGCCACTCCCGAATTACGCCTATGGCTAGGAGTACCATACGTCCGCGATTAGCCCGTACAGTCCGGGGAAATGTCCAGGATTGGATAGTGTCAGGGATTTTTGGGCCTGGAGGCAAGTAGAGTGGGAAATACCACTGTGCTATGTCTAGCGGCCATTCGACGAGTTATTTACACTTTTAGTTTTGTAAACTTTTTGTAAATGTGCTTGCGTTGTGCATTTTTCTTTATTAGGTAACAAATAGTGATGGTCAAAACCAGAAATTTCGAATCTCGAAACCGAAACCGAAACTTACAAAATCGAATCTCGAAACTCAAATCGCGAAACCCTATTTACTTGCCTGGGTATGGTTATGAAAAATAAATCCAGAAAAATTCATTAAAACTAATTATATATTTTGGTTAGAGTTGTTCTTTCAGAAATAAAAAATCATTAATCCAAAAAAGGTGAAGGTAGACGACCGATAACAGTAGGCTTTTGACCTTTGCATTATTGATCGAAACACGGGCGTGATTTCTGTTAAAAAAACAACAATAAAGACACAAAAAAACTCAGCAGTTTCGAGTTTTGATTCTCGAAACTCACCGATCGAATCTCGAAACCGAAACTTTTCCAAAGTTTTGGTGGTTTTGAGATTCAAGTTTTGGTTTTGACACATCACTAGTAACAAACAGTACTGCCTAAAAAGTGGGTCCGAAAAGAAAATGTGTTATTAACGGAAACTTCTAATAGAATACAAATGTCTCAAAGCATGTGAAAACAGTGCTCGGTGTGCGATGCCTGACATGTAGTTCAGAATGTTCCGTAGAGTACAGAGGACGACTCGACATTGAAGATCACGTGAAAAGTGATCAAATATAAATATAATATTTTTAATCGCAACTTTAATATTATTTGTTCATTTCTTAACTAACAATCCATCTCCGTTCACCTTATCATCTCTCAATGTGATAATAATGTCCGAGATAGGTTTAGAACTTAGGAAAAATATACGGGATATGTTCAGAAATTATGGTAAGCCTATCTACTGCATATGATGATTTGGTTTGTCAGGTGGTTATCTGTACATGATTGCTTATGTTGTGCACGCTCCCCGGTGTAAATGTGGTGTAAATCAGGCCTAGTAATTTTACAATATGTATAGAGCATAAATAGTTTTCGTAAAATATGGTTTAAAATATCTTTAGGTAGCTTATCCAACAGTATAGGAGAGCATGAAAAAGTCTTTAAAATCCGATCCAAGATAAATTTTACTGATGTAAATATTGTAGGAAAATTCAGAATTGTTGCCCTGCGCACTGTATTTTCACTTTTGCTTAGCTGCTGGTGACGATTCAATAAGTAATGGAGAAACAAACTTAAAATCTTAATTAAATACTTTACTTACACCCTAACCCTTTCAGTTCGATTATTTTGATTTAACCTTGCTATTTAATTACTAGAAGTTTGAAATCCAATAAACAAAGGTATTACAAATAGCTCACCGTAAAGCCGGTATTATCGGGTTATCGGGTTTTACGGTGAACAGTTGGGGGGCCGGTCAGGTTGGGGTAGGTCGGTCAGCTAATCGTCGAGTTGGCATGAGGTAGTTCATCATCACTGTCATCAGTATTGTCGCATTATGATCACCAATGACTACCTCATTACGTGTCTTCATTATGATTCACTTTGCATTCGGAGCGTTGTCACGTTTAGTCCTGAATAGTTTACGGCGCTGGACTTGAAATATGTTTGGTTGAAATATGAATTTTAGACATTAATTTTTTTAATATTTTTTATATTCAAATAGATTTAAATCGTCTATAGAATTAAATCTTGTTTAAATGCGAATTTAAATAATTTGACTTTCAAAATCAAATTAACTGGGCTAATAATAATATACAAAATAGCTCCTTGACTATACTTCTGTATAGTACCGGCGTGAAGCTGGCCCCGCCACATTGAGCACAAATTTTAATAGCCATATAGTGATTTATTGCTTAATTTGTGCTTTTCTGTGGTACATATCACAAAATTTGTGCTCAACCGGATCAGATTGAAAAAGCATTAATCTAGTGGTGGGCCAGCATCACGCTTAGCCCACCACCAACACAGATAATTTGTATATATACCTAAATATTTAGTGCTAAATTTGTGCTCTCAGAATATATAAGTTGTATAATTTGTGCTCATCAAAAACCCGCCCAAAAACATAATTATTTGTTGTGGTGATGACGTCACCCAGCCCGCCACCTCACCGGAATCCATGAAAACCGGTGTCAATATTTAGGGCTTAATTTGTGCTCTGAGAATATATAAGTTTTATAATTTGTGCTCATCAAAAACCCGCCCAAAAACATAATTATTTGTCGTGGTGATGACGTCACCCAGCCCGCCACCTCACCGGAATCCCTGAAAACCGGTTTAGTGCTTAATTTGTGCTCTCAGAATATGTATGTTTTATAATTTGTGCTCATCAAAAACCCGCCAAAAACGTAATTATTTGTTTTGGTGATGACGTCATCGAGCCCGCCACATCACAAGAATAATAGGAAAACGGTGTCAATATGTCGGGCCTAGTTGTTGCATTCAGAATAGAAGTTATATAATATGTGTTCATTAGACACCCGTTAAAAATAATAGTGATCACTTGCCATAAATGAAAAATAAAATAAACACATCAATTGCAAAAGCCGCCGAAGAAATCGTCGTACGTTGCGCCACAGCTCTCCTTTACATCTGTTGCAAATCTAACGCGGTATAATTTTCTACGCCAAAAGGGGCTCCTAAAAATCATCATATTATTTTCAGAGGTTATTAATTAACTTATGGGGTTTTGCTAGATTGTGTTAAACTAGTTAGGATATACGTTATATAAAACATGACGGATATATCCGTCTTTTAAACCGCAACAAAGAAAGATTAGACCAGATATATCCGTCCGTGGTCCTTATATATTCTGAGAGCACAAATTAAGCACTAAATATTGACACCGGTTTTAATTGATTTCTTTGAGGTGGCGGGCTGGGTGACGTCATCACCACGACAAATAATTATGTTTTTGGGCGCTTTTTTAATGAGCACAAATTATAAAACTTATATATTCTGAGAGCACAAAGTTAGCACTAAATATTTAGGTATACAGTACACACAAATTATCTGTGTTGGTGGCGGGCTAAGCGTGATGCTGTCCCACCACTAGATTAATGCTCATCTTAATCTGTTCCGGTTGAGCACAAATTTTGTTATATATACCACAGAGAAGTACAAATGAAGCACTAAATCTCTATGTGGTTTTTACAATTTGTGCTCAATGTGGCGGGGCCAGCTTCACGCCGGTACTATACCGCAGTATATGGTCAAGAAGCTATTTTGTATAAGGCACAAGGATTGCTCCCCCTGACCAGTAGCACCAGCGGCACAAGGATTGCTCCCCCTGACCAGTAGCACCAGCGGCACACGGATTGCTCCCCCTGGCCAGTAGCACCAGCGGCACACGGATTGCTCCCCCTGGCCAGTAGCACCAATGACATACGGATTGCTGCCCCTGGCCAGTAGCACCAGCGACATACAGATTGCTCCCCCCTGGCCAGTAGCACCAGCGACATACGGATTGCTCCCCCTGGCCAGTAGCACCAGCGACATACGGATTGCTCCCCCTGGCCAGTAGCACCAGCGACATACGGATTGCTCCCCCTGGCCAGTAGCACCAGCGACATACGGATTGTTCCCCCTGGCCAGTAGCACCAGCGGCGCATGAATTGCTCCCCCTGGCCAGTAGCACCAGCGGCACACGGATTGCTCCCCCTGGCCAGTAGCACCAATGACATACGGATTCTGCCCCTGGCCAGTAGCACCAGCGACATACAGATTGCTCCCCCCTGGCCAGTAGCACCAGCGACATACGGATTGCTCCCCCCTGGCCAGTAGCACCAGCGACATACGGATTGCTCCCCCTGGCCAGTAGCACCAGCGACATACGGATTGCTCCCCCCTGGCCAGTAGCACCAGCGACATACGGATTGCTCCCCCTGGCCAGTAGCACCAGCGGCATACGGATTGCTCACCCTGGCCAGTAGCACCAGCGGCGCATGAATTGCTCCCCCTGGCCAGTAGCACCAGCGGCACACGGATTGGTCCCCCTGGCCAGTAGCACCAGCGACATACGGATTGCTCCCCCTGGCCAGTAGCACCAGCGACATACGGATTGCTCCCCCTGGCCTGTAGCACCAGCGGCGCATGGATTGCTCCCCCTGGCCAGTAGCACCAGCGGCACACGGATTGCTCCCCTCTGGCCAGTAGCACCAGCGACATACGGATTGCTCCCCCTGGCCAGTAGCACCAGCGACATACGGATTGCTCCCCCTGGCCAGTAGCACCAGCGGCACACGTATTTCTCCCCCTGGCCAGTAGCACCAGCGACATACGGATTGCTCCCCCCTGGCCAGTAGCACCAGCGACATACGGATTGCTCCCCCTGGCCAGTAGCACCAGCGACATACGGATTGCTCCCCCCTGGCCAGTAGCACCAGCGACATACGGATTGCTCCCCCCTGGCCAGTAGCACCAGCGACATATGGCGACTGTGTGGTGTGGTGTTTGCGGCCATCCGGGGAGACAGATCCGTATCCTCCCCAGGCTGAAATGTAAAGATTGTGCCGGGTGTTTTTCACGAGGCACACAGTCTGACAATTGAGTGCCACAGTCAACATAGCCTACACATTTTCAAGTAATTGTATCATACTTAGGACTATGATTATAAGTTCAGATATTTTGTTGTTGCAACGGAAACTTTATTACGTCAACAATTTCAGCCAATTTTCAAACCCTTCAGTAACCATCGTCTTGAAATATGTCATCGTTGACCGAATTATGAAATATTTAGAAAATAACACATCAGTATTTTAAAATTTATTGTTTCTTGTATGCTGTTCCCATGTGACCCTTTTTCAGAATAAACTTTTCCAATTTTTTTTTAACTTCTGATAACATCATCAAATTACAGCAAAAGAAACTATAGCCCATACAAAAAATAAATAGTACCCAAACTTTGTTTGATAAAAGGGCTTAGAGTAGAATTACTAGTTTGGTCAATTGTATGCGTTTTAACATTTAAATAACAAAACTAGTTAATCGTGAATTGTATAAAAATACCCCCGTAGCAGCAAACCTGCATACTCAGCGAATTTCCAATGCATATTAATTTATATTAATACCACATAAAGCCAGATACCAAGTTTCATCAGTATACATTCATAAATAAACGATTTATGATATTTTAATTATTCTCCATAAGAATAACATAGCGGCTGAGTATGCAGGTTTGCTGAAATAAGGAACACTAAAAATGGGCTTTTGTACAAATATCAATATAACTCAACTAGGTAAAGCCACATACTAAGTTATATTAATGTATGTTCATAATTAAAGGAGATAACACGTTAATTATGTTCCATAAGAATAACATGAGTATGCAGGTTTTCTGCTACGGGAACTATCGGCCAAAAAATGGGTTTTTGTGCAAATATCAATAGACCACAATGAAATGAAGCAATATACCAAGTTTCGTCAGGATAAGTTGATAAATAAGCAAGATATACAATTTTTCTTATCCTCCATAAGAATAACATTGGACAACGTACTGTGTTTAGCACTTTCAATATCTCAGTAACCAATTGACGTAGAGCAATGATTAAAACATCAAATTGTGCGTCTTTTTAAGCTGATTCCAATGGGAAAAAATACAATTTTATTTTTTCAAACATTGTACGTAAAAAACTCAAAAAAACGATTTTTGGGGTACAAAACCCCCCCAAAATGCCCCTTCGGATAGCTCGATCCGTCTGGTTTTCGAACTTAAAGTCATAAATGCTGCTTTACACGTTTGTACCAAATTTCATCAAAATCGGACCATTTTTACGAGAGTTAACGCACCCACGGACACCTATATATATATATATATATATATATATATATATATATATATATATATATATATATATATATATATATAACAGTTTCAAACGAATGGTGTTTTTGGGGTTTGGGGACCTCAAAACGAAAAGTTACCATGGTCCCGGGCCTAGGTCTTACCATGCCGACTACGGTAATAGCTTCTTCCCTATAGGGGAAATTCGCTAATAACAGTAGTTTTTATCCTTTTACGACTTCCTATTTTAAATTCCTTTAATTTATCGAAATTGTTCGTATTGAGTGAGAAAAATTACGTAATTTTTAATTTCATCCCCCTCTCCTTCCTACTGATGGTAAATACCCAGCGGGTAGGTAAATAAAAATTGGTGTTTACCCGGGTACGTACCCCAAGCCCCGGGTAAATACCCAAAACGTGGGTATTTATGATTTTGATAACTTTTAGGGGATTTTTACTAGGTTCATTGAAATTCTCATACTGGAAGGATTCTAAAATGATCATAACAACTGTTTTAAAGAGTATAACATGGTTACCACAAGCATTCTGAACAAGATCGAGATAAATACCCAGTACTGGGTAATTACAGTAGGCCTACTACTTTGATGGTCTTTTGGAGTGTTTAATAAATTCAAACTTTTGGAAGAAAATAATTTAAATTCAATTACATTGTAATTTGGTTCTGTATTTGTCCAATTATAAAATTATATTTTTTAAATTTGTATTGAATGTCTCGTATTTAACCAGTTCCTTCACGTGGCAGTGGTGTAGTTTATACGCTTGACAGGCCTTTTTACAAAAATTGACATTTTATTATTTATTTATTAGTAAAATAATTAATGAATGTATTCAATAAAATATCCTCAAATATTATAAAAACAAGGGTAGTAAGGGTGGATATAAATTACATTGATGTTTTCATGTAAAATAACATAAATACCCAAAATATCCGGGTATTTATGAATTTTGGGTATCCACCCCGAGTTTTAAATACCCGCGTATTTTACATCACTACCCCTTCCTAAACATCGTTTTCATTCCTCCCTATTTTCAGACGACTTGATTTATGTACGACCCCCGATATATAAACCATTAGTGTTTCCCCCCTGGAGTGCCCCGTAATAATGGTGGTAGATTATCCCACAGTCATTCTCTACATCAACGGATCTGTTGTCGGTTTTGCTTACCTACGTTTTGATTTCTGACAGCTCCGACTCAAAACAGTATTGACACACTCGGGTATTTAAACCCTAGGGCGAAATATGCAGCAGTGAATGGCAAAAGGCCCTCCCGCAGTCGCCCTCTTTTGTTCTAAAGAAAGTCGCCGACAGAGAAGCAGGGGTCGGATGGTCTTTTGACGGCCCTTTCTTGGAAGTCACGGACTCTGGTGACGCCTTTCATGGATCAACAGCTGGCCCACAGCTACCGGCTTAGTTCTCGGTCAATGTCTTTTAAATGTCCGTGAACTTCTAAGCCTACAACCTTTGGGACACCTTCGATGGGCTGGAGCGTTTATGTGACGGACACTGATCTTCGGGATTTACCAAACTATTTACATAGTAGGGTATCTGGTTTTAGTCAAAGGTTTTTCTCTAGATTCCCTTATTAGTGAATTTCTTATGGAAAGTGAACTATTAGCATGACCCGCACGGTGAAACTTAAGCCCGGGACCACCATAGAAGTTCCTAACGTGACCCCCTGAACACGTTTTGGGGGTTCGTTCAAAATTATATATATATATATATATATATATATATATATATATGTAAATGTTATGCATTCTAGCGGTCGCATTTTTGTCCGATTTACTTCAAATTTGGAAGGGATGTTCCTTTCTATAATCAGTTAGATAAGTTCGTTGGGCAAAACAATCGGAAAACTCTAAACCCCTTTTTTGGGGATTAATCTTTCAAATTTCGAGTTTTTGGGCCCAAAAAGGGTCAGAAAAGCCCCGGATGTGAAATTAACGAATGAAAAACTGTGGTAATTAGTGTGGCGAAACTTGTAAGCCCTCTCTCGTCATTCTAGCATATATATTTACCGAGTTATTAAAGAAAATGTGTATTGACCAAACACAGTACGTTGTCTTATGGGGGTTTTACTTTAGAAAAGCCTGTTATTCATTTGTTGGTGTACTTTATCATCCCCAACAACCTCACGCCTACTTTAAAGCCTGACTGGACCTTCTCCTAACCTTATAATGCGCAAAATTGTATTCCCAGCATTGCAGGTAAATAGAACCAGGAGTATCAGAACAGCCAAAAAATGAATATTTTCAGATTTGAATAAAATTTGGAATAATTGCATGTTTTTAACTGATTTGAGTTTTTATAGTTTTTTATGTGGAAATTCACTTCCCTCACGTCAGCGTGCTGCGTGCGAACTCGTTATATTTTTAATCTTAAGTAATGTAAGTAATGAACCATGAACCATTAATTGGCGAACTCGCATTGAAGAGGGTGAGGGGATAATATAAAACCGATACCTTTCGGTCCTTGTTATTCTGTACTTGAAAAAAATGCTTGAACGGGGAAATTGAAATGTTTTTAATCTCATATGCGTAAGGAATATAACACTATTGGCAAAACCTAATTTCTATCCACCTTTGGCGAATTTTACAATATGGGTTATTCCTTTAAGAAAGTTCTTAATCGACGTTAAAGTGCTCATGCATGATACGGAGCGCAATAGAGTAAGTGCAAGGGATATATTTTTTTGGTTATAGCGTTTTTGTCTATCTACGGCAGTGGCATTTTTAACTTTTTTGATAGGGAACGGTCCAAACCATGCTGTTGTTACTATCTGAGGTCGACCTTTCCTTAGAAAGGTCATTAAAGAAAATTAAATTAGACTTTATCAGAGTAAGAAAATTAAATAAATAAATAACAGGATACCGACTCTAACTAACGGTATTAGAGTGCAGTACATGTCGGTGCTAAGTTTGGTACGTGATCATGTGGCATGCTAATTATGGTCACGTTACAATCATCATGCTTCTTGCAATATGAAATTGTTAACACGTTATATGCTCCACATTACGCGCCAAGTTACGTGATATTTGTATCTGTATACCGTTTTGCAAAAATTGAATTTCCTATGTGCTAGTACAATTCAAATTTTCTGCGTAAACTGTCTCGATAATTACGGCTTTTGAAATCGAACGTAAAATGCGTTTCAGTGAGCAGTTATCACATGCTACAGTCATGTTGCCAGTTATCAGCATCGACCCGTGTTCAGCTTTATAACCCAGTGCATAGGTACGTGTGATAACAAGGTGATAACGATAGGTCCTGGATAACTTACTCGCATAGATTAAAATCACTTCAGGTTGCAGATAATCGTAAAGATTTCAAATACGAAATTATATATTTACCGAACAACACACAACGCAAAAATATAGGTTATGATGTAAAGTGTGGAGTGCGCCAGTGTCCAGGAAACCCGTGATAAAAGATGAGAAAGAATTTCAGAATGATGCGTAACCTATAAAACTTGTCAAAAAGACTGGGAAAATATCCAGAATTTCCTCGTACTCGTACTGATAAACTTGGATATGTAACTCCCTTTAGATCTACAAAAGCAACACCCTGAGATTTTGACACCTGTTTTTTTTTGGGGGGGGGGGTCATGACTTATACTGCTGAACAACTGATCATAACAACTTATACTACTACTGTACTTATATACTGAAGGCTGCATACGGATTGCTCCCCTCTGGCCAGGAGCACCAGCGACATACGGATTGCTCCCCTCTGGCCAGGAGCACCAGCGACATACGGATTGCTCCCCTCTGGCCAGGAGCACCAGCGACATACGGATTGCTCCCCTCTGGCCAGGAGCACCAGCGACATACGGATTGCTCCCCTCTGGCCAGGAGCACCAGCGACATACGGATTGCTCCCCCCTGGATTATGGTCATAATCCATAAACCAGATAACTTACTCGCATAGATTAAAATCACTTCAGGTTTCAGATAATCGTAAAGATTTCAAATACGAAATTATATATTTACCGAACAACACACAACGCAAAAATATAGGTTATGATGTAAAGTGTGGAGTGCGCCAGTGTACAGGAAACCCGTGATAAAAGATGAGAAATGGAATTTCGGAATGATGCCTATCTACGCTTAAAGATAGGACTTGATTTTATTCGGGTTCAAAACCCTTGGTCGATTTTTGGTTTCAAACTGACCTCCCCCTTGTATCCGCGCCTGTATGGCAACTTCCGGTGAGGAAGACTCTTAAGGTGGGTTCTGAACCACCGGCCACGGCATTATCAGGTAGTATCATCTCGCCCAATATTATTTCGTCCTATAGACAGATTATTAGAAAAACTCTACATCTCGTCCAGCTCCGTTTTACAGTTAATTAAACAAGCTAGTCTAATGGAGTATCATATCGTCCAGACGAAAAATTGACGAGGGTTGAGGAACGCAATTCGGGAAGTCAGAGGTCCCTGACACCTGCGAATGTGCAACATCCTGGGGGTCACCCAAACCGTCACTCTTCGCGGGGATTTTTTCTGGACCCCCCCCCCGGACCCTAACCCCTTTGTTTACGTCGGAGACGTTGCAGATTTTAATGTTATTCTCAAGTCTGATGTCTAGCAATTCATCATCTATAGAGCAAAATATGGAGTTTTCCACGACTATTGGAGGGTAACCAGGTTTACTATTTAACGGGTACCGTTACACAAATAAGAATGAAAAGAAGGTCAAACCTATCTAGTGTAATGTGAAAATCGGCTAAAATTGGCGTTGAAAATGTTCTTCGTCGTTGTCTTGCGCATCGCAGCGTTGGGTGAGTAAAGTTATTATGATATACAATTTTTCTTTGTGGGCTGTTGAAATGCGATTTAGAATTAGTAAAACTGTTGATAGTTAGTCAAGGCATTTTCTGTTCTATTGTCAATGCTGTGGACCTGCAAAACATTCAGGGGTTTGGTATTTGGACGAGATGATACTAGTGGGCAGGTATAGAAATGAACCCCAAGCCTCCGGTTGTGGAATTTGGACAAGATAATACCTGGACGAGATGATACTTGGACGAGATGATGCTAGTGGGCAGGTATAGAAATGAACCCCAAGCCTCCGGTTATGGAATTTGGACAAGATAATACCTGGACGAGATGATACTAGTGGGCAGGTATAGAAATGAACCCCAAGCCTCCGGTTATGGAATTTGGACAAGATAATACCTGGACGAGATGATACTTGGACGAGATGATACTAGTGGGCAGGTATAGAAATGAACCCCAAGCCTCCGGTTGTGGAATTTGGACAAGATAATACCTGGACGAGATGATACTAGTGGGCAGGTATAGAAATGAACCCCAAGCCTCCGTTGTGGAATTTGGACAAGATAATACCTGGACGAGATGATACTTGGACGAGATGATACTAGTGGGCAGGTATAGAAATGAACCCCAAGCCTCCGGTTGTGGAATTTGGACAAGATAATACCTGGACGAGATGATACTTGGACGAGATGATACTAGTGGGCAGGTATAGAAATGAACCCCAAGCCTCCGGTTATGGAATTTGGACAAGATAATACCTGGACGAGATGATACTAGTGGGCAGGTATAGAAATGAACCCCAAGCCTCCGGTTATGGAATTTGGGCAAGATAATACCTGGACGAGATGATACTAGTGGGCAGGTATAGAAATGAACCCCAAGCCTCCGGTTATGGAATTTGGGCAAGATAATACCTGGACGAGATGATACTAGTGGGCAGGTATAGAAATGAACCCCAAGCCTCCGGTTATGGAATTTGGACAAGATAATACCTGGACGAGATGATACTAGTGGGCAGGTATAGAAATGAACCCCAAGCCTCCGGTTATGGAATTTGGGCAAGATAATACCTGGACGAGATGATACTAGTGGGCAGGTATAGAAATGAACCCCAAGCCTCCGGTTGTGGAATTTGGACAAGATAATACCTGGACGAGATGATACTTGGACGAAGTGATGCGACACGCGTTATCACATGGCTTAGAGTGATTGGTGATTGGCGGAGATGTAACAGTCTCGCCCTCAGCACCATATTTGTTCGACGATATTTGGTCATGGGAAATCAGTCCTCTTCTAACGCGGAGCAGTTGGGGAGTTTCTCCAATGTTATTTGCTAGCCACCCTGCTCAACCTGCAAGTTCCTGTGTTATGCTCTCGGGGTGGTCTCCACCTTTCCTGCTGCGTCCTCTGTAAAAAAAACGTATAGTTTCGATCAATTCATCCCTCCTTGCCGTAGGCTTGGAGGGAGGAGTAAATTATGCTTCACATGCTACAAATCTGCGACGATGAAATGTGATATTTAACCAGATCAGGGAATGTGATCCATGATTCATAAGGTAGGTCGTGTAAGGTAGGTTTTGGTTTTGAAACCAATTTTTGGTTCCGAATTAAGAAGGGGAAATGCTTCGAATCCGGCTTAGCTTTGGAGACGCTGCATGATACGAGCTGTAAAACACACCGATACAGTTTCATAACCTTAAATAGTAATATAAATTCAACAAACGAATTTCTTTGTTATAAGAAGTCATTTCTAATTCATGAAGAAGTAGATTTAAATTACTTAAAATTGGAACTTTCCATCAGCCTGACAGTAGCTGAGTAACTAATGTGATAATTTAAACTTTCAGTTAAAACAAGTACTTTGTGTTAGTTTTTAAACTAAAACAGAGTTGTTTACACAGTTGTTTCAACAAGATTGATTAAAGTGTGCTAGCAGAACATCAATAGATTACAGTCCCCCGGCTTTCTTAATTGTTATCAACATTCCCTCCTCGGCCGTGGTAGCGGATGCCTCGCAACAGCAGGTACAGCCGTATAGCCGTATAGCGGCGGTGGCACGTGGAAACGCCCCTATCCTGACATGTGACAGGTTTTTTTGTTAGTGTTCGGCCGATGATTATTCACATCCTCTCACCTCATTGTGTCGACACAAACTACATCACAGACACTGACACCACACTCGACATCCCTGGTGGTCAACAAGCAACAATGCATGCTACGTTCCACCATTGAACTGTACTTTAAATTGAATCATTATATTGAAAGCTCAATCTGGATGTGGCTTGGGGCTCGTTCTAAAACGTTATGTGGAATTGTCTAACCTTCCATGCAGTAGATATATAAAATGTCTAGATGTGAGGAAATTGCAACAAAGACATTGACGGATCATTCACATTAGGTAACGCCTTTTTTGGTAATTTTGACCCCCCCGCTTCACTATCATATATGCTAAAACATCTCCCGTCACCTCGCGTTCCGGTTCCGTAACACAATTTTGTCCCCGTTTGATAAGCTTTCATCTTGCAAAAACACAGTTTTACTGCACATTTTAGAAGGTTGTATTTTAAAAAACTGATTCAAAACTAAAATATTAGTTTAAATATGTCGACTAGTTAAAATTGAATCAATCCACTAGTCGTTTTAAACCTGTATTAACGTATTCTATGTTATAGTTTATTCAACTTTAGGCTTTACATGAATGGGTCTCGAATACCGTCATTACATCGTCTTAAGATAACATCGCTAGGAAAGTTTGTCATATTTATTTAATTGCACGACCCAAGCATGTTACCCAATTGTTATAAACCGAAACATAGTTTGAAGGGGTCCGGCTTATTAAATGTCTTATACTCCATCGGAAATGCTTTTTCGAATTAGAAGGAAAATATTTAAACAAAACATCGATGGAGCTAGCCAAATCGTAACGTAGTTTTAAACTTAAACAATACCTTTACACGAGTAACGAAGCTTCGCCACTTTCCAAAGTTCTTATAACAATGGATAGCTTCGAGCGCGAAAGTTACCTACGCTCTGCAAAGAAGTAGCCGACCCTACGTGAGCGAGGCTCTGGCGCTCTACACAACCCCCGCAGGGTGAACGACATAACCCTCGTGACAGTCGCTTTCACTGGGACACTGGGGCGATCCCAAGTCGTTAATGGCCTTTCAGGGGACAGCCGAGTGTGGCAAGTGTTTTATGGGCTGTTGCGGTCGCCACCCGAACGAAACTCCTCCGGACTCTTCCCAGAACCTGTCCCCGGTAATGCTCCTTGAAGGATGTTATCTTAAGAAGAATAAATCTTAGCCGATATGAGACCACTGAAAAGAAGCAGACGAGTGTATAACTAAACACAGGTTTACACAGGGTGGTAACGAAGCTTCGGCTAACAATGAACCAAAACAAGTTTCCTGACGGGAAGATGTTGCGTGAAGTAGCAAACTGAACCACTCTCCCCGGTGGCAACACTGGGGCCTCACTTGGCGGTGAAGTAGCAGACTGAACCACTCTCCCCGGTGGCAACACTGCGGCCTCTCTTGGCGGTGAAATAGGAGACTGAACCACCCCCCGGTGGCAACACTGGGGCCTCACTTGGCGGTGAAGTAGCAGACTGAACCACTCTTCCCAGTGGCAACACTGGGGCCTCACTTGGCGGTGAAGTAGCAGACTGAACCACTCTCCACGGTGGCAACACTGCGGCCTCACTTGGCAGTGAAGTAGCAGACTGAACCACTCTCCACGGTGGCAACACTGGGGCCTCACTTGGCGGTGAAGTAGCAGACTGAACCACTCTCCACGGTGGCAACACTGCGGCCTCACTTGGCAGTGAAGTAGCAGACTGAACCACTCTCCACGGTGGCAACACTGGGGCCTCACTTGGCAGTGAAGTAGCAGACTGAACCACTCTCCACGGTGGCAACACTGGGGCCTCACTTGGCGGTGAAGTAGCAGACTGAACCACTCTCCACGGTGGCAACACTGGGGCCTCACTTGGCGGTGAAGTAGCAGACTGAACCACTCTCCACGGTGGCAACACTGCGGCCTCACTTGGCAGTGAAGTAGCAGACTGAACCACTCTCCACGGTGGCAACACTGCGGCCTCTCTTGGCGGTGAAATAGGAGACTGAACCACCCCCCGGTGGCAACACTGGGGCCTCACTTGGCGGTGAAGTAGCAGACTGAACCACTCTCCCCGGTGGCAACACTGCGGCCTCTCTTGGCGGTGAAATAGGAGACTGAACCACCCCCCGGTGGCAACACTGGGGCCTCACTTGGCGGTGAAGTAGCAGACTGAACCACTCTCCACGGTGGCAACACTGGGGCCTCACTTGGCGGTGAAGTAGCAGACTGAACCACTCTCCCCGGTGGCAACACTGCGGCCTCACTTGGCAGTGAAGTAGCAGACTGAACCACTCTCCACGGTGGCAACACTGGGGCCTCACTTGGCGGTGAAGTAGCAGACTGAACCACTCTCCACGGTGGCAACACTGGGGCCTCACTTGGCGGTGAAGTAGCAGACTGAACCACTCTCCACGGTGGCAACACTGGGGCCTCACTTGGCGGTGAAGTAGCAGACTGAACCACTCTCCACGGTGGCAACACTGGGGCCTCACTTGGCAGTGAAGTAGCAGACTGAACCACTCTCCCCGGTGGCAACACTGCGGCCTCTCTTGGCGGTGAAATAGGAGACTGAACCACCCCCCGGTGGCAACACTGGGGCCTCACTTGGCGGTGAAGTAGCAGACTGAACCACTCTCCACGGTGGCAACACTGGGGCCTCACTTGGCAGTGAAGTAGCAGACTGAACCACTCTTCCCAGTGGCAACACTGCGGCCTCACTTGGTGGTGAAGTAGCAGACTGAGCCACTCTCCCCGGTGGCAACACTGCGGCCTCTCTTGGCGGTGAAATAGGAGACTGAACCACTCTCCCTGGTGGCAACACTGCGGCCTCTCTTGGCGGTGAAATAGGAGACTGAACCACTCCCCCCGGTGGCAACACTGGGGCCTCACTTGGCGGTGAAGAAGCAGATTGAACCACTCTTCCCAGTGGCAACACTGCGGCCTCACGTGGCGGTGAAGTAGCAGACTGAACCACTCTCCCCGGTGGCAACACTGCGGCCTCTCTTGGCGGTGAAATAGGAGACTGAACCACTCCCCCCGGTGGCAACACTGGGGCCTCACTTGGCGGTGAAGTAGCAGACTGAACCACTCTTCCCAGTGGCAACACTGCGGCCTCTCTTGGCGGTGAAATAGGAGACTGAACCATTCCCCCCGGTGGCAACACTGGGGCCTCACTTGGCGGTGAAGTAGCAGACTGAACCACTCTCCCCGGTGGCAACACTGGGGCCTCACTTGGCGGTGAAGTAGCAGACTGAACCACTCTTCCCAGTGGCAACACTGCGGCCTGACTTGGCGGTGAAGTATGAAACTGAACCACTCTTCCCAGTGGCAACACTGCGGCCTCACTTGGCGGTGAAGTAGCAGACTGAACCACTCTTCCAAGTGGCAACACTGCGGCCTCACTTGGCGGTGAAGTAGCAGACTGAACCACTCTCCCCGGTGGCAACACTGCGGCCTCACTTGGCGGTGAAGTAGCAGACTGAACCACTCTTCCCAGTGGCAACACTGCGGCCTCACTTGGCGGTGAAGTAGGAGACTGAACCACTCTTCCCAGTGGCAACACTGCGGCCTCACTTGGCGGTGAAGTAGCAGACTGAACCACTCTTCCCAATGGCAACACTGCGGCCTGACTTGGCGGTGAAGTATGAAACTGAACCACTCTTCCCAGTGGCAACACTGCGGCCTGACTTGGCGGTGAAGTATGAAACTGAACCACTCTTCCCAGTGGCAACACTGCGGCCTCACTTGGCGGTGAAGTAGCAGACTGAACCACTCTTCCCAGTGGCAACACTGCGGCCTCACTTGGCGGTGAAGTAGCAGACTGAACCACTCTTCCCAGTGGCAACACTGCGGCCTCACTTGGCGGTGAAGTAGCAGACTGAACCACTCTTCCCGGTGGCAACACTGCGGCCTCACTTGGCGGTGAAGTAGCAGACTGAACCACTCTTCCCAGTGGCAACACTGCGGCCTCACTTGGCGGTGAAGTATGAAACTGAACCACTCTTCCCAGTGGCAACACTGCGGCCTCACTTGGCGGTGAAATATCAGACTGAACCACTCTTCCAAGTGGCAACACTACGGCCTCACTTGGCGGTGAAGTAGCAGACTGAACCACTCCCCCCGGTGGCAACACTGGGGCCTCACTTGGCGGTGAAGTAGCAGACTGAACCACTCCCTCCGGTGGCAACACTGCGGCCTCACTTGGCGGTGAAGTAGCAGACTGAACCACTCTTCCCAGTGGCAACACTGCGGCCTCACTTGGCGGTGAAGTAGCAGACTGAACCACTCTTCCAAGTGGCAACACTGCGGCCTCACTTGGCGGTGAAGTAGCAGACTGAACCACTCTTCCAAGTGGCAACACTGCGGCCTCACTTGGCGGTGAAGTAGCAGACTGAACCACTCTCCCCGGTGGCAACACTGCGGCCTCACTTGGCGGTGAAGTAGCAGACTGAACCACTCTCCCCGGTGGCAACACTGCGGCCTCACTTGGCGGTGAAGTAGCAGACTGATCCACTCTTCCCAGTGGCAACACTGCGGCCTCACTTGGCGGTGAAGTAGGAGACTGAACCACTCTTCCCAGTGGCAACACTGCGGTCTCACTTGGCGGTGAAGTAGCAGACTGAAGAGGGTTCCCTACCCCCGCCGAAATCTGCCCAAAAACCGCTTCGCGCCAAGTCATATAGCATTCCCGGTTCTCAACTTAAAATTATGTTCAATATACCATTTTTAAGGTGAAGAGTTGTATTACTAGGTTTGCTTATCGTTAAGTTTCTTTGTTTACCCAGTCAGACGCTACGTGTTGCCAAAGTTAACCAACTTTGTGGTTAGATCCTAGGAATATCGATTTTTGAAAAAGCAATATTAGTTTGTATTTTTATCAACAATATCATGTAACTTTTACTTTTGCAAAAAGTTACTTCAATTAGACACTAAATTAAATGCTGCCGCGTAAAACATTGCACGGCGGGAAGTCTGTGATTTTGACGACCTAGCGGGCTATACAGAAACTACAGCCTTGCAGAGGGGTACTAATTTTACACAATCTTCATTCATAAATTTTCAAAATATTTGTCATTAGTAAGCATTTTGATCCATGTTAGTTTGTTGTCATCAGTTATTATATGTACACTAAACTTGTTCTATATAAAAATCCTATTTTTCCCTTTTAGCTTGAATATAAAACAAGATTACGCAAAACTAAAATTGCGGGTTAACTTGAAAATAAATAAATAGGCTTCATCTGCATACATCGTGTTAAGGAACAATGGTTTAAATCGTAGTGTTCGTCAACATTGCTAACCGTGAAGACAGCCCTGGCGCACGGCCGGCGCACAGTAGGGTATTTTACCGTAAAACGTGGCATAAATTCAAAAGTTCGCCGTAGGTAATCAAATTTTGGCATTGATTGCCATTTTATAGACCTAAAACAAAATCTATAAAGAAAAGATGAAAAACTTTACAAAAAAATCATTGTTAAAATTACATAATAATACGTACTATAAATTGTAACACCCTATGTTTCATGTATTAGGTTTGAGGAAACCTGAAAGTTTTAGAATTAGAAAAATCAAACAATTATAACAGCCATTACATTTGGTAGAGAAAGAATTTATTGGAATTTGGAAAATAACAACTTAATGTTATCTTTATATTACTTTGTTATAGTAAGTTAACTAAGTATACATCTCTAAATTAAATCATTAATAATAAAAGTAGCATTTCACAAATATAATACATTTTCAGCTGTTCCATTTTTGAAAAAAAGCTTAATGTATAATTTGGATTTGTCTCAAATGTATTTTAAAGTCAAACTTACAACAGGAATCATTGCACGTTTGTACACTGAAATAACTATTATATATTAAAACTATATTTCTACTAACAACCCTAATCCTTATATCCATCAAAATTTACTTTTTTGTCACTAAACCAAGTTTTATTCTCAACGGTAATTTCACATGGTAATAAATTGTTTTTGTATAGTAATTGTGGTGGTTATTAATAGACCTACTTTGGCAGTGGTATACAATGTTTCACAAAAGAATTAATATCCAAAAAACTTTAAAATATGTGCAAGATTTGAGTTTTAGTCCAAAATGTTTAAGACAAAATCTTTACATTAAAATTAGAATTACAGGTTGATCTCATTTGGAACACTAACATAATGTTTCATAATAAATCATAACGATAACAAATTAGCAATATTTTTGTTAGATATTTTACAAAACTAATCAAAATTATAAACCGTTATATTTAAACATCACGAATGAATTTTGTTTATTGTTACCAGAGGTTGATGTTGCCATGCTGGATCAATAAAAAAAGTACTAAATAAGGGAGAAAAATAATCTAAAACACGGCATTATAGAACACGACCTTCTAGCTAACCGACTGCTTCCTTGAGAACTGGACTTGTACTGATGCGTTATCTAAGGAAAGAATGTGTTTATCGGCCAGTCAGTAGTTGATTATTATTCTTTGGAATATTTACTATCTTAATGTAATAATGAGTGAATTCCCGTTTCACTTTTATTTTTAGTGAATTTCCTTTGGAAAGTGTACTATTAGCATGACCCGCACGGTGCAACTTAAGCCCGGGACCACCATAGAAGTTCCTAACGTGACCCCCTGAACACGTTTTGGGGGGTCGTTCAAAATTATCGTAATATTACTGTGTATTACAGCGTAATATTACTGTAAACATTACGCCAACAAATGCATTAAGTGCGTACAAATCCATTAAGTGATCATGAGTTTTGCTTATGTTTACTGTTAATCTTTTACATTTTGTTATCCAATTACATGCCGGAGTTCTACATTTAACTTTAAATATGACTGTTTACTATCTGTATTTGTTGATGTGATTATTGTTCCACATTGCGTTCCATTATATTTGTTTAAATATGTTTAGTTTATATTTGAGTTTTACGTGTTACCTATTTTATTTGTATGTATTATTACTGTAATACATAAGACCAAAAAAAGAAGCAAGTCCATAAAAATAAATAAAGTGATCATGATTTTTTCTGTACGTTTTTATATTTTTAAAGCATTTATAATGTTTTTTTAGTACTGTATTTTCAAATAAATAATATTATCAAGGATTGCATTACTTACAACTTAACTCCTGTAAACATTTTTAATGCTAAAACAATACATATATTGGTCAATGATTATAATTATTTGTGCCACTGAACTGGATTCAGATGGGCAAATAGTAGTTTTTCTTTTACGTGTTTTACTTTGGTTCCTAATGTGACCGTTTTTAGAAACTATGAAAATTCATTAGCTACTTTAATTTGACTTTAATCTGTTAGTCAAACTAAATACATAGGAGTTAAAAAGGTTTAATTAATTTTGAATATCATCAAAATATCTTTAACATAATTGTGTATATGGATTTAAGAGTCTTCATCACCGGAAGTTGCCGGACGCCATATTGGTGTTTTGTTCCATAAGCCCAATGTTAACTTTGTGACTCCGTTACGCCTCGCCTGATCGTCACAAACAACATGTACAGTGTTTCAGTTCAAAATTAAAATATTCATTATGAAACTTTGATACCAAAATTAAGGAATTCGACATTGTATTTCCCTAGAGGACAACGAAACCTTTAGTTTGACACCAAAATGAATTGTATATGACGATCAGGTGAGGAGTAATGGAGGCACAAAGTTAACATTGGCCTTATGGGACAAAACTCCAAGTTGGCGTCCAGCAACTTCCGGTGATGAAGACTCGAAATTACATTGAACTCTTGTTTCTTGGCTCAGACTAAGTTGTAGTGGTACTGGTCTTGTCTACATGGGTTACGGATCATATGCCCCGATTCGGGGCTGGCTTCAAGGGTGCGAGTTGTAAAACGTGACACACTAGGGGCTATAAAAGAGAGAGGGTGCGAGGTGAGACGCGAGTCGGCCGTTTTTCAATGGGCCTACTTTCTGCGGAGGCGGTGACAACGTTACGTGAAGCGCGTTGAGCGGTTGAGCGCAGAGCATGTGTACGGTTCTTCAGTCCCTTGACGCGCTGCCAACGATTCCATGTTCACGAGCCCTGGAATTAATAACCCACTAGCACGACGCCATCAACATAAGACGTATAAGAGCATGTCGCACGTTGAAGCTGATACACGAAGTCTATCTATGCTATCCGTTACTCCGTGCAATAAGGTGTGCTACGGTGAGCCTATCCACCCTCAGTATGTCCTTATTATGAACACTCTAAAGCGTCATTGACCTTTTAGAAACCTAGGGTAGAAATCGTATAGTACACGACATAAATAAAGCGCTTCAGTCTTTGCTTGCAAAGGCTTTGCTCGCACAATTCAACCGTTTATACCATTAACACGTTCGCTACCAGCCGCCGCATACGAAAAAATCATAAACTTCCCTGTAGACTGGTCCTAGTCCTAGCTACAGACCAAGCGCCGCATATATAAGGCGGATTATCTATTATTATAAGGCGCCGCTATTATAAGGCGGATATTATTATTATTTTTGTAGACCGTGCCTAAACCATCTAACCTTTAAAATATACCGTTGCGAAGAAATTTCTCATTTAGTATCAAGAAACCAACGCCGCAGTTCTGCGGCGGCAGTCTATTTTAATGAACCCAGCCGCCGCAGATCTGCGGCACGCCCGCCGCAAAATTGTGGCGGCAGTCTGTGGTTACGATTTGTTTTTAAATTGTGGTAGCGAACCTTCCTTTATAAAAATACCTTTATACCGCATTTAATAACACAGGCGGTGGATCATCTGCGCTGAGCACAGCAAGGTGGTGTGACCACCTATCGGGACAGAACAGTTGACTCACCAATCAACCGTTATTAGTCACTTCCCGATTAGCGGTTAGCCTCCGGATTCCAAACTTACCGAGCCGTTTACACGCTCCGCTGAACGTCTCATAAACACGCTTCGGTAATACGAGTGGCTCGTTGAAACTATTACGTTCGTCGGCTGAGCGCCTGAGCGCCTGAGTATTTGGACCGTTAGAATGTACTCGATAACTATTTGCTATTATTATGTAAAAGCGTGAGGTTATACACTGAAAGAAATATTATAGTATTCCAAACAATATTGCATAGTAAATGCAATTCTGGTAGTTTTTAAAAGATTTATCTTAATTAACACGATAGTTATGGTAATGTCCTACCATCACGTCTGTCAAAACTACAATAGCTAAATTATTTGCAATGAGGCTGGTAATTACATCAAGATATTATTGTTGCTAATACATCATAACGATAGTAGTACAGTAAGTAGAAATGCTTAGCGAGAATATTCTGATATATTATACCAGATTCTGTTTTTGATTACACGACAATGTCTCAAAGTGGAAATGAGTCGTCACCGGCCTAACCTGAAGCGTGAATGCACCGCGACAAGCAATGCTATATAGTTTATCGTGTGATCGGTATCGGAATGTGTTATACTGCAATATGTATGTGTTAAATGTCTCACTGTCTCAGTAATGTTTTAATAATGTAAAGAATAAACCTAAGGAATAACTGAAGATGTGGCTGTAGCCACAAAACATCCAATGGCATAACCTCAAAAAGTATATTGAACAGGTAAACCATTTTATTTGTTGAAAATAAAAATCCAGCAGTTTCAACATGAATTCAGAATATTATTTAGGCTTTCTATAGCCTAGGTTGGATATTAACAAGGTAAGAGTAACAAAGAAACTGAGATTAAGTTACTAAGCCTTAAATAATCAAAATAAATATTATCAAAAATATGATTAAAGCCAAGCGAACGGAGGTCTATTGACCCATGCTTCTGCAGCTTTCATGTAAGCAATTTTATATAACTGATTTTGGTTAGTTTTCAGGTTATGTTCGTTAAACTGTAGGGTTTTCCGTAACCACTCCACTGTATTAACCATAAAAACAACTTATTGTAGAAATAAAAAAAGGTATTGCCATAGCTAATATACATTCTGAGAGGAGAGTCAACCGAACATATAGCTGCAGCAATAACTTATTGTAAAAGCAAAAATAAGAGTTATTGTTGTAAATACTATAAACTCTAGGAACGATTCTCATAATGTTTAGTATTATTAACAATAACTTATTGCTCTGGCAGCAAGATGTATTGCTTGGGCTCCAATTTCATTATTGTAATATTGCAATAATTTCTGTTGCACGCTACAATAAAATATTGACAATAACAGGATTGTAGCTGCTACCAAACACATTGCTGGGACCATATTTACAATAATTTATTGCTCCAGATACCATATTCTGGTTCATATAACAATAATCTTTTTTCAGTGTACAACCGTGGAAGGGAGGGACGATATAGTATACAGTTTGATCTTTATCATTGATTTTCCACGAAATAATTTGTATTTCAAGAATGTCAACATGGCCCCGAAGTTTTAATTAAAGCTCCAATCCAAATTATATAAAATTGCACAACTTTTCGTTTTTTTTTATCGTTTCGAGTATTTTTTATTATTAGTTTTTAACCTGTGTATATTTTTCTTACCTGGGTTAGAGTTTTAGTATATTGCTATTTAAACGTAACTAGAAGTAAAAGATAGTATTATTCTTTATTATTTTTGCTATTTGAGCATTATCGCTGTTAAAAAAGGACTCTAATATAAGATTTATAAATGGAGTTATTTTACTGAAGAAATGAGAATTTGTATTTTTATTAGATACCAGTGAACATTAAACATTTTTAAGTTTCATTTAAGAAAGCACAATCATTCAAATTATTAAACTAAAACCTCCAGTTTACTTAAACACCAAATTTAAATTTAAATTCTCCGCCACTCGCTCCCACTACTTCGCCCGACTTCAAGCAGATGACGTCATTGACCACTGATTTTCATTCTGTGCAAGTATCAAGTGCATCATGTCCCCCTAACGATCTTCATTTTTTGAACGCATTTACAAAAAAGTCTTTTTACGCATTTACTTAGTCTTAGTCTTTTTACGCATTTACATTACATTTAACGCACAATCGCACATAATAATATTTTGACAATGGGTATATTTATACCACTACTATATATTGGAACGGTAGTGTGACAAGTAGATGAACGTTTTGCATCTGGATCAAAGCGATTAACGAGAAAGCTTTTTTAACGTAACCAGTGCTACTATAATGTGGATAATGAATGGTGGCCAATTAATTAGTTCAATAGAGAAGAAAGAGTCGGAGGGAAGCTAACATGTTGCGTACAGGAGGTGCCAAGTGAGGCCAAGTCGGTAAATATACTTCAGGAAAGTACAAGGCGAACGACCATTCACTCCGGACATAATCAGGCCCAATCAGAGAATGCCACTCAAAACGTACGGTACCATTGCTACCCAAGATATTTTTACAATCTGCACCATTCATTTTTGCTGGATTAGGAAACCCCAGCAATATTATAGGCACGTCTTCCACAAGCGGGAATTACCGGAAGCATAGGATTTATCAGGAAAGGAAAGGGTGGGATGGGACGGCAAATTGACCTTTCAGAGGGCCAACTCCCGTGCTCCTGTGACCGCTGTGATCAGGCGAAAACAGACGGACTCGCTCTACCCTCCAAATGGCCAACTCAACTGACAGGGAGGGTATCCATGTACAGCAGCCAAGGACCACATTCTCAGGTTGGGGACCAAACCTGGAGTTTCCGTCCCCAGTCGCTGCAAATGGAGGGACCAAAGGTGAAAGGGAAACGTGCCATGATAAAAGATTTACCGTATGCAGCCTCATTTGCTGTACCCGATGTCAGCCTCAAAACTGATATAGATCAGTTTTAAGGTTGTCCCGGGAATAATCTGTACCATCATCTATATATATCCGTTACAGCTCGTCTTTTTATGTACTTCTTCAATAACGAAATATATATTAAAATTGTTTTGCTCCATGATGTAAATGCGCGCTCGAGTGAACCATGTGCCCATATAAGTTAGAGACAAAATAACTCGAGGCGTTGCGTGTATTCACCTCCGTTAGTATTTTACTACTGCATTGGGTTAATGCGTGTTGCATCTCTTCCACCTGGTCAGGGCCAGGTTACTGTTCTAGTGTAACATTCGGCTCGCAAACGCGTGAGGTGGGAGCTCCAATAGCGGACACTGTTTGAAATAGCTTCCTGATCCAGGCCTGAAACGTATCTTTAATATTGGCAGCAAGTTCGTTACTGTTTAAGAAGTGCTTTGAATTATAAATGGACTAACACGTAATCGTGTTCTTAATCATATGCTGATTTAGCAGTCATCGCATAAGTAGTCCTCATAAACCGGCATTATGATTGAGGGAATTAACGTGTAGGTTTACATTTTCGATTTTTTTCTTGTCAAAATTTTCAGTCGATACCCAGTTTGGCGCTTATGTACGATTAATAAAAACTATTTATATCGGAACCATCAGAGCCAATTGCGGGTTACGTTGACAAGCAGAACAGTTATCTATTCAAAGTGATGCTCCAAATGTGTTGATTTTCATCCAAAATGTGTCGCTCTAAAAGTAAAACGTTTAAGAATCGTCGAGTGTTTCTCATTGGCGGATGCGAACACGTGTCAATAGACTGTATTGCATTGTGTTGTATTGCATCTACTAGCGAACACGTGTCAGTATACTGTATTGCATTGTGTTGTATTGCATCTACTAGCAGTTTAACCTCGCCCGCAATGAACACGCCGCTCCATTGTGACCAGAGCAAATGGAGCTCACTGCTTTGTATCTATATTTAGCTTCCAATAACAAAAGCATAACATGCATACAAACAAATGCTGTTTTCAGGTGCCTGGTGTGCTACCCACAGCGCAGCCAGTTCAGTTATTGCTGACCTGTTTATTAAAATAGTGCGCTATTATACTCTCTTATGAGCGATGCTTTTGTGTCGGCTCTTACACAATTATCTGAAAACAAAGCGAACAGTCTTTCTCAGAAACTATATCAAAGTGTTAAAATGTAAAACATAATAGGAATTACCCGTTAGATTGACAGTTCCAGTTTCACATCGGTGGTGCAACTAGAACGGCTCGAACTGGTACAGCTGGTATTAAACTACCTCGAATTCGTCCGCCTCGAAAATAACCGCGATTGACTGAACCTAATCACTCTCCGAAGCAGGTTAGCAAAGTGAATCTGCCCTCCATACAGGAGACCCGTCGTGAAAAACCTATGACCTACTCCACAGAGAAGAAAGAATTCTTTCTTCTCTGTGCCTACTCCGCGCCAATCTCGGTCCCCAACCACTAATGCCCGAATAATTAAGTTTTAATATTCTATAACATCCTAGGTTTTTCAAAATCGTTCATTCATTTAAAGTAAGTAACAGAAAAAGTAATGCAGGTGTCTTAGTTGTTGAGGATTTGTTGTTGTCGGCTGTTAAGTCTATGATAAGCTACAATACGAGAGAGAGAGAGAGAGAGAGAGAGAGAGAGAGAGAGAGAGAGAGAGAGAGAGAGAGAGAGAGAGAGAGAGAGAGAGGGGGGGGAGGGAGGGAGAGAGAGAGAGGGAGGGAGGGAGAGGGGAGAGAGAGGGGAGAGAGGGAGGGAGGGAGAGGAGAGGAGAGGAGAGAGAGAGGGAGAGAGAGGAGAGAGATAGAGAGAGGAGAGAGAGGGAGAGAGAGGAGAGGGAGAGAGGAGAGAGAGGGGGGAGAGAGTGGGGGAGAGGGAGGGGAGAGAGGGAGAGGGGGAGAGAGAGAGGGGGAGAGGGAGGGAGAGAGAGAGAGAGAGAGAGAGAGCGCTGCTCACTGTTATAAACTGACTCTTGACATTGTAGAAATATGTACAAATGTTTTTAGAAAAATTGTGAAAATCAACCAGTGCTCTGATTGTTAAATAATTATTTAGCATTTTAAGTGCATTTATCTAACAGTTAAATGTATCGTTAATAATTATTTATAATTTTACGCGTTCTTACTGCGAATTTATAATTATTTGATCGGTAGCAATTTCAATTCATCATTGAAGCTTTTGTACAAAAATATAAATGCTAAAATGCTGAGGATAGGTAGTCGATGCAGATATTCTCAAACCGGCTTGAAGACAATTAAAGAAATTCTCATAATACGCTTACAAAATAGATTACGAGAATAATAGAATAGCTAGGTTGGCCTACACGTACAGTAGTTTGGATGTTACAATGCAGAGGACATAACACAAAGGCAGAGGTGCACACCTACGAGAATGTGTAGCTAGGTTGGCCTACACGTACAAGATTACGAGAATAGCTAGGTTGGCCTACACGTACAGTAGTTTGGATGTTACAATGCAGAGGACATAACACAAAGGCAGAGGTGCACACCTACGAGAATGTGTAGCTAGGTTGGCCTACACGTACAAGATTACGAGAATAGCTAGGTTGGCCTACACGTACAGTAGTTTGGATGTTACAATGCAGAGGACATAACACAAAGGCAGAGGTGCACACCTACGAGAATGTGTAGCTAGGTTGGCCTACACGTACAAGATTACGAGAATAGCTAGGTTGGCCTACACGTACAGTAGTTTGGATGTTACAATGCAGAGGACATAACACAAAGGCAGAGGTGCACACCTGTTTTTCCGGTAACGATTAACTCGTAAACTTTTGAAAACCTTCACGGTTCATGCTACAGGGCCTAGCCCAGCCTGACCAGTCATGCTACAGGGCCTAGACCAGCCTGAGCAGTCATGCTACAGGGAGGGCCTATCCCAGCCCGACCAGTCATACTACAGGGCCCAGCCCAGCCTGACCAGTCATGCTACAGGGCCTAACCCAGCCTGACTAGTCATGCTACAGGGCCTAGCCCAGCCTGACCAGCTAATATTTATTAAATATCCAATTTGAGATAAACACAGATACTGAATATTTTTAATATTGAGAACCTCGCTCCTGCGTGTAACTTAGCGAGGCCAATGCTTTGTAATCTCTCGAAATAAAATAATTGGATCGAATTGGAATTTGGAAACTATTGGGATGGTGATTAAATATTAATGTTCATAAACTCGAATCAAGAAAGTTTGTTTAAAAGGTTGTGCCTTCTCCTTACTTTTACAACCCGGCTGTGGACATACTGAACAACTTAGTGTCGTACCGAAGATGATTTCATGTCCAAAATACTGAGGCTTGCCACACACTTTGGTTTGTTTGATCCGCTCGGAGAGGTTTTATATATTATACCGACATTTTGGATTTCAAAAATTCTACTTGGCTTAGTTTATAATAATGTATGTATTCAACAATGCGAACTAATCCCCCGACGAATTTATATTTTTTAAGTTCCTAATTCTTTGTTTAAAAACCCGAAACCAAACTATGTATTGATATCGGTACCACATAAACAACAGTTCCTAATCCTAGAAAATATCTCTAATAGAGGTTTTATAATATGTTTAACAATTTTAAATACGCTGTTTCAGTGTTAGAAAATTGTTGTAACGTAACAAAAACTGTTGTAGATACTACCTAGTGCGGAAGTGGGTTTGATATCTCCTAAATCACCGCTATCACAAAAAGCCAATCCGCCTTGTGCAGTTAACGTGGGTGGCATTTCGGAGGTAAATGAAAGGTGTCGCCCGAGTAAATGCCAAGGTTCAGTAGTAAAGAAGAAGGCAGGCTGATCAAATGTCAACTGATCACCCTAGAGATGCAACTCCCCAATATCGCCTTCCATTTGGTTGTGTACAATCTACTCGATCACTCCATCTTCTTCTTACTGTACTAATGAAATTCATCTCAGACGTTTGGGTCTGAAAATATATAACTTATCGATGATGTTATATCGCAATGTAAGGTTGCAATGTAGGTTTTTCGCAATTGGAAATTCTTTATTAAATAACATTTACATTCACCTATATTAAATTTATTAATTTTAAAACTTATTACAAAAACAATATAATTTAATGCAAACAATAGTTTATGGTTTTTGTTATACACTCTACGCGGTTACGAAATTCTAAAGAAACTGTCATCCTGATCGATATTTTTTTAATGTTTAATGACATAAATAACATAAATTGCCAGTGTATTTCACTCCAGTCTGTTTGATAATGAAATCTGCTTCCAACCTAACGAATAGATACAAAGACCGCTGAATAACTGTTCACGAATAACAACACATTTAGCGACGTTAAGCGGCATTTAGATGAAGTTGCATCTACAGTTCTTTACAATTTTATATAAGCTCCTTCTCTACATTTCAAATCGGTTTTTTGTGGCCACCGTGGTTTTATGTAGCAGACCTAACATTATCCACGGCGTTAAGGTTTAGATTGGAGTCTTAATATCGACCATTAAGAATTTCCGGAAGTTGCAATCGCGAGTGCAGCACGCGGATAGGCTCGCGTGTCGTGGGTTTCGCTCCCATCTCCCATGAGTAAGCACCGAGCACGTGGCGCCCAGATGACTGTCAGATCCGTGGCGCACACGTTTTTACCCAGGTTTTTGCTCACATGCCACTTCACTAACGCCCAAAACTCGGTTGAGAATAGTTTACTGAGAAACAATTAGTGGGCTGTTTGACTTGAAGGTGTATAAAAAACTTATTCGTGTGATTCTCTCAGTTACTCCCTCCCCTGGCCCGTCCTCTGAAATCATTATCGTATACAGTGAACGCTCCAAAGTCATGCCGGATAACCGATTTTTCCGGTTAATAGAACATATATAGTTGTTAGGGGGGATACTGAAGGTATTGAACTCCATACGATGTCCAGATGAGCGTAACACAAATTTTACGTAATAGATTGTAAACAAGTTCGCACGCAGCACGCTGACGTGAGGGAAGTGAATTTCCACATAAAAACTTTTAAAACTCAAAATCAGTGTAAACACATACATGTATTCCAATTTTTATTTAAATCTAAAAACATTGATTTTTGGCTGTTCTGATGCTCCTGGTTTCATTTACCTGCAAAGTTGGGAATACAATTTTTTGCATTACAATGTTAGGAGAAGGTCTAGACAGGCTTTAAAGTAGGCGTGAGTTGCTAGGGATGATAAATGTACTCTAACAAAGGAATAATAGGCTTTTCTAGTGTAAAACCGCCATAAGAAAACGTACTGTGTTTAGTCGAAACACATTTTCTTTAATAACTCGGTAAATATTTATGCTAGAATGACGAGAGAGGGCTTAAAACTTTCGCCTCACTAATTCACATCTTTTTACATGCATTAATTTTACATCCGGGGCTTTTCTGACCCTTTTTGGGCCCAAAAACTTGAAATTTGAAAGATTAATCCCCAAAAAAGGAATTTAGAGTTTTCCGATTGTTTTGCCCAACGAACTTGTCCAACTGATTGATTACAGAAAGGAACGTCCCTACCAAATTTGAAGTTAATCGGACAAAAATTGCGACCGCTAGAGTGGAAACATATATATATATAACATTTGGAACGACCCCCCAAAACGTGTTCAGGGGGGTCACGTTAGGAACTTCAATGGTGGTCCCGGGCTTAAGTTTCACCGTGCGGGTCATGTTAATAGTTCACTTTCCAAAGGAAATTCACTAATAAAAACACAGTACAAGATATTGTAAAGTTTGACCCTGAAAATTGCGTGCATAGACCGAGCCTGATGTGGATAGAGGTCTGTGAGCGCCCGGTCGTGAGTCGTGAGTGGCTCGGATGACGCAGGCTGATGCCGGTTAGTAGAGTGTGCCGGTTATTAGAATGCCGGATACAAGAGCGTTTACTGTTATTATATCATAGATCCCTGATGCCCCTACTCCCTCGCTCCCCCGACCTGTCCTCTGCCATATTTTATCGTATCCGTTGTGAAACGAAATGGTTATGTATTGCATATTCCCACAGTTATTATTTCAACAGTTCAAATACACAGCATCATTAGACCACATACACGATGAAGTAATATGGTTAGTTAAAGGACGCTAACATTTGTTCAGTGTTGAGAAAGATCACCAGAAGGCTCTCCCCCATTGTGTAGTGTCCTAACAACGCATTGTTGTCGTAAGTGCTCGTTTAAGCTCCTACCCTCAGCGAGGGGAGTTGATGCGCGTGCCATTTTGTAAAAGGTTCGTTTTCGTAAAACAAAGTCCAATTGGTATAGTCGTATCGCATAATGTACTACACGCTTGCCCCGACTTCCGAGCAAGCTTCACGGGACTCCTAATTGGCCTGATTGTTATAGTCCCACCACAATATTGTAACAATTATTTTAGTTTGCGTATTAACTGCCTAGGTAGTACTCGTGACTCGGAGTGCACTTTGGCAGTAATGTTTACAGTAGGTTAGAAGAAGGAAAACTTTTCCCCGACCACAACATTTTAGTTTTAAGACCCATAACACTCTGTATTTTGTATTTTTTTTTTTTTTTATTTCAACGCTAACGGCATTTTTGTTAATAGAGTACACAAATGCTTTTAGGGAAAGCGGTCCAAACCCCTCAAATTTGTGTGGACACCCCGGGATTTGAACCTGTGACGCCTTGAACCGAAGTCCAAGACGCTAACCGTTAGGCTGGCGAGGTGCCTAACTGAAGGAAGATTGTTTTTAGAGAATTTCCCCTATAGGGAAGAAGCTATTACCGTAGTCGGCATGGTAAAACCTACGCCCGGGACCACGATAACTTTTCGTTTTGAGGTCCCCAGACCCCAAAAACACCATTCGTTCGAAACTGTATATATATATTATCCGATTATATATACAATTATCCGATTTTGATGAAATTTGGTATAAACGTGTAAAGCAACATTTATGACTTAAGTTCGAAAACCAGCCAGATCGCTCCATTATTGGAAGGGGTATTTTGGGGGGGTTTTGTACCCCAAAAATGTGTTTTTTTTAAATTTTGTACATACAATTTTTGAAATAGTCAAATATTAGTGTTTACCATTGGATTCAGCTTAAAAAACACACAATTTGGTATTTTGATCATTCCTGTACGTCAATTGGTTACCGAGATATTGAAAGTGCTAAACACAGTATGTTGTTTAATGTTATTCTTATGGAGGAAAAGACAAATTTTATATCTCGCTTATTTATGAACGTATACTGGCGAAACTTGGTATACGGCTTCATATGGTTGTGGTCTATTGATTTTTGCTCAAAAAAAATTTTTGCCAAGGGATCCCATAGCAGCAAACCTGCGTACTCAACCCCCATGTTATTCTTATGGAGAATAATTAAATGCTATGTTTCTCTTAATTATGAACATAAATTAATACAAACTGGTATACGACTTCACCTAGTTAAGTTCTATTGATATTAGCGTAAACACCCATTTATTGTGTTCCTTGTTGCAGCAAAACCTGCATACTCAGCCCCAATGTTAATCTTATGTTGAATAATTCAAATTGCATATATCGCTTATTTGTGAATATATTTTTATGAAACTTGGTAAGTGGCTTTATGTAGTAGTATTAAGACATTATATCTCCATTGGAAATTCGCTGAGTATGCAGGTTTGCTGCGACGGGGGAGTTATGATTATTGCTGGGTTGGAGTAAACAAGTATGGGGGAAGTGTTACTGTTGGCTGGGCATCGGGCATCACCCTGCTGCAGACGGGTTATAGGTAGAGGAGGTAGCTCCGAAGTGTGTTTTGGGAGAAGGGTTTACTCAATTTTGGACGGGCGTTTACATTGCACATTCGTCACTGGAACGCCCTTGTCCCAGCGGTCGCCACCGGGTGAGTCAGGGTCATTCAAGTGAGTCACTTACCTCGGCTCCCCGTTCATCCAGGCGGAGGTGACGGCGATCTTTATCTGCTCGCGTGTTTTGGTCGAGGGCGATTTTAATATTGCGACAGCGACCCTTTATTTTTCATGTGAGTTTTTCTTCCACATTAATACGTGTTTTTAAGCGATGTTCGTTACCTTTTTTTACTTTAACTTAATTTTAAACAATTCCAGTTAACACGAGTAATTAATAATCTCAGCCACTTTCAAAGTTTTAGGGAAAGTTTCAAAGTATTAAAAACGATGACTTTACATTCGTTATTTATATTCACAAACTTATTTTATGCAAAAGAACATGAGCACTCTTTTCAAGACAGAGCAACAATTCATAACCATAATACCAGTAATAAACTTCACATAAATCAGCCTCAGGTTAGACTTCCATCAACAGCCACTATTACCAGCAAATTAAATTTTTTAAGGTCTTGAAAGTTGTTTTACATGAGAATGTGTTTTACTGTTACCAAGAGTATATGAATTTTGATTTTTCTGGTTTTAAGTTAGAATAAATATTAAGTAACCACATGTTGAGTAATTATTCCATTATTATTTACATACTAAACTATATTTTTTGTATTTTGTTATTTCTAAGACACATTGTTTAAACTGAATAGAATGCGTTTTATGTTTATTTTATGTTTTGCATATTGTTACTCGATATGACATGACCTACAGTAATGTTATGTACTTAATGGCTAAATAAATTACTATGACTATGACTAAAAAAATCTAATTCGGATCACTATATTGTTTCCGTTTTCTACAATCACCAGCTTTTTCTGCCTTCATTTTATTTCTTTACTTTCGCAACGTTGAATTTGTCAAAAACGTTTTCGCAATGTGGTGGCATTGAAAACATGATTTTTATTTTTATTATTTTTTAACTTGAAAAGGTTTTGTGACCAACATTCCATCTTTGTCTTGTGACGGGATAGTGCGAAGCAGGTGCATAAAAGCCGCCCAAGGTCGTGCGTGAGTTCACGAATGTTGCAATTGTGGAGTAGAAGTGACGCACAGCAGAATGTCGTGGAGCAACGCCGGATGATAAGCCAGCCAGCGAGCCCCCCGCGTTATCAGGATGTCTCCAATCAGTCCCAGGCCTCCTTCAAGGTCACCATCCACACCATCATCGGCCTGAGAGGAACGCAATTATGTTTTCTTGATACAAACAAGTCCAGTTCTCACTCAATAATCCCCAATTCTCTAACTACCCTATATTCTGGAATGATAAAGTTCGGTACACCAATTCCTTCGATGCAAAACAGAAAAAGCCCAAAGGTTCTGATTTTGATGTTATCTTAGAGCTCCGCCGCATGTGTCTTGTAAGTTCCAATGCTATTCGAATGTATGACCACTTCTTTTTAAAGACTTTATTAATCTAAATAGTTCAAAGGGTTAACCACGGAATTAGAATACGCAGCTATTGTGTTCCCGGTGTTGAGCCGCCACCAAGTTAATCACGGAATTGCAGCATACGCAACTATTGTATTCCCGGTGTTGAGCCGCCACCACGTTGGCCACGGGATTGCAAACTATTGTGTTCCAGGTGTTGAGACGCCACCAAGTTGGCCACGGGATTGCAAACTATTGTGTTCCAGGTGTTGAGACGCCACCAAGTTGACCACGGAATTGCAGAATTGCAACTAGTGTGTTCCCGGTGTTGAACCGCCACCAAGTTGACCACAGAATTGCAGCATACGCAACTATTGTATTCCCGGTGTTGAGCCGTCACCAAGTTGGCCATGGGATTGCAAACTATTGTGTTCCAGGTGTTGAGACGCCACCAAGTTGACCACGGAATTGCAGAATTGCAACTAGTGTGTTCCCGGTGTTGAACCGCCACCAAGTTGACCACAGAATTGCAGCATACGCAACTATTGTATTCCCGGTGTTGAGCCGCCACCAAGTTGGCCACGGGATTGCAAACTATTGTGTTCCAGGTGTTGAGACGCCACCAAGTTGACCACGGAATTGCAGAATTGCAACTAGTGTGTTCCCGGTGTTGAACCGCCACCAAGTTGACCACGAAATTGCAGCATACGCAACTATTGTGTTCCCGGTGTTGAGCTGCCACCACGTTGACCACAGAATTGCAGCATACGCAACTATTGTGTTCCCGGTGTTGAGCCGCCACCACGTTGACCACAGAATTGCAGCATACGCAACTATTGTGTTCCCGGTGTTGAGCCGCCACCACGTTGACCACAGAATTGCAACATACGCAACTATTGTGTTCCCGGTGTTGAGCCGCCACCACGTTGACCACAGAATTGCAGCATACGCAACTAGTGTGTTCCCGGTGTTGAACCGCCACCAAGTTGACCACAGAATTGCAGCGTACGCAACGATTGTGTTCCCGGTGTTGAACCTCCACCAAGTTCCAGTGTAAAAGTGAAAATTGTAATGATTTTTTTAAGGTTGGTAACTACGCCCGATATTTTGTTTTATATATAATAATTATCTTCAGCCTAAGACAAATCAAAATTAATATTGCGACGTGTACTGTATTTTCATCCGATTTCAATCGACCTTTATTCCTAGCGGCCTGAGCTAATCTCCGGGGACCACCTCTCCTACGTATTCCCGCTCGTCCTTGGACACACGGTTTGAATGATGATTTGCCATTATTTTGGAAGCCTTCTCGGGCGCTGACTTATGCCCGTCATTATTGACTATAAATCGTTTATATATTCCAGTGACATTGCTCAATGCGCCGCGCCGGCGCCGGTTAACCATTTATAGTCCTGTGGATCAACAGGTTTATTATGCTGACACGTAGGTGTTTCTCGATATATTTTCGCGTTTAAAGACTATTCAGAGACCATATGTTTGTCAGGCGATGTAACGGCGTTTGTTTATAGGAAGTTTACATTATTATTTCTTTGAAATTTGATATCTCAATAGGGTCAGGATTGCAAGACGACCTTATTTTATTAGGTTCGATGAAGCATCCTTGTAGTATAGCATTTCGAGTTGTTTTCATAGCGCAAATGGAAACATTTGGGCCTCTCTCTTTAATTTGTATTATTTTAGGGGGTTTCGACCCGCTCTTAAAATTGTTAAATACATTCTTGATTGTAAACGTTTCTGGAGTCTTATGTATAATTAGCGAATCTCTCCTATAGGGAAGAAGCTATTACCGTAGGTCTCATGGTAAGACTTAAGCCCGAAACCATGATAACTTTTTGTTTTGAGGTCTCCATTAAAAATGTTGTTACTAAAACTTTAAGAATTAATTTATTTTTAGGCTAATATGTAAATGGATTTTCAATTCGTTGTGCTTACTGTTTAATAAATGACACACTTTAAAACTTCAATAAGTTTTATTATTTTCATTTTCCTCAATTCTAATTAGCCTACTTTAAAAGTAAACTTTGGAGTGAGCTATTTTAACAAATATTTCATCATTGCATGGTTTTTACTTTTGCCGGTAAAGTTTTTGAACTGTGTTTTTGAGGGTGAATCAGCATTAGGATAGTGATAAATGATAAAGCGGAGGCTCATTATAAGATCCTTTTCAAAACCTAAAGTTACAACCGTAAGCGCTAAACCGGTTAATTCACTCAAAACTGAATCTTTATCCACTCGAAATACATTTTCCACATTTGGACAGGAACAGAACGAATTGCTGACCTGGGATCTGGAAGTTATGAGGCTTCACGTTTTGACTCGACACTTGTCGACTTAATTCTTAGGTGTTTTATGATACATTGACGTGATGGAACTATTAAAAACTTTAGCTATGCTAAATATGCTGGCTAAAATGATGGAGACTGGAACTGACGTATTTGGAGGTTAGGGAACGTCTGGGTCATGCAACCTTATCCCAGAATCTAGTACTGTATAATGGATAGAGATAAGGTGAAAATGTACGATTATGATAAATGGGGGGGCTTTAAAATAAGTTTGTGGGGGGGGGGGCAAAAAATCAGTTATACGCCACTGTGTACAACTCAGTTGTAATCGCTAGCAACCACCAGATTCTTTGCTGTGGGTTTCAGTTCTACATCTTGCTTTTCAAAATGTTTTTAAACAGACTTTTTTGAACTGGAAAGCATTTATGAAAGCAGTGTGAGATGGGAGGAGCTTGGGTGAAAGTGCCCACGGGTCATGTCTGTTATGACGGACAATGGAGAAAGCAACCGGGCTAAAGGTCACACTCTCATGATGTCTCGTCGTGTGGCATGACGTGATTCGGGGCTCTGTAGGATAAGATGGTACAAGGAATAGAAATTTAATAAACAAAAGGTAAAGCACTATATTACTATTGTAATCCCTTTAGCAGCTGCATCCCCCATACCCCTCGTGGTAACAATGTCGGAGGGGTTATACATCTTTAGAGCTTCTTCCGAATTTATATCCACATGTTTTCATGTTTTTATCGTTGCATCGGGGAGAGCTGAATCCTCCACAGGCAAATGTTATCTTCTAGAATCTCGCGCTCTAACCAGAAAAATGTAAATCAACAAAAACTGACAAAACCCACAAAAACCATGTGTACTTTTACTACTATCCGCGTATGATTTTGGCACCTCAAAAATGTTTCTCAAAGTCGACCTAATTAAGCAACAGTGTCTGCTCATGTATTACCTATTGTTAGTGAATTTCCTTTGGAAAGTGAACTATTAGCATGACCCGCACGGTGAAACTTAAGCCCGGGACCACCATAGAAGTTCCTAACGTGACCCCCTGAACACGTTTTGGGGGGTCGTTCAAAATTGTATATATATATATATATATATAGACATATATATATAGACATATATATATATATATATATATATATATATATATATATATATGTGTATGCACTCTAGCGGTCGCATTTTTTGTCCGATTTACTTCAAATTTGGTAGCGACGTTCCTTTCTATAACCTGTTGGACAAGTTCGTTGGGCAAAACAATCGGAAAACTGTAAACCCATTTTTTGGGGATTAATCTTTCAAATTTTGAGTTTTTGGGCCCAAAAAGGGTCAGAAAAGCCCCAGATGTAAAGTTAATGCATGTTAAAAGATGGGAATTAGAAAGACGAAAGTTTTAAGCCCTCTCTCGTCATTCTAGCATAAATATTTACCGAGTTATTAAAGAAAATGTGTATCGGGTAAACACAGTACGTTGTCTTATGGGGGGTTTTACACTAGAAAAGCCTGTTATTCCTTTGTTAGAGTACTTTTATTATCCCCAGCAACCTCACGCCTACTTTCAAGCCTGTCTGGACCTTCTCCTAACCTTATAAGTCGTAAAAATGTATTCCCAGCTTTGCAAGTAAATGAAACCAGGGGTATCAGAACAGCCAAAAAAACAATGTTTTCAGATTTCAATAAAAATTGGACAAATGGATGTTTTTACACTAATTTTGAGTTTTAAAAGTTTTGTATGTGGAAATTCACTTCCCTCACGTCAGCGTGCTGCGTGCGAACTCGTACGTTAGAATAGTGAACTTGGACTATCGATCTCCATCACTTATATTACATTCCGCAACCCCGTTTACAAAACGCTGTTAACGCTTTCAATATTTTATCATCTTAAAGATAAGCTCACAATTTTCGTAATGGTTCAACGTCGCTTGCTCAATTTGCCAACAGTGATGTTTTGCTTACGCTTTATTATAGCTGTTTTTACCCACTTCTTAGATATGTTGTTCCTATTTGGGGTTTTTAGAATTCAAGGACATAGTCGATTTTTCACCTATATAAAAAAGCCCTGCGAATAATTTTTGGACACAACAGAAATGAATCCTGGAAATCTATTTTCGGCAGAGTAAAATTCTTACTTTCCCTTGTTTGTATATATTTGAAACCTTAATGTTTTACAAAAAACATTCTTCTAAATAGTTTTTCTTCCAAATATGCACCCCGCCCACGGCTAAACATTCCAATTCCAAAGCACAGGACAACCTTTTTTCAACGTAACATCTCTTTTAACTGTATTAAGCTTTTTAATTCTTCACCTACAGGCCTTAAAGTTGACCTCCCCTGAAACAATTTGGAAAACGTCTAAAGGAGTTTCTTACATTACATTATACACATTATACTATCTATAATTTCCTCAACAAGTAAAATGTTTTTTTTTATTTATTTGTACTATGTTTTGCTATAAGGATATTGCATTTTTAACCGTAGTACATGTTTGTAACACTGACTCATGCCAATGCTGTTTACACTGATGGCAATAAAGACAATTTGAATTTATTTGATTTGATTCAATTTACATTTATTTCCTTTGCAAAATTAAACATACTCTGCTCAGATTGTAGATTGGATCCCCCGGTTCGCTTCTTCACTGTGACCTAACACCTAACCGGATTTAGTTTCTAATGTGTTTCGTTGGATGTTGCAGGTGGCGACACGGCCGTGGCCCTCGGGGGTGGGTGACTTGGCCAAGCTGTGCAACCACAAGCGGAAACAACTGGCCATGTCTTCCAACCTAGACCATCACCTCGACCTCCGCAACAACGGTGAGTTGATGGCGAATCACAACTGATTATCGACACTGAGTGGCACCGAGCAATCTCCAAGGAAGTAACTCCGGATACATTTATGATTCCAGATACTTTTTAAAACGTTTTGATTAGCCTTTTATCATGTCTTTGATTCAATCTGACATACAGTAAACCTTGCCATCCGTACCGATGTGGCGGCATATTGATCCGGATATCGAAAAATCCGGATAATCCGAAGCTACTATAACATCGCATAAATAACTATCGGGACACTAGCACTGTAGTACAAAATAGACACAGTTTTTTTTTGGCTGTCGTAACACACAATCCAATTAACCTCACAAGTTGTGGTTAGTAATGAAAGATTAACCGTCGAGATTAAACATATCTAGAGGTCTCGTCAGGGGTAAAAAGTGAAGCCTACACGGTCGACCGCCATTTTCCTCAGGTAACCAATCAAATCCTCTCTTCGCAAGTTGAGTTTTGCTCAACTGACTGTCAATATTACTCGTGAAGAGAGGGTCTGTTGGTTGCCGTGGGTGCAGAGTCGACGGTGGTGGTCGAACATTCAGGCTGCACTTTTTTCCACGAAACGAGACCTCTAGAAATATTTAATGCAGAGGCTACGTACACGTCCGACGTGAACCGCTACTGTTCACGTCCGTTCCAAATTATGCACCGTACGTTACTTTTACTGTGATTTTTAAAACAGATTGAGAGCCAGAAAACCTCCTAACCTAACCTAATGTAACCTAACCTAACCTAACGTAACGTAACCTAACCTAACCTAACCTAAGCGGTAGCGATGTGAATTTGCCTTTACATTGGACGTGTACGTAGTCACTTCGAATATTTAACCTCAGTGGTTCATTAATGTATTACGATTGCGTCCGTGACTCAGAAAGCGCTCGCGCGGGGTAAAACTCGCCATTTTACTATAATTTACATTTTGTATTTCGGACAACCTGTCCGTTTAATCCGGGATCCGGATGATTTGGGTCCGGGTAATCCGAGGTTTACTGTACAACATGGAGGGAATCACTCTTGGTAACTCCTGATTGATATCCCTTATTCACCGTTTTTATTTTTTAAATATCGGCTTTATGGCGAGAAAACAATTCTGAACTACTAATTTTAACTGGTTTCCGGTAATATTTAATATGTAAGGGTGTATTATACTACCAACCGCATCAGAAGTAACAAATGCCTACCTGCTATACTACGATAGTTTTCCCCTATATCAAACCGGTTCAAAAGTGTAGTAAAAAGAATTAAACTAGTTACAAACGAATCTTGCGTCCAAATTATTGTCGATCCTGAGAAGTGTATTCTTCATCAATGGGTTTGTGAGTGGGGT
Organism: Allygus modestus; assembly: GCA_963675035.1. Lineage (NCBI taxonomy): Eukaryota > Metazoa > Arthropoda > Insecta > Hemiptera > Cicadellidae > Allygus > Allygus modestus. The sequence continues at coordinate 13,681,062 of OY776113.1, read as the reverse complement.
CACGTTTGGGAAAATGTTGTTTCTCTTAGACAATATATGTTTCTATTGTGGAAAAAGACTAAAACCTTGCCATTATTGATGTTATCGATACCCTAAAACCTTGCCATTATTGATGTTATCGATACCCTAAAACCTTGCCATTATTGATGTTATCGATACCCTAAAACCTTGCCATTATTGATGTTATCGATACCCTAAAACCTTGCCATTATTGATGTTATCGATACCCTAAAACCTTGCCATTATTGATGTTATCGATACCCTAAAACCTTGCCATTATTGATGTTATCGATACCCTAAAACCTTGCCATTATTGATGTTATCGATACCCTAAAACCTTGCCATTATTGATGTTATCGATACCCTAAAACCTTGCCATTATTGATGTTATCGATACCCTAAAACCTTGCCATTATTGATGTTATCGATACCCAACCGTTCTAATGAGTTTGCAGCTGTCTGTGGAAATCACCGTGTTGACTGCAACGGCAATAACAGATGTGGTGAGTGACGTCGTCGGGCCTGTAGTCCCAGTACCATTGACCCGCCAAGGTCGAACACAGATGCGCGCCTCTGATGGTGTTTGTTTTGATTTAGTTACCACAATAATTGTTTCCAATTGATAAAACATTTTATTTTCAATTTCATTTTTAACTATGGGTTTTTATTAGTCTGATGACGTATCGTCTTAATTTCGATCGTATGTTTATTGTTTGACATTTTAAAGTCGCCATGATTGCACAATTTTGTGATTCAAAATGCGATAGCCGATACAACTTGTTATTATACAAAAGGACATGGATGGAAGATTGGGAGGGTTCGTGTGTGGGTGCAAATACAACGACTTTCTATCCGCCTTTCTATAACAAATTGTCAAATGATTTTTCTGAAAGTAGAGAAGATAAGACAAACAAATGACAAATAAATTGCAAATAAATAAACGATCCCGTAGCCTCGTTCACTGTTCTCATAACGGAGAAAGTGAGCGAAAGCGGTGAAATCTGTAAAATGATCCATCTCGCCTCGTGTCATCGGGCAACGTAACGAGAGAATCAGGCAACGCTCCTAACCGCTCACTACTATCTGTAAAATGACCCATCTCGCCTCGTGTCATCGGGCAACGTAACAAGAGAATCAGGCAACGCTCCTAACCGCTCACTACTATCTGTAAAATGATCCATCTCGCCTCGTGTCATCGGGCAACGTAACAAGAGAATCAGGCAACGCTCCTAACCGCTCACTACTATCTGTAAAATGATCCATCTCGCCTCGTGTCATCGGGCAACGTAACAAGAGAATCAGGCAACGCTCCTAACCCGTCACTACTATTTAATGATCAATAGTCCGTCATTATTTTTTTCTGTTTGCTTTGAACGTTATAGGAAAATAGTTTCAAGTGTGTCATTAATATTAGTACTAATAGTTGTTTTAATTACGTGTTTATTTGTAATCCAAATTGTTTCTATTGCAACCTACCAATAAGCAGGTATTTAAACCACTATTAGTATTTCTTGGTAATCCGGAGGCTAGCAATTAAAAATAATATTTTCCCCCACCTACTATGTAAAGTCGAATTTTACTCCTTGTAATGAGACAAAGTAAACCCATTAGAATAACATTGACAATCTGGCAACACAGTGCAGTGGAAAACTGGCAACGCTGTAACTATAACATGCGGAACAGAATCAGCTGATATTTCGCTGCAATAATTTAACGTTCCGAGTTCCGAGGTTAGTATTACGCATTATACAACCAAAATGGACAGCGTTTGTGAATGTGAATACTATCGATACTTGTGGATTTCGGTGTGTGGGAAAAATGTTTTGTGTATTACGAGAGTAAAGTACAATTAAATCCAACAATTTCGCTCAGGGAGAGTAAGTTGCACTTTACTCTCTTAATACACAAATAACTGATAATAATAACTGATAATGAAGTAGGAGTTTAAAAACCGTGGAATTAGAATGGAATCAGCAAAGAATAATATAATAAATCATCAGCTTAGTTACTTTTTTAAATATTTTATTTGAAATAATACCAGTATACAAATTGTTTTAAATTCAGTTTTCCCCTCCAGAATTGTAAGTAGCCTATTGGACTTGGTGTTTTTTTAAGGTTTGATGTTACGCTTTGAACTTGAAAATATTGTCATTTCAACATTACTTACTTTTGGAAACTCCTAAAATCATGTTTCTATTTAGATTAAAAATAATGTTTTTATTTTCGTTAGACTTGGGGCTGTTCGCTGTTGAAAACGGTAAAGTGTGCAAAGTTGATAAATTGTATTTTTTAACCGTGTAAGGACGTGGTTGCGTGTAGGGAAGATGGGAGGGGGTGAGGCGGAAGTACAGGTGATACAAAACGGAAGTGAGTCTCTTAAAAGAGGGGGTGAGAGGGAAAGGGTGGGCCGGTACACTGCCCAACAAACACATGGTCACTGGTCAGCCCTAATTTCTATTTCATACGGTTAGTTACGAATATACTCATTCTCCCCAATATGCAAATGTAGGGTAAGGGGCTATACACATATTACGTAACGCAATTAAGGGGGGAGGGGGTATGGCGTAGCGTTATGCTGCGTTATGTGGGGGGGGGGTGGTTTGGATCAATGTTATTAACCCTAATAGATGCTGGCGCACTCCCGTATCTATTGATATGTTATAAATCTTTAAAAATAAAAAAATGTTCAATTTGATATCTAAGTCAAGGTTACAGTTGGTCATATAAAAAATACTTCCGTCATACTATCTGATTAACAGTAAAACTAAAAATAAATACACAACATATTTTGAGTATAATTTAAAATTATAACACTCACCAATATATTGTGAAATTTGTATATTTAGTGAGGCCTTTCGCCAGCAATGTGACATAAACATAAGTGAAAACAACACGCACACATACGTTTGTGAGTCAGTCTGATGATGCCAGCATTGCTGGTGAAAGGCCTAACTAAATAATTAAATATTCAAATTTTACAAAATATTGGTGAGTGTTATAATTTTAAACCAATATTACTGCTCTTTATTGAAGAGTACCTGGGGGCCGAGCTTTGCTCGGGGAAGGCCAGTCTGTTTAGATGACGGAGTAATACTTCACCACTTCCCTCTACTGATAATCAGATTTGTATAACTCATTTGCCTCTTTTCTACATTTTTAAGGTCCCTCCAGTTGTTATTTATAGCTCAATGCCCCTTTGATTTATTTTACTACTCAATATATGTAATTTTCACTCAAATCTTTTAGTCTCTGCTCTCAGGAAACCACATGTTAATAATCATAAACAACATGAGTATTACTTTGACAGTTCCCTGGTTGATTATGAACAGCTGTTACAATTCTTTTGTTTTGATTTCATAAGCCCAATGTTAATTTTTTTAACTTTTCATTTTAGGTTTTTTACATTATTTGATTTTTTCTAGGGATGAGGCCTGTCTAGAACTTATTTTTATCCCAAAAATTAGTTATTTCGAACATTTGAAGGAAATCGTTGGAGCCGTTTTTGAGATCCGTGTCGCAAGCAAGCAAGCAAGCACGCAAGCAAGCAAACAAGCAAGCAAACCTTACTCATATTAGAGTATAGGATATTTTCAGTAAATTCTGTATTGCTTTACACCTGTGTTTCTGTTAATTTAGAGTGTAAAATCATGACTTGATGCAGTATTGCGCAGTGCCACCAACATCTCTAAAGTTGTTTTGTATTTGTACCAGTTATAAATAAATTAAATTTATTACGTTTTAGCTGAGATAGTTTATTTTGTTGTTTATATTATTAGTAACAGTCTTGTTTGTTTGTATACATTTTGCTTTGAAAAAAAAACTATTAAAAAATAAATGTTGAGAAAAGAAAGTAATTTAAAGTTTAATTATTCATTGAAATCCAAATTGCTAATAAAACTATATGTAACACATTGGGGGGGGGTATGGTCAAGCTTTATTGTGTGTTACGTGGGGGAGGGGGAGTCTGAAATGACAAAAAATTGTGTTACATAGTATGAGTATGGCCCCTAAGAACATAAGTTTGAATAATAGTAATAAGTAAAATTTGCATAATCAGTTAAACATTTTGATTGAAACTTGTGTGCCTAATCAATTCTGTTACTTCCTCATCATTATAAATTTTTTAAATATATTAGTAAACAATAAATTTACTTATTTAACTGTTCGGATGCAGTAGGCCTATATAATATAAAAATGCTGTTTTAGTGAATTTCCCCTAAAGGGAAGAAGCTATTACCGTAGGTGGCATGGTAAGACTTAAGCCCGAGACCATGATAACTTTTCTTTTTGAGGTCCCCAGATGCCAAACACACTATTCGTTCAAATTTATATATATATGTATATATATATATATGTGTGTGTGTGTGTGTGTCCGCTACCGCGATAACTTTTGAAAGGAACACCCAATTTTGATGAAATATGGCACAAATTTGGAGAGTAGCATTTATGACTTTAAGTTCAAAAACCAGATCGATCGCACTATTGGAAGGGGGTTTTATGGGGGTTTACAATTTTCCAAAAATCGGTTTTTTGCAACTTTGACCCCAAAATATTAAAAACACTCAATTTTGGTTATAACCATTTTATAGAGCTTAAAAAAAACAAATAATTTAGTATTTTGAATCATTAACCTAGGTTAAGTGGTTGCGGAGAAAATCCAAAAAAAGTGTCCCATGTTAATCTTATGGGAAAAAGGTTTTCAGGTTTTCCTCAGATAGCTTTACAAAAAACTTCACATTTCTGTTTATTAATGTGTTTAGCTCAACAAAACAAACATTTTGGTGTTTTAATCGTTGTTCTACGTCCAACCGTTGCAGAGATATTCAAAGTGCTAAACACAGTACGTTGTCCAATGTTATCCTTATGGAGAATAAATAAAATTCTATATCTCGATTATTTTTGAATGTATATTGATGAAACTTGGTATGTGGCTTCAACTAGTTGTGGTATATTGATATTAACAATTTTTTTGTTGATAGTCCCCGTAGCAGCAAACCTGCATACTCGGCCCCATGTTATTCATAGGGAGAATAAGTAAAGTTGTATATCTCCCTTAATTATGAACCTAAATTAATAAAACTTGGTATAGGCTTATAGCTTCACCTGGTTCAGTTATATTGATAATTGCAAAAAGAAACATATTATTTATCTTCCTCGTTGCAGCAAACCTGCATCCTCTTCCTTAATGTTATTCTTATGGAGAATAAATAAAATGCTATATATCACTTATTTATGGATGTATTTTTGGAAAACTTGGTAAGTAGCTCTATGTAGTAGTGAGTCACATATATATTCATTGGAAATTCGCTGAGTACGCAGGTTTGCTGTGACGGGGGTATTTAGTATTTTTTTTATTTACTTGAATTTTTTTAGTTATCACTATTTTTGACATGCTATTCAAAGCTAAATTTATATACTATTATTTACTTGGTTTTAGATTAACATTATTATAAAAAATAAATAAATAAAAATCAGATGAATGTGTCCATTTAAAACGTAACATCAGTGTATTAAAAATCAGATAACAAATGTTTTTACGAATAAAAAATAAAGCATAATTTATTAATAATAAGCTTCATTTTGGGTGTTTTTTCCACACAAACGCTTTTAGGGAAAGTGGTCCAAACCCCTCAAATTTGTATTTATTTATTTTTTAAGACATACTTAACCCTCGGTGACTTGTGAAATGTTAGGCAAAAGAAATACTCAACTTTATTTATAATTAGGAATTTTTATTCTATTTATTTGCTTGTATTGTCGATGCTTGTATCAATGACTACATTTATGTAGTCATTGCTTGTATCTATATGGTTTACCTTCAGTTTGCTTTCCACAAAATGCTGTTTGAGGCAATTGATTCTTTTATTGGTGACGATTTCTGCAGTGTGGCAATTTTGATTCCAAATGAGAATTGTATCATCCGCACGATGACTCCATTTATGTCATTGACATCAATCAAGAAAAGAATAGGCCCACGAATCGATCCCTGCTGTAGTTAGTTGGCTGTTCTCTTTTCCAATTGGACCTTCTGATTTGAGATGATTTTGTTCACCTGGGAACGGTTCGCCAGGTACGACTTTACCCAATTGAATACATTTATACATGTTCTGATGTTTGATTTTCCTTTGCAAAATTTGGATGCTAACATAATCAAAAGCCTTGGAAAGGTCTCGCCGCTGTCCAGTGACTTCATGCGTTCCGTGACAAAATGAACCAGAGCCAGCTTGGTCGTCAGGCGGGGACACAGAGGGGAATCATGGGGGCATGACCCCCCCAAAGGCCTCAGACCTTTACATATTTTACCCATTGTTCACCGTAAAGGTATAGTAATTGCATTTCATCAGTCATTTTTGGAACACTTATGACCATGTCTAGTGCTGTATGAGTATAAAAGACTTTGCACTCATGATCACTGAATGACCACTGCGTCGGTAACTCAGGGAGCCCAGGTGTCCTACTATTTCTACTTTTCCTTCTTTTTTTAGGAAAGTAGGAATTAGCTTACTGTTTGCAAAATTGTCCTACTTTCCTACTTTTCAAGCAGTAGTGTAGCCAGTGCCTACTCCATAACAGCCTGTATTTATTCCCGCCCACATAGTCCTCTCGGGTCTTATGGCCACTTTGAGTGGCCGCGCTTTATGCTGAAAATATCTGTAACATGTGATAACACCAGTCAATAGGGCTGGTTGACATTGCATATTGCATCTACTGAACTGTGTTCAAACGAGTCAAGTTAGTTCTACAATATTTTAATTGTTTATTTACTTATTAATTATAAACAATAGTAATTGCATAAATGTATTAACTATCATAATCAATATCGTTGTAATAACTTTATGTAATGTTTTTCATAGATCCATTTATTCCTGTTCCTCTAAAAGGATTGGCAGAGGCTACGTACACGTCCGACGTGAGCCGTTACTGTTCACGTCCGTTCCAAATTATGCACCGTACGTTACTTATCCTGTGATTTTTAAAACAAATTGAGAGCCAGAAAACCACCTAACCTAACCTAACGTAACCTAACCTATCCTAACCTAACCTAATGTAACGTAAACTAACCTAACCTAACCTAAGCGGTAGCGAAATGAATTTGCCCATACATTGGACGTGTACGTAGTCACTTCGAAAAGGATTTTCCAACTGTCCTCGACTTCCAAACTCCCTAAGAAAACACATACTCGATACCAACCAACTTAGTTCTATTCTGGGGTGAAAAGTGAAGCCTCACTGGAGGATATATTTGTAAAATTTGCTTTTTTTCCGTGGAACGGAGATAGCAGAGAGGAAAATGGCACCACCATGTAGGCTCCACTTTTCCTTGGAGATAAACATGTGTATGAGAGCTCTAGATCTGTTAAGCTCACTGCTCAATACTATGAGAGCTCTAGATGTGTTAAGAGGGGGCTCCAGTCCTCTGCGTCTACCGCTTCTCCCATAAGACCAATGTTAACTTTCAAAGTCCGTCCCTCCTCAACGGGTTGTCCGAAACTGATTATTTATGGTTAGTTTTAAAGATCAAAAATATATCTAGCGATTTTAGTAAGCAGAATTTCATTATCATGAATAGTTTGTGCATAAAAAAATCGTAAATATTGAATATTTTGGAATCTTATTGATCGATTATTTGCGATATCGAAATTCTGCTTACTGAAATCGCTAGGTATATTTTTGCTCTTTAAAATGAGTCATAGATCAACTATATCGAATAATCCGTTGAGGAGGGATGGGCTTTGGAAGTTAACATTGGCCTTATGGGCGAAGCAGGTAGAAACGCGAAAATTGTCGTGACTGGAGCGCCCTCTTAAGCTCATTGCTCAATACTATGAGAGCTCTAGATGTGTTAAGCTCACTGCTCAATACTATGAGAGCTCTAGATGTGTTAAGCTCACTGCTCAATACTATGAGAGCTCTAGATGTGTTAAGCTCACTGCTCAATGCTATATTTTTCACTCATGACCCCCCTACAATCAGTTTTCATTTCTCCATTACTTAAGAATTTTCATTGACAAGAGTTTTTGGGTAAAACTTGAAAAATGTATTATTCTTAAACTTACATAGTTTATTAATCCAAAGGAAAATCCATTCTCACGGTTACTAGTATACTCACTGTATTGAAAAAGATTAAAATAGTAAACCCTTATATCGACGGTGTACGTACTTTAATGTTAGAATCACTGTAAATTATAGCCGCTGTCCATTAATACTCCACAATAATCAGAACACCACGCCCCTGTCGACAATAAACAGACATGTTCAGTTGTATTTTTGATATTGTAATATTAGTTCCATTTGAGCGGCCAAGTACCCGTACACAACAGCCATTAGACAGCCATGTTACTACCGTAATAATGTAATAACCCTGTAATAACATGAAATTATCACTGTAATAATAGCACGGTAGAGGAAGTCAAGTTGCAATTCATTCTGCTTTCCTCTGCCCCCCCCTCGTTCACTTTATTATTGCATTTGTCCTTGATTAGTACATGCCAGCTGCAAAGGAATGTCACCAGTGGCTATGTATAACATCTGAGGGGTAGTAAATTGTTTACATAAACAAGTTTTGTTACCAGGAATTGAGAATATTATCAGCTATCTATTCACAACAGTACAGGACTTTGGTTTTAGCGAATTTCCCCTATAGGGAAGACGCTATTACCGTAGTCGGCATGGTTAGACCTAGGCCCGGGACCATGATAACTTTTCGTTTTGAGGTCCCCAGATGTCAAAAATACCATTCGTTCAAAACTGTATATAAAAAAAAATCCGATTTTGACGAAATTTGGTATAAACGTTTACAGCAGCATTAATGTCGAAAACCAGACAGATCGACCTATCCGAAGGGGTATTTTGGGGGGTTTTTTTATCCCAAAAATGGGTTTTTTGAGTTGTTTACGTATAATTTTTGAAAAGGTCAAATTTTAGTTTTTTCCATTGGAATTAGCTTAAAAAGATGCACATTTTGGTGTTTTGATCATTGCTCTACGTCAAATGGTTACAGAGATATTGAAAGTGCTAAACACAGTACGTTGTCTAATGTTATTCTTATGGTGAAGAAGAAAAATTGTATATCTCGCTTATTTATCAACGTATCCTGATGAAACTTGGTATATTGCTTCATATCGTTGTTGTTTATTGATATTTTCACTAAAAAAAATTGTTGGCCGATAGTTCCCATAGCAGCAAACCTGCGTACTCAGCCCCCATGTTATTCTTATAGAGAATAAGTAACGTGTTATCTCCCTTAATTATGAACATACAGTAAATTAATAAAATTTGGTCTGTGGCTTTACCTACTTGGGTTATGTTGATATTTGTATAAAACCCCATTTTTTTGTGTTCCTTGCTTCAGCAAACCTGCATACTCAGCCGCCATGGAGAATAATTAAAATGTCATAAATCGTTTATTTATGAATGTATATTGACGAAACTTGGTATGTGGCTTTATGTGGTATTAAGATACATATATGCATTGGAAATTCGCTGAGTACGCAGGTTTGCTGCTACGGGGGTATTTAGAACGTTTTCTCTACATTCGCTAGGAATTTTTAAAATGTGTTACTTTTATAGCCGAGTTATATTTGATTGATCATAATCCTGATTATTCTGGAAGTTCCATAATTTGATATCAGGCTGAACTCGCATCTAAGTTCAGACTAGGCAAAACTAAGTATATAATCACAATGAATAATTTTATTTTGGTCTCCCCTTACAACGCGTATAATAAACAATTTTTGCTAAGCATATTACTTATTAATAGCAACAAGATATAATAAAAATGTAATATTACACTTTGTAATATATTTACACTGCTACTGCACTCACTTATATAAATTTTGTTTAAACCCTGTAAGAGATATAGTCGACTGCCGCTTGATTTTTTTTAGGGTCCTCCTGTACATATTAAAAATATATTTTCATAAGGAAATACAAAACTACTTGAGAAGACTAGTATTTGGGCTACTCTAGTTCAACACTTCGTAAGTTAGATAACCAACTTTCATCAACAAATTTTTAACTGTTCTTCGATAACATTGTTTGAATACAGCTGGTAATAATTCAAAATAAACTGTCATTCATAAATTATACGTTTACAGATGGAGTTAAAAAGAAGAAGCGTAAAGTTACTGGGAACTACAGTGCATCAGTCTCCCAGCTTCTGGCGCAGAGGGAGAGGGTAATAATTCAAAATAAACTGTCATTCATAAATTATACGTTTACAGATGGAGTTAAAAAGAAGAAGCGTAAAGTTACTGGGAACTACAGTGCATCAGTCTCCCAGCTTCTGGCGCAGAGGGAGAGGGTAATAATTCAAAATAAACTGTCATTCATAAATTATACGTTTACAGATGGAGTTAAAAAGAAGAAGCGTAAAGTTACTGGGAACTACAGTGCATCAGTCTCCCAGCTTCTGGCGCAGAGGGAGAGGGTAATAATTCAAAATAAACTGTCATTCATAAATTATACGTTTACAGATGGAGTTAAAAAGAAGAAGCGTAAAGTTACTGGGAACTACAGTGCATCAGTCTCCCAGCTTCTGGCGCAGAGGGAGAGGGACCGCAGCAAGGAGGCCCAGCAACAGGTAAACTGTGGGGCAAGTGCCAAGAAAAGCCTAAGACGGTGAAAGATGTGAATGTGATGACACATAATATTGAACCGGTCTGTAGGCTCATGTGAATGTGATGACACATAATATTGAACCGGTCTGTAGGCTCATGTGAATGTGAGGACACATAATATTGAACCGGTCTGTAGGCTCATGTGAATGTGACCACACATAATATTGAACCGGTCTGTAGGCTCATGTGAATGTGATGACACATAATATTGAACCGGTCTGTAGGCTCAAGTGAATGTGATGACACATAATATTGAACCGGTCTGTAGGCTCATGTGAATGTGATGACACATAATATTGAATCGGTCTGTAGGCTCATGTGAATGTGATGACACATAATATTGAACCGGTCTGTAGGCTCATGTGAATGTGACCACACATAATATTGAACCGGTCTGTAGGCTCATGTGAATGTGATGACACATAATATTGAACCGGTCTGTAGGCTCATGTGAATGTGATGACACATAATATTGAATCGGTCTGTAGGCTCATGTGAATGTGATGACACATAATATTGAACCGGTCTGTAGGCTCATGTGAATGTGACCACACATAATATTGAACCGGTCTGTAGGCTCATGTGAATGTGATGACACATAATATTGAACCGGTCTGTAGGCTCATGTGAATGTGATGACACATAATATTGAACCGGTCTGCAGGCTCATAGGCCGGGCACACTCTGTCACTATGCTGATTGTTCATAAACATTATCCTAAATAAAGGTTCACATTCCTAGTTATTATTTAGTTTTTAAAACAAAAAATATTCAACATTTCTACATTACCTATTTTTAAATTGATGTAAAATTTAAAATTAAATTGAGTAATTATAGTTTTTGTGAAGTTTTAATACGTTTTGTTCTAGCATAGCAGTCCAAAAATTGTAAAAATCATTCCATAGTCTAGAAATAATTTACCAATAATCTCTCAATAATAATTTATTAATCTCTTAATTTAACTTTAATTAAAATAATTTTAATTAAGTTACCTGAAGAGAGCAATTGTTGGGTGTTTTTATTCTATTTAATATTACCATCAATGAAAATTAGAGGTATTAATCATTACTAGTCGTCCTGTTGCTGGAATCCGAGCGAGTTTGTACCCAACGAAACATAACAAAACATCTGATACCGAATCATCAATAATGCGGATAATGTACTTTGAATAAACACGTAGTTTAGACTTTCGCTGTCGGATAGCATCACTATTCCAAAAATTCAGCCCTTTACTGTATTTAAGTAATTTCCTTTTTTAAAATTCTGAGACGTATTGGCAAATCTATGTAAAAATACCTTTAATTTGACACCTCAAACGTTAAAATCCATCCAGCCGTTGTCAAGTTATGACTGTAAAGAAAAAACCCCTAGTGTATTAATATATAGGATTAACAGCTTCATATAGAAATGGAACCAGTCGACATGCAAAAATTTACTCATGAAAACTAGTTACAATTTGTATTTAGTAGTGTTTTTCATAATAATTTTACTGGTGAAAAAATAGTCAACAAAAAAGTACATTCAAAAACACGCCTGTGTTAATTTTGACTAATACAAACTATTATTTCATCACACAGTCTTGTACAATATTTGCACTCTAGAAGTAACGCTTCACATTAATTAGTTAATTTATCTATTATATTCAGCATGTTATAAGATAAACCGAGGACTTAAAAATTAAAAATATGAGAAGGGGATAAAAAGTTTCAAAGCAATTTACATTTCAATATAGTTTATAGTAAATAAAAATATTCTATTACTGGAAATCTTCCAATTCCTACTTTTTTATTTATTGCTATAAAATAAGTTTATCTACCTAACAACAGTCTATAATACAATAGAAGTTAAAGATATGAGAGTTGAATATTGAGCTGGAAACCCAAGTAATATCGAGAACGTATACGGCACAGCCGTGGCTCCAATACAATGATTGCGATTGTACGCTCCAATTGTTCCTCTGATTGCAGTTCTGTCTGTCTGGTAGCGTCATTGTTAATTAATAATCATGCTTTTGTCATGTTTTTATTCTCTTCCTTCTTCAAATGATTTCTTGCTTTAATATTTTCAGGCATTGAAGGGTAAAATATTGGATAGCAGCTAATATAAAAAAAAGAAAAACTAATAATAATATAGAGTGAAAATATGACTGAAGTAAGAGTTATTAAAAAATCTAACTTACCCAAAGAGGGCCAGTTTTGAAGATTTGTTTTTCTCTTGAATGTTTTCATCAATGAGAATGAGTGAAAACTCTTCATTATTAACAACTTTTTTAGATAGAATTATAAGTTAAAACCAGTTTTTACAAAGCCCGCGGACAAGAGGAAAGCGAATTTCTATATTTATAGCAATAAAAATATTAATACAAATAATTTTGCCAAGTTTTGTGAAAATGTAATAACATTGTAATTTGTTGGTGTTCTATTGCCAGGTTATATTTATCTGCAATGATAGGATTGTAATGTTGTACATTATCAGGTTAGAAGACTTCTCCTGGAAATTATGATAAACATACTTTTCCAGTGTCAAATCCCCATAAGACAATGCCAATGCCACGTGTGCTGTCTTAAGTCAATTTGCACTTTCTTTAATATCCCAGAAATATTACCGCTAGAAGGTTGGGAGATGGCTTAACATTTTTGGATTTTTATATTCTGCTACTTTACTTACATTTATAATTTCACATCAGGGGCATATTATTTGACCCTTTTTAGGTCCAAAACTTAAAATTTGGGTATTACAAATCTGAAAAGGGGGTTAGGGTTTTTTCTAATTAGTTAATGGATCATGATAAAACTTCTGTTGTGGTTCCTGGCTTAAATCTCACTGTGCGTTTATGCAAATATCTCACTTTTCCATAGGGAATTTGCTAATTATGTGAAATAATGGTAATAAGTGATGGTGTCAATTGTATCATTATCACTTAGGATAATTGCACCAGTCTGGCCAAAACTTGTACTAATACAAAAAGTTAATTTTTTCCATAAGGACAGTATATTTAGTTTGTTTTGCTATGTAATGATTTGGCATCAGTGTCCCTCAGTTTACTGAAGGCAAGACTATTAAGACATTGTCATAGGTTGGAGAGCGGGCATGTTGGATTTTACCTCCATAAGAACAATGTTAAACTTAAAACCATATATCTCGCTTATTTTTCAACATACGATTATGAAAGATGTCTCAAATTAAAGGTATTTTAAAGATGCAGGTTATTTGCTCGCTATTTTCTAAATAAAATAATAAGTTTCCAAATATATAGTAATTTAAGTTCTATATTTTTATACATATTTTGTGGTTTTTCCTAGCCCCAAACAAACACTGATCGAAACTTTATAAAGATTCAAACAAAATTTATTCCAAATCAATAAGTCAAATAGTAACAAAAAAATATGATTTTCAGTAAAGACATGTTTTGTGCGTTTTAACATTGTAATAGCCCGTAGCGCTAGGGTCAGCGATGATATTTCTTCTGACTCCAACGTCCTCTTAACTTAAAGCTACTAAAACTATTTTATTTTGAGGAATCTCTAATTTACTACAAGTTTAATTAAATGTTCACCCCAACAATTTTGTTAAACAAAACAAATGTTAACCCCAACATATTATGTTTAAAAATATAAACTCTCCAATAAATTACTTAGTAAAACATTTTTCCATATTTTATCTAAGATTTTAAACTTAACATGTTTGCAACCAACGATTTTAAAGGAACTCTCACCACAGACCAGAATCAAACATCGGTGGTGTGCACAGTTGAAATTCAAATTCAGTAATCTTTATTCGTCAAATATACATGGTATATAATTGAATAGTGTCAATACAATTTTTTTAACCTTAGGCCAAGAATCTTTACAATTTTGTGAAAAACTAATCAAAGTTGTTCACCTTAGGTTAGTATCATAATGCAGAGATTGATCACATATGGGCTGAAAATACACATTTACCAGCTGTTTACCAGCTGTTTTTTTAAGTTGTACCAGTGGTATCTCTAGATAAAACAATGAAAATAAATCTCTCTCGTAAAGCTATAGTCTATTTTATGGAATATGTTTTAATTTGGTCAGTCAACAAGGGTGCTTGTTAACTAAAATTACATTTATTCAAAGAAAGATTAGTTTTTCAAAACTTTTTGTCCGACGGTAAGGAGAGGGTCACATAGAAACAAAATGAAGTCTTCAGTAATTTATGCTTGTTAGCAAACATGTTATGTAATATTTTGTCAGTATTAACTAAATAGAAATATTTTAAAGTACAATTTCTTACAATGTTTTATTTAAAAAAATAACAGTATCACTATTGACTCATTACACCTCAGTGATACGGATGTAGTAGAACTGAAAATGTGTGAACTTTACATACATATACATATGTTAATGTCATGTTTTAGGGTTGGACGGATGGAACCGGTCAAGTTGTGCGGGATGGGTCCCCCATGACACTGCATATGCAGCAACAATCTTCAACACGGGTATACCCACCCAGTTACAACTCAGAGAACCATAACCAGCAGCAGTTCTACAGGTACAATCCTCACAGTGGGGGCTGCCCCATGCCCTCACAACAGGCTGAGATGATGGGAGGGGGTGGAGAGAGCAACTACTCGTCTCAGGGCGGGGCATATACTCACCAAGGTATGATGATGGGAAATCACCAGTACCAATACCAGCAGAGAGAGGATCACCACTGTCAGCAAAAACCGCACAATTCTCAACAACACCAACAACATCAGCAGCAGATGATGCATCAGCAGCAACAACACTTCCAACAACAACAGCAACAGCATTTTCAACAGTCACAGCCTACACATATGATGCAGTCCAACTCTCCGAGACCACAAATTCAGCATAACATGCAGCATCAGCAGATTTTGGGTCAGCAAGTACAGGCACCTCACCAGCACTACGAGAGGATGATGGGACCTTCCCCACAGTTCCAACAGTATCACCAACCGGATCACAAGATGCAGATGATGCAACAACATCAACATTGCATCGGCAAACAAATGCCCAGAGAAGGTTACCAAAGAACTGATATGCCACCTCAGGTGCAGCCGGGAGTTGTTTTACAAACCTCCCAAGGTCAGATGATGCTACCGCAGCAGGCCATGGTTTTACAACAACAGCAGAATTTAGGGATGCAGCCTTCCCAAAACCAGCCGATGATGCAAGTAGTTCAAAGTCCTAATCCGTCTATGGTTCAAAGCCCTAATGCATCGATGGTTCAAAGCCCTAATCCTGCAATGGTTCAGAGTCCTAATCCATCGATAATTCAGAGCCCCAATCCTTCCATAATGCAAAGTCAAAACCCTGCGATGCAGCAGACACACCAACAGAATCAGATTATGATGCAGCAGCCTCAGCACCCTACTCCAGTTCAACAAGGAGTACAGGTGCAGTTGCCGAATCAGCAGATGATGATGCAGAACAATCAGCAGCAAAATTTGAACCAAGTTCAAAGTAATATAAACTCGAGTATGTGCTCTTCTCCTGCAATGCTTATGCACCATCAGAGGCCTGCACCTCCATGGCAAACTAACCGCAACAACCAAATCGCTAATCAAAATGCTGTGATAAATCAACAACCCCATAATCAACAACCCCATACCCAACAACAATCCCACAGTCAACAACCACATAATCAACAGCAACATAATCAACAACAACCACCACAATCACAACCCCAGCAACAACAGATTATGCAACCGAATATGTACGAGAGAGTTCCTCCACTGCATCATCACTTGCCAAATGCTCCCGTTTGGAATGAGGAGAGGAAAAAAGCAGTCTCCAAGATGCAAGGGAAACCGGCAGCACATTTGAAGAACAAGAGATTATCCTATTTGAGTGATCATCACCACAATGTCGGAACAAACAGTGAACAACCTTGTCCAAATGTGGATGTCAGGCACATCCCTCAAGAGCAGAACAAATTACCAAATAATCAATCTCAAGCGTTCTCTAATACTAACATTCCATCATTTATGGAAGACCCCAGTGGTTACCTAGCACAACAGACTGCTTTGTTAAACAGTACGATATCACGACAAACAGGCATGAATAGTAATGGTATCAATATTGTCTGTCAAAATAACTGCAACACACAAATGAATGATCAAAGTTCAGGACAGGGACAGGTTGTTATCAATTTACCAACTAGTTCTGGCTCTCCGGTTAATAATCAAGGTGTGCCATTACCCAGCACTGTCATGCTTCCTAATCAACAAAAACAGAATGTTCTCGGTAGAGTCAATCAGGCAACGACCAATAGTATCAAGATCTATAGGAGTAATACAGTATCATCCTCAGGGTATCAGAACCAATCCCAGACCAATCAAACAGGTCTGCCAGATAGTAGCGGGGTTTCTCCTGATCGAGGTAGATGTTCTCAAGGCTGTGGTACAAATATGATCGAGTCTTTCCACTCTCAAAATCAAAACCATCAACCTTCTAACACTGTTACAGTCAAGTTTCATCCTGAGGAAAGTCCTGTAACATCTTCAACATTCATGGAGAATCGGCATCAAATGCAAGCTGTATCGACACCAGACAGTAGAGGGCCCATCCAAGGAGGCACAGTCAGCACGAGTAATAGATCTCCTCCTGAGATGGTTTCTAGGATCCCTCCTGATGATCCCTCACCTGGGAGAACATCTACACCCTCTTCGACTCAAAGTCGGAGGTTAGATGCTTCACCAGAACCATCTATATTTATCTCCACATCATCACCCTTCACATTAGCTAACGGTAACACAATAATTTATCAGCAGCAAGCACTATCAAATTCTCAAAACTCGAGGAGTGAACCATCAACCCCTGTAGCTCAGTCTCCAAAACCTCAACAACAACATCAACACCACCAGCATCAACAGATTAATGTGATGCTTCAAGATGTGCAAATGACAAGGTTGCCTACAATTGTAACAACAATGGCTAGTGGTCACACTGTCAGTAGTAATACCATCACATCAGTTTTGGCTGGAAGAGCAAATACTGCAACAGTAACTGTGAATAACCAAACCACTGTACTTCCTCCTGCAACAGTTGTAACTAATCAGCAGGTGCCTCAGGTATCTGTTTCTAAAACTCCATTAGAAATGGTACAGAGTGTAGTTAGCAGCATTCAAGTACCTGCTAGTTCAGCAGAAGCTGTTCTCAAGCCTGCCACAGCCCCTAGTCTTCCGACAGGGCACATTATAATGTCCAGTAACGGACAGCTTATTGTGACAAACAGCCAGGGACAGCCTGCTATTCTCTCACCCCAGCAGAACATCGGTAAGATCACTACATCGATGGCACCTATGACAGGAGTGTCTACAATAGTTACGAGTGTGACTGGTGCTGTCACCCAAGTCATTCCTTCTGTAGGTATAACTCAACAGGTTCTAGGTCAACCGACAGTATTGGTCAATACACTTCCTGCGCCTCTTCTTTTTCAGCCTGGAGTTATCAACGTAGATGGGACGATGAACACGGTTCAGATCCCACATCTCGCAGTCGCCACAGGAAATGTTTTACCCGGACAGATGGTCGATGAATCGAGAGTCGGTAACAATAGCAATGGTGCATTCTCTCCCAGGAATCAGCCAGCGTTATTATCACCAGAAGGTTCAAATAGTAAAAGAAAAGCAAACGCTAAAAAGCGAAAAGTATCCCCTCAAACGGTCGCTTCGATGCTTCACATCGCCGCCCAACAAAACTCTCCGACTGCTGGTGCGACTGGAATGGTTGTGCAACAGCAACAGCCGCAGCAGAACTTTAGTCCCCCGATGCTTCAAGCTTTAACAATTTTGCCTAGCAAAACTGGACACTTTGGCGGAACACAGCAGTTGATTGCTACAGGCAATATACTGCAACCATTGAATTTGGTGCAAAATTTTCCAACTATTCAGCAATTTCTTGTCCCCGCAGCAGGGCTCGGAGGAGTGGTGATGGCCACTGGGGACGGAACTGCGACTTTACTGCAAGATACGGTTCAGTTGAATGTCCTGACTCCGATGCAGGGGCCCGGAGGAACTGTATTCGGTCACACCGGTGGGCAGAGTATTCTGGCTGCTGGACCAGCCGGTATGGTGATTCGTGCTCCGGCTAACTCCAACCAGCAAGCGAACAAAGTTCAACTCCATTCCCAAAACAGTGCCGGCAACCAGTTCATCGCTAATTCACCGAACCAGTTCTTAATAAATAGCCCCGCTTTTAGTGGACAGTTAAGTCCTATGTTGGCGAATGTGAGTCCTGCGAACCAACAATTGCACTCTTTTAACAACAGTGGAGGAAGTACACAAGCCAGATCGAACCAAACCCAGGAGTTTATCCAATGCGGTCAAACTCTTATGGTCCCTTGTACGATAGCCCAGAATCCACCTCCACAAAACACCACTGTCGTACAACAAAATACTACCATCGTCCAGCAACAAACTACTATGGTGTCGAACAATCAGCAGAATATAGAACAAAATCCCGGTCCTTCGACTTCCTCTTCCTCCAGTTTGAGCTTAAACCAGCATAATTTCATTTTGAACAATTCAGATGGGAAGCAGCAAAATTTTATCCTAACTACCGATCAGAAAGGACAGGGTGGATTCATCTTGAGTCCGAATCCCGACAAGCCCGGAACTCATATAATCTTAAATACAGATAAAACTCAGTACGGCGGTCTCATTATCAGTCAGGAAAAACCAAACCAAATGTGCGGTAACTTCATATTAAGTAATTCCAATGTTCAACAAGCAGAGAAAACTTCAAATAACTTCATACTATCGAGCGGAACTTTATCTGAAAAGCAGAACACGAATAGGTTCACGAAACATTCAGTTTCAACTCAGACAGCAGCCAACCAACAAGTGTTGCAGGTTTCCTCCACGCCCGTCCCGACCGCTCTGGTGGTCGCCACAAGCAACACTTTCTGTCAGACCTCGACTGCGCCCTCCTCGTACACCGGCAGTCCTCCTGACACGACCACCCACAGCCCCGTGGACGGAGGAACATCCCAGAGTCCCGGATTGGCCGCTGAAGCTCCGTCTAGTTCTGTAGCTGTCGGCAGCACTGATGATCTCTCCAGCCCTACTAGTTCCAGCGACCCCGGTCGGGCTCAGCCCATGGTCCACTGTGTCTCCAGCAGTAATGAACAAGACACACCCGAGTGGAAAGAGAACTCGTCTACCAGCCCTGCACTCTTCTCTCCTCCTCCCCACAACATTGAAATTACTTATAATAGAGGTAATTTCCATTTTTTATTGAAATTTAATTTTGATAGTATCATTAATTCGTATAATTTTATTGTTTGTACGGAGTCATCAAATTTTTTACAATCATAGGATGAACTCGATTATTTCCAAACCGGTTTTAGAAAAATATCGAACTTACAAAGTTGTATTGCTTTGGTTGGAAGTGGTTTGTGGTGTTAATAGTTGAAATAGTAGTTGAATGTTATGATAATCAAATCTATTTCGGCTTTTAAAATTTTAATCCTATTCTAAACATGTCGTTATACTATCACGGTGAATGTGTAAAAAGATATGCATTGTCTAGTTTTATCAAGGTTTTATTCACTGACCATTGAAAATGCTTTGTTTTCAGGGATGGGCAATATAAAAAACATTTCTATGAGCTCATTTGTGGAGTCATCCAGCATTTCAATGCAGACTTATGAGAGCGAACGACATCTGAAACGGAGTAGTGATGTAAGTTTATATTCTCTTCAGTTTACAGAACGAGCAGGCCTAATCCTTCAAATTCAGTGAAACCTCACTTAGTATATAAATTTAGTATAATCGAGGGAAATTGCTGTACATCCATATTTATAGTGAACCATCATGGATAACTTTTCATGATCGTATTCAATTGATCGGTGAGATTTGTTGAAAATTGTATTGTCTAATCATTGGGTTTTTATTGGGTTTAGGATGGTACCTTTGTGGTCAGCATCCGTTTTTACCCTGTTTTTCATGCCCTGGTAGTTGTGCATCTTTTTACTGCAGTAGAACCCCGCTAATCCGTCACCAACGGGACCGAGCACGGTTGGAACACAAAAAAGGTCAGATTATCAGAGGAACATATTTATTAACATGAAAACGTGCTACCACTGAAGTAGGGTTGTGCGAGTAGTGATTTTTTTAATCGAGTCGTGTCGAGTCGAGTAGTGCCAATTATTTTCGAGTTTTGAGTATTTTCGAGCGAGTATTTGCCATCAGTTGGTAGTTTAAAATAGTGTAATGGGATTTGGATACCACCCTAGATTTGATAATCTAAACATGGTTTCTAACTAATACATGAGTAGCAATACAAAGTTTTGGCCAGTACAATCAAACTGGATTACGTATTGACAAACAAAACACGGTTTGAAATTCGTTTCCGGCCGATGAAGCAGAGTCCGGTTGTCATTTGGCCAATTTCACCTGGACCAGACATCGCTTACAATCAATATTAAATGACGAAAACGTAAGTCGCGGCCGAAATTGCGCGGTCCTTTCGTCATTTTCGGCCGATTTTACGTGACGTGATCGCCTTTTGCGGCCGTTACTACGTGTTTTGGCTGGTTGCAGTCGTTCGCGGTCGTAATATTCGGCCGATTTTACGTGATACGATTGCCTTTTGCGGCTGTTACTACGCTTTTTGGCCAGTCGCAATCGTTATTGATCGTCCGGAAATCGGCGGGAAATACTCGCTCGAACTTTCGAGTAGTTTTCAAAACTTCGAGTTCGAGTATTAAAATACTCAGCCGAAAACTCGGAAGTTTCGAGTACTCGCACACCCCTACACTGAAGTTTAAACTGCAACTATTCAAATGTATGTACAGTTTTCAGATTTAATATTATTAAAGGCCATAAATAAAGTACCTATACTGTGATGTCATGAGTTATCGAGAGAAGAAGACCTGAACGGAGCAACACACTATCAAACACCGATAACAGTAAGGTCGGACTAAGCGAGGAGTCGGACCATCCGATGTCGTATTAGCGGGGTTTTACTGCACCATGATACATTTGTAATTTCCTTTAGGTATCGTTTTTGTTGTCTTTTTTCAATCGAAATGGTCATTTGATCTCTTGACACTTTCCGTGCTATTTCAATGTTATATGGTTGTGACCCAGGAGCTGAAAATTTTGCTAAAAACATAGGTTATATATGTAGAAAAAAGGTTTAAGTATGTACAACAATGTGCTGATGGTTTTTATGTGTAATTAGTGTCAGTAAATTTATGGAGTTCAGGAACTTGCAGTTTTGGATTGGCACGATAGTTTGGCGCCGCGACACAAGGCGCACCACAATCCCACGCGACTAAATCACACTATTCCCTGAAATGCACTACCATTTTCTTCTAGAAATGTTAATAAACAAAAACAGAGCGCTGATAATAGCTGGAGTATTTTGTTTAACAACTTGGGAGTGAACTGACCATATTTCAGGCATTGTACGAGCATATAGAATCTCGAGGCAAAGTTTCATTCATCCAGGTGCATTGGCTGAGGAACAGTATTCCTTTGAAAACAACATTAGACTAAGGAGCTCATGAACTCCACACGATGCAATGGCAAGGCCAGCTTGGCGTTCATGAACTCTACCTGACGGAATGTGTGACATTGCAATGC
This sequence comes from Allygus modestus, assembly GCA_963675035.1. Lineage (NCBI taxonomy): Eukaryota > Metazoa > Arthropoda > Insecta > Hemiptera > Cicadellidae > Allygus > Allygus modestus. The sequence continues at coordinate 13,658,859 of OY776113.1, read as the reverse complement.
AGTTGTTGTTGTCGGTTAGACAATTTTTAACCAGTTCTTCCTTATGAAATTTGTTTTTCCCTTATTATTCTTTGTCCAACTGCTTTTTCTACCAGAACTAAACCGGAGAATCAGCTATCAGTTTTTGTTTAGAAAGTAAATTCGTTAACTAAAAATGTTAGAAATTGTTAAACCGTTAGAATCACACTAATCGATAGTACCATTTCCTAAATAGGCTAACAAGTGAATTTTCTTAATACCGTCGAGTTTGTCATCATATTAAATGTTAAAAATACTGCTACAATCTACAGCTTGACTATTAACATAACGCACTCTACGGTAGAGATTTTTTCAATGATAATAATGGAGGAGTTCTTCTTACAGTTTATAAACTATGGATATTATCCAAGTATGTACCAGGGCTTTATGTATATAAGTATAATTTGTTTTACATAATAGTCTTTGGTTAGAACTGTAGAAATGTTTCTTTTTTTTAGTCTCATGACTCGTGTATTAGCAAGGCAACTTATTTCCAAGCAAGGATGTATAAGATGTTGTACAAAAATAAATATAAATTTTGGTGTCTGATTACAAAATATATATATATATATATATATTTTATAGACATAAGACACCATGAGAATCATTTATTGGATGCAGAAGGCTCATGCAGATGAATCATCTCGAGAATCAATCTGTTGACATTTTCTGGCATTTACATTTGTTGAGTGTCTCACATTTCATGTCAAAAACATATGTTTTCATTGTTTCAAATGTAAATTCTTTAACCTTTGAAAATAAATTCTTCCCAAGTGCTCTGCGAGATAAAACATTTGATAAAATATTTTTAGAAAACATTTGTTCTAATTTGAGTTCCACAGAGTAAAGGGTTGTTCATATTTTAAAAAGTAATATCTATTTGTTATTTTCAATTTACAGGTAGTATTTAATGGTATTGGTCAAGCGACACTCGATGTTTGTCAATGCTGTCATGATTAGTTTAGCAACTATAACAGATTAGTTTGGTATGTTAAGGGCGAGATGGGTAGACAGATTTACAACTACAGTTCGCTCTCTCGGAGTCACAAACCCAAGCGGCACTGTGCAGACAGCGAGGCTCGCATTCTCACGTCCACGCTGTCCTCACACGATGAAGACGATGGTATGTACCACTCACTACTCTCATGGCAAACCATGGGCCAAAATTAGGCTGATCGTTTTAAAGAATGTTTTTTAATTCGTAATTCTCAACAATTACTGTATCAACACAATATTTTCACTTGTTTCTATTTTCCAAGTACAAATTCATACCGAAACAGCAATATTTACACACGTCTGTAAATAATCTCATTAGACTAAGGAATGACAAAGTCAAAGTACACTTATCATTACTTAACCTATAACCGTCTTGTAAATCATTTTAGATAACTATTATTTATTGTATGACACGATATATCTCGGATCTGTTCCTCTAAACTTATGTAATGATATAGCAACGAGTTTTATAAAGGTGGAAAGTGATCAAAAGTGTACTTCCACTCATATATGTGCATTTCTAGTAAATTACCTATGGAAAAGTGAACTACTAGCATGACCCGCACGGTGAGACTTAAGCCCGGGACCACAATAGAAGTTCCTAACGTGACGTGACGTGGCATTTCCTGAACACATTTTGAGGGGTCTCTAAAAACTTGATATATATGTGTATTCACACTCTAGCGGTCGCAATTTTTGTCCGATTTACTTCAAATTTGGTAGAGACATTCCTTTTTATAATCAGTTGGACAAGTTCGTTGGGCAAAACAATCGGAAAACTCTAACCCCCTTTTTTGAGGAATTTAAGTTTTCAAATTTTTAGTTTTTGGGCCTAAAAAGGGTCAGAAAAGCCCCAAATGTACACTTATTGCACATTAACTTATTGTACGTAAAAAGCCAAAGATAAGCCCTCGCATAAGTACTTACCGAGTTATTAAAAAAATTGTAATTAATAATAAACAGTACGTTATCTTATGGGGATTTTACACTGGAAAAGGCTGTATTTCATATCTTAATATCGTTTTATCACCCCCATACCCCTATATCAACTTGTTATCCCAACAATACCTCCTTCTAACTTTATAATGTACAACATTGGCATCTTATTAGTGAATTTAAATATAACCAGTAGCATAAAAACAGCCAAAAAATAGTAATTTTGAATTTTCAAAAAAAATTTAACCAGTTTTGGCTTAAGCCCTTTATTTGATCTTTTTAAGCGTTTAATTCGGAAATTCACTTCCCTCACGTCAGCTGCTGCGTGCGATCTCGTTTTATGTGGAAATAAAATCAAGACAATATGAGATAAAATATACTGGTTACTACTTCCATAATGGCATACACCCAACAAGTATAGCAGACGGAATGTTCTCTCAGTTTTAGTAAACTGGATTATTGTATCTGTTGAGTGTGCCTACTCACCTATCAGTTAGGATAGGTTCTTAACTCATATAATTTGCATTATTTCCAGTTAATGTCTAGTAATGTAACCTAACCCGACCTAACTGCCGCAACGCACTACACCGAGTATCGACTGATGGTTTACACGGTATTGACTTGGACTTAACCACCTCTTAGATTATCAGTTTACGTTTACAATTAGAAAGTCCATTTTTTACATCCTATCCATTCATTTTTATGAAGCTGCTATCAAAGTAAGGGAAAATTTCAAGTTGATTCAGTAATTGTTGAAAATTATCTTATAATTTGTTGTTTACTTAAATTTAAGAAGGAGCACCGATCACGAAAATTTGTTTCTACCTGCTTCTCTCTTAATGCCAATTTTAACTTTCAAAGTCCGTCCCTTCTCAATGGGTTATCTGATATCATTGACTTATGGTCATTTTAAAGAGCAAAAAAATCTAGCGATTTCAGTAAGCAACATTTCAATATCACAAATTATAACCGCTCAATGAGATTTCAAAGTATTACAAACTTACGATTTTTCATGGATGAACTATTTGTGATACCTGTCAAAATTCTGCTCACTGAAATCGTTAGGTATTTTTTTGTTCTTTTAAATGGACTGTAAATCAACAATTTCTGATAATCCGTTGAGGGACGGGGTTTGAAAGTTAACACTGGCCTTATGGGAGAAACCGTGACTGGAACCCCCTCTTGAGAGCCAGTGGAAGTAATGAGGTCATTCATATTTTCATTTTGAGGTCATTAAAACTTCATACAGTACATTTCCACACCCGATTGAATCCAAATTTACTATTACGCTATATACCATTCAGCTTAATTACTGCCTCAGACAAGGTAACAGTGTAAAATGTTAATCTTTGTAATGAATTAAGTTCAGCATTTGAATGTACTTTTAGGATAAAATCTCAATTTTATTTAATGCAAGATGAACGTTTTACTTAAAAAATTAGGAATTTCAAATGACTTTTTTCAGAATGATTTATATTAAATCCTGTCTTCCCTGCATCTTGTGTAACACGAGTAATGGTTTTGTTACCCCCCCTCCCCTTTACCAAAGTGCAACACTAAATATATGAATGTTTTATTTTAAGTTTGGATCATTGAATTAATGTTGTCCTAATGGAATTGTGATTTTAACCTGGGATTGGTTGTCGGTTCTCTGTTATTGGTTCTGATCTTATATGTACATATATAACGGTAAATTAAATTCATCAGTATTGATAAAGTGTTGTCCGGTTGCAGCTGATGTTGATCCTGATGTTGTAATTTTGTAATTTTGGTCTGCCATTTTGTAGACGTTTCGGTCAATCGTAATTTACAGGCGGATATTAAGTGATTCTACTGTCGTTTCATGGTCCGGTCGTCATTTACAGCTGATGTTACGCGGTATAATTGTCATTTGCAGCTATTGTTATCTGGCTGTCGCATAAAATAGAACCGTAACCAAAATGATCAGTCAGTTCTTAGTTTAGTTCTTTCCAAAAATCAATTTAACCGATAAATGGATCCGACACATCCCTAATTTCAACATTTTCAAAGCTGAATACAGAGATCCTTAAACAAAATTGAACAACCATAAAGTATTTGATACGATGTTGGAAAATGCTCTCGATGTTGGGTAAATAGCAACAACATCACATCGGAAAATGAAGAAGAACTGAATAACTACAAGCCCCCTTGTTTAATTGTTTAAAAATAAACAACTTAGAAAATTGTTTTAACTTATTTAAAAGCTCTGTTACTTTTAGTCAGTAACAGTTTTTTTTTTATTTTTTATTTTAGCACTGGATATTTTTAGTAGTGCTTAAATAATCATCTTTCCACCAGCTTTGCTTGATTAATTCTTATGTTCGTCATAACTTTCCTAGCTTGTCACTGTCATTGTATTACATATGATAACCTCTGAGACCTAACGTCATATTCACACAGTGCCCCCCCCCCTGTTCATACATCTCTCTGATTGTACATTGTGTTGCATGGTTGTACAGAACTGATTTAAAACTTACATTTCAAGCAGAACTTCACCTTCATCCATAATTTTGTAGAGGTTTTTTATGGAGTTCTCACTATTAGTGCAACATGTTTTTAACTTTTAAATGCTGTGCAACTGTTATTAAAACTGAGTCTTGCTTTATTTCATTTAGGGGTGTGCGAGTAGTGATTTTTTAATCGAGTCGAGTAATGCCGATTATTCTCGAGTTTCGAGTATTTTCGAGCGAGTATTTGCCATCCGTTTTTAGTTTAAAATATTGTAATAGGATTTTGACACCACTCCAGATTTGATAATCTAAATATGGTTTCTAACTAATGCATGAGTAGCAATACACATTTAGTACAACCAAACTGGATTATGTATTGACAAACAAAACACGGTTTGACATTCGTTTCAGGCCGATAAAACACGATCCGGTTGTCATTTGGCCAAAATCACTTGGTCCGAATATCACTCATAATTAATGGTAAATGACGAAATTGTTATTTACGGCTGATATTAAGTGGCCCGGTCGCCATTTGTGCCGATTATGTATTTCATCATCATTTACGGCCTAAATGACGAGGTCCGATCATCATTTACACACATTCGGTTGTTTTTGTGTGACCAATTCATGTTTCTAGTCGTCACTTATGGGCGTTAAGTGATGCAATCGCCTTTTGCGGCCATTACTACGCGATTTGGCCGGTTGCAATCGTTAGCGATCGTCCGGAAATTGGTGAGAAATACTCGTTCAAACTTTATATAGAGTGATTTTCCAAACTTCCGAGTCGAGTCAGAAAGTTTCGAGTACTCGCACACCCCTAAATTCATTTTAAGTAATACGTGTACTTCTGTAGGTGGTTTGCAAAAATTGAGGCCTTTTATCATTATTTATTTATTTATCGATGCCCAGATCCCAGAAATAATATGTCCAATTAAACATTAACAATGTCTGTGTATGAATTACTAGGGGTGTGCGAGTAGTGATTTTTTGTTATCGAGTCTAGGATTGTCAATTATTCTCGAGTTTCGAGTATTTTTGAGCGAGTATTTGCCGTCATCAATATATTGTTTACCCAAACAGCCCAGATATATTGTTTAGCTGGAAAAAAACAGGTTTAGCCAAACAGCCCAGAATTGGTTCCACTCTTACCTCAAAGACAGATCGCAGGTAACTAAAGTTGAGGAAGTTTCCTCTAAAGCTCTTCCAACGAACTGTGGTGTTCCTCAAGGGAGCGTTTTGGGTCCACAATTTTTACATTGCTGATACAGTAGAAACTCTCAAACTCAACACAAGGTGGACTTAAAGGTTGTTGAGTTTGTAGGTTGTCGGGTTTTAAGGAACTTGAGTAATAAACACGGGTGTGACATTAAAACGTTCATATTACTGTGCTTACATTATACACACATTTATTATATCACATTTTACATTTACGTAGGGAATGTAAGAATGACCTACTTGGGTCCCAGTCTAAAGCTTTGCGATAAGGAAAGAGGTGACACAGATTCTAGAGGCAACCCTTAGGTGCAGACCCCAGAGCAGCAAAATCAATGCGGTGAATGACCTTGGAAAATCTAGTATCTAGTATCCCAGGCATCATTTTTAAATAAATATTATCAGGTCACTAGCCCTGTCGAGTTTTACAGGGTTTTGAGGGTCGAGATTGAGAGTTTCTACTGCATGAACAAAGAACCATCCCACTGCTCACTGTATTCTTATGCCGATGATTCTCAGCGACTCTTTTCATACAAGCCCTCAGAAAGTGTACTAGCAGAAGAGATGATATATTCGGATCTGATGAAAGTTAATCAGTGGTCGAAGAGTCATGAACTGAGGTTGAACGTTGAAAAGTGCTCAATGCTACATTTCAGCCACCTCCTGAGTCAAAATATCCTGAGTCATGAACCAAGTCTTGAAATACCTCAAGGCCACTGAGGCTGTTAAGGTTCTTGGTCTCACAATTGATTGTGAATTAAATTATTCAAAGCCTATCAGATCAATCATACAGAGAGTTGTGTCATTGCTCAGTGATGAACAGATTCAGACGTATGTTGCCCGATGATGCGAAGCTACAAATGGGGAGATCCTTGGTGGTGCCGATCATAAATTACACTCTGCCCGCTTTTGGTTTCAGTTTGACAATAGAGTATACAAATATTTTAAACCGCTTACAAAACAACGCTCTAAGGTTAGTCCATGGTAAAGAAATTTGACCATATATCACAATTCAGAAGACAAAGTGAAATGTTGCCGGTGCTGAATAATAGCGTTTTGGACACCGTTGCCATTGTGCACGGGGTAGTTTGCATCGCAAAGATAAAATAGTGACTCGCAAAGAGATAAGAGAGAGGTGTACAAGACCTGATGGCCTGCTGCATTTACCTCACGTTAATCTTGCGTTTGGAAAAAAAGGATTTTCATATTTTGGGTTTTAGAAGTACAATGAGATACCTGAAAGTGTTAAGATTTTTAGTTATTATACATTTAAAAAGCAAGCCAAAAAATTGCACATATCACTATAAGATTAAAAATAAGCTAGATTTGAGTTTTTTATTGTATTACACTGTATTCATGTAAATATTGACTTGAGTTGTTTTGGAAAAAAACAGTTATATTGTACTGAAAACCGCTTTAAATAAAAATAAGTTTCTATTTTATTCTATTGTTGGTGGTACTTTCAAAATGTAATGGGATTTGGATAACATTCCAGGTTTGATAGTCTAAATGTGGTTTCTAACTAATATATGGGTAGCAATACACCTTTTTGGCCAGCACAATCAGTAAGTAAAACAAAACAAGGTTTGACGTTTGACTGTCTTTTGCGGCTGATAAAAACACAGTCCTGTTGCTCTTTGGCTAGTCATTTGATTCGGGCATTGCTTGGATAATCGTTATTTACGATATTAAGTGGCCTGGATGCCCTTTTTGGCATTAAATATTCGGCCATTATTATGTGGTCAAGTAGTAATTTTTTACCGATATTATGTATTTTGTTGTCGTTTACAGCCGATACTACGCGGTAAAGTCGTTATTTCCGGATTTATCATGTATAGAGTCGTCAATTATGGTCAAAATTACAGTTCTAGTCGTCATTACACACGTTCACTTGTTTTTTATGACCGATAAATGATTCTCATCGTCATTTTCAGCCGATTTTACATGGTGCGATCGTCTTTTGTGCCGTTACTGCGCTATTTGGAAGGTCGCGATCGTCCGGATATCGGCAGGGAATACTCGCTCGAACTTTTGAATATTTTTTTAAAACCTTGAGTCGAGTAATGAAATACTCTAACTTTCGAGTTCTCGCACACCCTTATAAAATGCCCAGGCTTTTAATGTGCCTACGATTTTTGAACAGATGGGAATCAGATAGCTGAATTTGTCCTCTGTTGTAAAGGTTCCTTGAGGCAGTTGTTGGGTTGTTAATGTAAATGATGTGGAGTTCAACTGTACCACTGATTGTATTGGTCATCCGTGTGGCTGAAATACATGCCTCCCATTGCCCAGACAATAACTGGGAAATCAATATTTTGACAGATTCTCCTTTACCCTCGTTTTTAATTTTCCTTTGTTTTTTGTCTTGTATTACAATTATCATCACGCTTAAATGACGCAATCATCACACAATTATCATCTAATGTTCTTTTTTATGAATACTCCATCAGACTCTTAACCAACCCACAAGGGGTCCTAACTAACAGAGATCAGATGATGATAAATTAGAAGACAAAAATTTGAATTTGAACAAAATATCAGTTTTATCAAACATAACCTTAACATCATTATAGTCGACAACATAGCGTTGGGTATTTCCTTTTCAAATTAAACAAGGGCAACGATAATTACACTGACATATTGGCTTATTACTAATCAAGAAGGGGTGCCTGTTCCTTCCGGCTTCTCCTTTGAAACCAATTGGTCTGTTAGCAAATAAGTCCAGTCCATCCTCAGTAAACATCCAAAAGCAATGATTTTAGTGTAATTTTAAAGGCGAAAAGTGCCTCGGGATTTTAGGGAGCAGAATTTTGCTCTCACAAGTATTTACCTCATTACAAATCACTAATGTATACATCACAATGGTATCTTACAATGTTATTGAACTATTATTATTTGTGATATTAACATTCTGCTCACTGAAGGTGATCAGTATTTTTTGCTCTTTAAAATGAGTCAATAAATCAAAATGATTTCAGACTTAAACTTTAAAGGAGCGTAAACTTAACATTTTTCCACTGGAAAGAGCTGGTAGTAATGTGCAGTCTTTCGTGGCTGGAGCCACCTTTTAAGATATCAGTCATACTCTAAATAGTTTTGTGTAGTTGACTTAATTCAGTTTAGTAATAAATAAATACTAAACCTACAAGGACATCTTTAGCATAAATTGATGACCAAAGCTATAGAAACAGTGAATGCCTAGAAAATGGTATATAACTAAATTTTAGTAAAATTTAAGGTTTGTATTTTGTATATTGTGTTTACTGTGATTGTGAATCAGTTATTTATAATTGTGTTAATTTAATCAATAATGTGCAGTGACAGTTCCTGTTTTTATGTTTGTTAAAAATGTTTTCTCAATGTCAATGTAAGTTTGATACTGTGTTTCAAAACTGTCACCTCTAGGTCCAAGTATTAGGGAAATATATAACCCATTTCTCCCTGTGAATGTATGTAGGATGTAACTAAAAATATTTCAACACTTTAAAATATTGTTTAAGAAATTGCTACAGATTTTCCATCACTGATTGTAGAACATCAAGTTGCATGACGGTTCAAATCAAAATATTGGTGCAAAGCCATCACTTTTAACTCGTTAGTCCATCTATAACCGACGGCAATAAGCTTCACTCAACAGGGCTTCCTGGCTGCGAATCCCGAACGAGCAGTCATGGCAGTGTGGACCACTCGGACCCTTCCTAATCCTATCTAATGATCGTAGCAGTTTGGAATCTTCAGAACTCTCACTAACAACAAATTTAAATAAAGAACTTCAAAATGTATTTACTCTTACACTGAACTCACACACAAGAATGTACTTATCACCACTAAATGACTTACCAATGTACTTATGTAAATATACTTATAAGATAATACACAGCAATACGTTTCTGCTAGTCTCACTGAGCAGGCCCAATACGTATAAGATAATGCACAGCAATACGTTTCTGCTAGTCTCACTGATCAGGCCCAATACGTATAAGATAATGCACAGCAATACATTTCTGCTAGTCTCACTGATCAGGCCCAATACGTATAAGATAATGCACAGCAATACATTTCTGCTAGTCTCACTGATCAGGCCCAATACGTATAAGATAATGCACAGCAATACATTTCTGCTAGTCTCACTGATCAGGCCCAATACGTATAAGATCATGCACAGCAATACATTTCTGCTAGTCTCACTGATCAGGCCCAATACGTATAAGGTAATACACAGCAATACGTTTCTGCTAGTCTCACTGATCAGGCCCAATACGTATAAGATAATGCACAGCAATACATTTCTGCTAGTCTCACTGATCAGGCCCAATACGTATAAGGTAATACACAGCAATACATTTCTGCTAGTCTCACTGATCAGGCCCAATACGTATAAGATCATGCACAGCAATACATTTCTGCTAGTCTCACTGATCAGGCCCAATACGTATAAGGTAATACACAGCAATACGTTTCTGCTAGTCTCACTGATCAGGCCCAATACGTATAAGATAATGCACAGCAATACATTTCTGCTAGTCTCACTGATCAGGCCCAATACGTATAAGGTAATACACAGCAATACGTTTCTGCTAGTCTCACTGATCAGGCCCAATATGTATAAGATAATGCACAGCAATACATTTCTGCTAGTCTCACTGATCAGGCCCAATACGTATAAGATAATGCACAGCAATACGTTTCTGCTAGTCTCACTGATCAGGCCCAATACGTATAAGATAATGCACAGCAATATATTTCTGCTAGTCTCACTGATCAGGCCCAATACGTATAAGATGATGCACAGCAATACATTTCTGCTAGTCTCACTGATCAGGCCCAATACGTATAAGATAATGCACAGCAATACGTTTCTGCTAGTCTCACTGATCAGGCCCAATACGTATAAGGTAATGCACAGCAATACATTTCTGCTAGTCTCACTGATCAGGCCCAATACGTATAAGATAATGCACAGCAATACATTTCTGCTAGTCTCACTGATCAGGCCCAATACGTATAAGATAATGCACAGCAATACGTTTCTGCTAGTCTCACTGATCAGGCCCAATACGTATAAGATAATGCACAGCAGTACATTTCTGCTAGTCTCACTGATCAGGCCCAATACGTATAAGATAATGCACAGCAATACATTTCTGCTAGTCTCACTGATCAGGCCCAATACGTATAAGGTAATACACAGCAATACGTTTCTGCTAGTCTCACTGATCAGGCCCAATACGTATAAGATAATGCACAGCAATACATTTCTGCTAGTATCACTGATCAGGCCCAATACGTATAAGGTAATACACAGCAATTCGTTTCTGCTAGTCTCACTGATCAGGCCCAATACGTATAAGATAATGCACAGCAATACGTTTCTGCTAGTCTCACTGATCAGGCCCAATACGTATAAGATAATGCACAGCAATACGTTTCTGCTAGTCTCACTGATCAGGCCCAATACGTATAAGGTAATACACAGCAATACGTTTCTGCTAGTCTCACTGATCAGGCCCAATACGTATAAGATAATGCACAGCAATACATTTCTGCTAGTCTCACTGATCAGGCCCAATATGTATAAGGTAATACACAGCAATACGTTTCTGCTAGTCTCACTGATCAGGCCCAATACGTTTAAGATAATGCACAGCAATACGTTTCTGCTAGTCTCACTGATCAGGCCCAATACGTATAAGATAATGCACAGCAATACGTTTCTGCTAGTCTCACTGATCAGGCCCAATACATATAAGATAATGCACAGCAATACATTTCTGCTAGTCTCACTGATCAGGCCCAATACGTATAAGATAATACACAGCAATACGTTTCTGCTAGTCTCACTGATCAGGCCCAATACGTATAAGATAATGCACAGCAATACGTTTCTGCTAGTCTCACTGATCAGGCCCAATACGTATAAGATAATGCACAGCAATACGTTTCTGCTAGTCTCACTGATCAGGCCCAATACGTATAAGGTAATACACAGCAATACGTTTCTGCTAGTCTCACTGATCAGGCCCAATACGTATAAGATAATGCACAGCAATACATTTCTGCTAGTCTCACTGATCAGGCCCAATATGTATAAGGTAATACACAGCAATACGTTTCTGCTAGTCTCACTGATCAGGCCCAATACGTTTAAGATAATGCACAGCAATACGTTTCTGCTAGTCTCACTGATCAGGCCCAATACGTATAAGATAATGCACAGCAATACGTTTCTGCTAGTCTCACTGATCAGGCCCAATACATATAAGATAATGCACAGCAATACATTTCTGCTAGTCTCACTGATCAGGCCCAATACGTATAAGATAATACACAGCAATACGTTTCTGCTAGTCTCACTGATCAGGCCCAATGAGAGAATTCTGGTATGAACTTGAATAAAAAGTTATGGTTTTAACGTAAAATTAGGATGGAGAGAGAGAGCAATTAAATTTAACTCAAATTCATGGGCTGTGAATTATTTGGTATTTGCTTAATACGTGTTTCTTTAGACAAAATAGTAGTACCCTATTAAAAATACATAGTCGTCTCTCGATATCTATTTTCGTTTTCATAATGTTTTTCAAGATAGATGGTTAATGCGTTGCCTATTATCACGTTAGCTGCTATGTCACCGTGATCGGGGTGACACAAGTTGGCTCGTTCGTTAGCATTGTCACCCCGATCAGGGTGACAGTCATAATTTGTAAGTTTATTATTTTTTGCCGCTATTTGACTGTCTTTGACGTTCAGTGGCAATCAACCATTGAACTTCAGAAATGCATATTCCAAGCTAACTAGATATCGTTGTTTGAGGACATTATGATGTTTAAAACAAGTTCAAATGTACGCCAGAAAGTGCTGGAATTTTGTCGCTGATTGGGGAAATGCTAATTCTTTTCACCATCTTTATATAATATATTTTGTTATACCATCATAAGATGTAAAATTAATACAGTTGCCCTTATTTAGCATTTTCATTTTATATGTTTTTTTTTTAATATGTGACTGAAATTATTTCTAAATCATAAAGACAATTACTTAATTATAATAATAACAAACAGGTATGAAAATAAAAAGAACGAGGTTTTAGCCAGTGGGGCAGAGCCCTAAGATTGTAGTTATTATAAACCTATCCAAATGTTACAGATCAATGACAATTAGCTAAAATCACGCAAAAAAATGGAAAGAATATTTGTTTGCAATGTGGCCAGGGGGTAGAGCCCTAAGGTTGGTGGGGGTTTTTATCCAACATTGGGAAATAATTCAAGAGACGTGGCTTTGTAAAATAAATTGAAATAACCATCACACGTCCAAATTGGGCATCGGAAACTGATAGAGGAAGCCGGTGGGGCAGAGCCCTGAGGGCGAAATATGAATAAGAAAATAAAAACTCCATGAAAAAAGGCTAAAAATAGCTAAAAAGTAAGCCACAACAATAAGTAAACAACTGTGTTGTTATGATCAGGTGATGTCGTCTGCACGCGCAAAAATGCTGATACTGCCAACCAAACAAAATGAAATATACCCAAAAGTCAAATTTCAGTGTCATTCAGAATGGGATAGCAGTGATTTTTTTCAGCAAAACTTTGCTAAAAAATTGTACTGTCACCCTGATCTGAGTGACACATTTTGCACTATTTTGTTATACTTATTTGAACAGAAAACATTACAACTAACCCAAAAAAGTATAATAAAATTATATAACAAAATATTATGTGGGTATGTGGCTAGCAGTAGAGCAAAACACACCGAAAATAGCCGTGGCAGCTACCGTGTTAAAAGGTTTTGTTGTCGTAAAAGTGTTTGGAAAAAGTAAATTTAAGTAACCTCAGGACAGTATTTTATACAGAACATCATAGTTCTGTTTAAGGATGAGCCGATACCAAAATTTATCGATTCTCGATACCGATACCGATACCAGGAAAATCAATTCTCGATACCGATACCATCGATACCTACGATTTTTCAGTACCTATAGTTGTTAAAACTGTTATTAAATCCAGTTAAATTTATGTTACCATTTAAAATTACTTAGTAGAATTTTGTAGTTAATTATCAAACAAATTTTTTAGTGCAATTTGTTACATAATTTAATATTAATTTCACTAGTTTGCTATAGTAATGTAGACAAACAAAAGCTATATTTATTATAAATTCACAATGGGGAAAAACGTGGTTGTAAGATAATGACTCAAAGAAATAATTTTAGTCAGCCGACTGATTTATTGCTTTCAACCGGACCCCACCCCTCTTTCTTCCTTATCTCCAAGGTAAAATTGTTTGCCGCCGACCCAAACACTCCCCGTGCCTTTTGTAGCGGGTAAACGGCGGGAGTATATCTTCCCGCGTACTTCGCAGCGCGGGTAAACGGCGGGGGTATCGATGGTATCGGTATCGACATTGATCGAATGAATCTCGATACCGATACCAATGTCCAAGAATCGGTGGTATCGAGAATCGACTCATCCCTAGTTCTGTTGTACCAGAATCTGCTTTTCAGACCCATTAAATAGGGCAAGGGTAAGGACAGTTAGTGAAGTATTAGTGCAAGTCTGGATATTTGATATAAAAAGAAACAGAATGGTGGTCAACTCAATGTTCTTGTAAAATCTCTCAAATAGAAAAAATGTATGATGCTTCAGTTGTGAATTCCCAAATAATTCATTTGACCATGAACTCGGTTGTTGTTCTTATAACAGTTTTTACATTTTCATGAAAGCTTTTACCTTATTGATTATGGAGAACCTCTCTCTAGGGTACATCCCACAATGTTTATTTAATGTAAGACATATGTAAATGAAGTCAAAGAACATGTCAGGAAACATTGAGAGTAATCAGTTTAGATAAAGGTAAAAGCTTTTTGGAGATTCTGTTCTTTTATTGGTGGCACAACTGTTTTTTTCTGGCACATCTAAAGAAATACAATATATGTCCCTTAAATATAGGGGTGTGCGAGTAGTGATTTTTTTCATTCGAGTCGAGTAGTGCCAATTATTATCGAGTTTCAAGTATTTTCGAGCGAGTATTTCCCATAAAAACAGTAGTTTAAAATAGTGTAATGTGATATGGATACCACTCTAGATTTGATAATCTAAACATGGTTTCTAACTAATACATGAGTAGCAACACCAAGTTTTGGCCAGTACAATCAAACTGGATTATGTATTGACCAATAGTTATGTATTTGGCCAATATCACCTGGTCCGGACATCGCTTATAATCAATATTAGTGACGAAATCGTTAGTTACGGCCGATATCAAGTGGCCCGGTCGCCACTTTTGCCGATATTATGTATTCTGTCATCATTTACGGCCAAAATAGGCGGTTCGATCGTCATTTTCAGCCGATTTTTTCGTGATGCAATCGCCTTTTGCGGCCGTTACTACGCGTTTTGGCCGGTCGCAATCGCTAGCGATCGTCCGGAAATCGGCGGAAAATACTCGCTCGAACTTTCGAGTATAAAATACTCAGCCGAAACTCAAAATTTTGAGTACTCGCACACCCCTACTTAAATACAAGTTAAGCCTAAAGCTACCCAAGGGTCTCATCAATAGAAACTTGTTTTCCGAGGAAAGGATGAGGTATGTAATATAGATGAGGTCCCCCACTAAGCCTCTCAGGGTGGTGGTGATGGGACAGTCATACCATTAGTTCTAAAACTCATGAACCACTTTGGCCAGGTCAACATAATTTGTTTTAAACGCTTCTGTTGAAAGGAATTGTTTCAAATGCTCAAGGTACAGGCGGTCTTGTGGATGTATTAATACTGTGATATGTCGATTTAGTAGAAGTAAACTAGTTAACGTCTTCGGTATCGGGTAGTTCAAAGAAAATGTTTGTTGAACTAAAGTCAGATTACATTTCCTATTTTATAACTTCATCGGCTATTTAGATTTTTATTCAATTTGTATTTGCGGTACATTTTAGTTATAAATTAATATTTTTTTGTAATTGATTTTGTTTGTAACATTCACACACACTGGTCGCTTATAAGACTTGTGAGAATATTTCCCCTCAGGTGTATATACGGTTCTTTAATTTTATTTATTTTTGAAAAAGACACATTTTTTATTTGATATATTATTTTATTCAATCAATATTACCTGATGTCGATATGCAATTCATACTGTTCATTTCATTTGCATCGTATTACCAGTCGGATGAACAAAATACGAAGAGGTCTGTTTATCGGGTTCTGGAGTAAATCATTTGTTTGAGCACATATCATTTTTAACTGAAGCATGACAAACGGTTGGTCCTGACACACATTGTTTCTGTGAACACCCACCATAACCCTGCTGAGGACCCGCATAACGCTAACCCGGCTTAGTTGTAAGATACACTTCACCAGACCCGGATGTTCATTGTACTATATCATCATCACCTGGGCATGTATGTGGTGCTTGGCCTGACCCCCTCCCTGCCCCCTCACACCCCCTCATCTTCTGCTTCATTCACTAATTATGGTTTGGTTCGTCTGCTTGCCCGTTGCATTATAACCCAGTCCCTGCTCTTAACACTTGTTCTTCTATGTTCGTACAGTAAAAAGTGTAATTAAAAACCATTTAAAGTTAAGTTGAACAAATATTATTTGTGATTATTTTTAATAAATAAATACATGTTTTGTGCTAATTAATTTATTCTTTAGCCGTAGTTAATGGAAAACTATTTAACAGTAGGAGAAAGATAATAAATTATTTATTGGCTCTTTAAGTTTTATAAAATATCGAATAGATGCTTTATTTCGTTTTGGGAGAGAGACAGACATAAAATCTTTGATAATTTGTTTGATGTTTTATTGACTAAACCACAACAAGCAATATATTTTAAAACTCAATTAGATTACCCGTGAATCGTCTAGATTAAATTACAACATTTATATGTTGTTGATTTTTGTTTGTTAAATCGATATTCGATGATCGTGTTGATATTATAATCAATAAATGTATATTTTTACCCATTGACAGCTACAAAGCTGTATCTTCTATAAACACAAAAAAAGTTTTAAATTTTTATCAATTGTAAAGAAAATAATTATAATAGGTATTTACTTATTTTTTACTTTAATACTACAGATCAAACTTTGAAAAATCTCAAATTTTACTAATTACTGCCTCATTGCTATTTATTATTTATCGTGTTAAAGAGAACTGCTCCCAATTCGAATACAAATGACATAAACAATAATATATCGACATATGTTATAATATTTTACTGTAAATAAGATATACAATATTAAAACATTTTGGTGTCAGGTTGAGCATTTAACTGTACGTTATATTGCTCGGAAATATTTAACATAACCGATCAGCTTTTAATATAAATACTCACGATCATGAAACAATTTATTTAGCATTGAGAAAAAACATTGTTTTTGTTAAAAGATTTGTTATATTTATGTAGTTATCATTTTTATAATAAAACTGAAAGTTATCTATAAAAACATAAAATATACAAAATTAAATAAAAATGTTTTCACCAAAAGTTTTTAAATAAGTGTAAATATAAATAAATTTTAATACAATTAAAAACAATATCTTTTGAGGTATAGTGAAGCAGAAGTGGGGATGTGTGTTGTGTGTAGAGGAAGCGGAGGCAGAGGAGGCAGACAGTGAGGAGGCGGAGGCCGACGGGGGCAGCGGGGGGTGTCCGGGGGCTGGGGACCTAGTGTGGGGGGCGGCTCGTGGCTTCCCCTCCTGGCCTGGCAAGCTGGTGGGGCCTGCCCCCACTCCGGGCCGGGTGTGGGTCAGATGGTTCGGGGGCCCCGGCACGCTCAGCGAGGTCCACCCCGCCTCTCTCAAGACTCTCTCCGAGGGATTGGAGGCCCACCACCGCGAGAGAAAAAACTACCGCAAGTGAGTCCGCCAGTTTAATGTAGGGAAATTAAGTTTAAAGGTACAGTCACTGCGGAAGGCCATCAAAATTATCACATTTCAAACTGGTCACTGGTAAGGAAAACAAGTTGGTCCAGATGGTAAAGATGGCCCCCAGTTTAATCTCTAGTAGGCACGTCTAGATTTCCCTACAAATATTGTTTTGTCCTGTCCCTTATTTTAGTCAGAGTAGTAGGCAATTTATACTATCTCCAGTTCCTCCGACCTCTTTGTACGACAACCCGGTCGATTGACTTCCAGAAAGAAGGATGAGTGAAGATTATTTGTTCCATAAGTGGAGGAAGGCGATTGAGCAAAGTGAATAGGCGAACGGAAGACAATAGTGGGGGCAGAGATCAAGAGGGGGGTTTGCATTTTGTACACCGGACGTGGTAGCTCAGAGGTAAAGTGCCTGACTAGCAAGTCAGACGTGGCTGGTTCGATCCCGGTCCCGGCTGACTCCTGTAAGATCATGAGCGGCGACCTCTGGCTTGCCCATGACTAATGCCGTTACGGTACCTCGCTGTCTTTAGTTCACCGCACAGGTCAGTAGCTTATGGTGACGGGCAGTTGAGGTTTAGAAAAATTAATAAGTTAAAAAACTTGTAGCAACATGAAGTGATAGGCAAGACATTTTAAAAGTAAAACCTATGTGTTTGTTTTCTAATAGTGTTAATTTTCAAATTCATTTTTCTATAAATAAATCAGCTCATACCTGTCACAGCATTATGATTTTTTTTTTTACATTTCATCTTCTTAATAACACACTTATTGAAAAATCATCGTCGTTTTAATTTTAAATTGTTGTACTAATTAAGATCATGAGTTTGCCAAAAAAACAAATAGGCAAGTTTATTCATTGTTAGGTAATTTACAAAAACTTCAATAGATTTTGTCAATACACTCCCAATAATACGTGATACAAACCCAATATTAATGATTTAAATTGATCATATAGAAGAAAAATATGTCACAGTAAAACTAAAATAGATAATCCACAATAGGGTTAATCTTTTTCAGGGTTTAAATTCATCGTGTCGTAGCCCCTTGAACTGCGGTATAATGACAAATCGAGTTAATACCTCCATCAGCAGTCCAGAATGATGTAAACTGTGTTACATATGTTTTGACACTACAGTGGCATTGTCAAACACCACAGCACAAAAACTTTACCTCATATCATATAGTCTCGTTGTGTAGTTAAAAAAAAACACTAACACTCGGAACGGATACATAAATACCCCCGTAGCAGCAAACCTGCGTACTCAGCGAATTTCCAATGCATATATATGTATCTTAATACCACATAAAGCCATATACCAAGTTTCATCAATATACATTCATAAACAAACGATTTATGACATTTTAATTATTCTCCATAAGAATAACATGGCGGCTGAGTATGCAGGTTTGCTGAAGCAAGGAACACAAAAAATGGGGTTTTATACAAATATCAACATAACTCATGTCAGTAAAGCCACATACCAAATTTCATTAATTTATTTTCATAATTAAGGGAGATAACACGTTACTTATTCTCCATAAGAATAACATGGGGCTGAGTACGCAGGTTTGCTGCTACGGGAGCCTTTGGAAAAAAATTGTTTTTTTGAGCAAATATCAATGGTCCAAAACCAGATGAAGCCGTATACCAAGTTTCGTCAGTATACGTTCATAAATAAGCGAGATATAAAATTTTTCTTTTCCTCCATAAGAATAACATTAGACAACGTACTGTGTTTAGCACTTTCAATATCTCGGTAACCAATTGACGTAGAGAAATGATCAAAATACCAAATTGTGTGTTTTTTTAAGCTGAATTCAATGGAAAAAACTAATATTTGACTATTTCCAAAATTATATGTACAAAATTCGAAAAACCCATTTTTGGGGTACAAAACCCCCCCAAAATACCCCTTTGGATGGAGCGATCTGGCTGGTTTTTGAACTTAAAGTCATAAATGTTGCTTTACACGTTTATACCAAATTTCATCAAAATCGGATAATTTTTACGAGAGTTATCGTGCTCACGGACACACATATATATATATATATATATATATATATATATATATATACAGTTTCGAACGAATGGTGTTTTTGGGGTCTGGGGACCTCAAAACGAAAAGTTATTATGGTCCCGGGCCTAGGTCTTACCATGCCGACTACGGTAATAGCTTCTTCCCTATAGGGGAAATTCGCTAAAACATTGAAAACTAATAGATAGGCCTATAACACCACACAACATTGCCTCAGTCGGAGCAGGAACAGACTGACGGCATCACTCCACTGAGTCTTATCACGTGATGTTATCATTGTCCTGTCCAACAGCTGGCTTGTACTTGCTTCCTCGGTCAGTGAGGGCGTTAAAAATATAGTTAGCCTCAAAGTGGAGCTTTTCAGCTTTTTCAGAGGCTAAATATCACGATGTTAGTACTAGTAACAACATGAATTAATAAACAGAGAATATTCGATGTACTCTAAATAGGAAATAGAGTCTAGTAATGCAGTGTTAGCATAGGAATCGGAGGGGTGATGTATGTTGTTGACCAATACCTGTAACTCTTAAGAATCTCGAAAAGTAAAAATGTTAATTCAAAAAGTTAATGGTGGAAAATAAAAATAAACAAGTTTTGTACAGTGTAACCTCTATAACTCGAACCTCAAAGGGAACAAGTAAAAAAGACAGTGGCTCACAGTTCGGCAATTTGGTGATAATTTGACCGTTTTACCACTACCTGTCGATTGTTTGATGGCTTTTTGTTCCCTTCTTATCGCCTACCCCAAACGCACTCCTCCCCACTGTCACGCATTTCATCCATGCACTAGAACCTTCAAATTTGGACTAATTAATGACGCCAGATAGGAGAGAGGGTGGGAGTTTATGAACGATAGATGCACAAATACATTAATTGGGGTTTTGGAATCCGAACCAGTAATGTACAATTTAGACTTATTGAGGTTTTCCAGTCAGTACTTTGACTTGTAAAGGTACCGTGACTTTACAGTTTTGACTTATAGAAAGTTTGAGTTATCGAGGTTTTCCCTGTCGACCCTTCGACTTATAGAGGTAAAAGAGCATAGTATTAAGTAGGCAAGTTCAATGGGAATGACAAAACTTTGACTTCTCGAGGAATTTTATTTATTGAGCTGTACCGTTTGTTGTATTTTTTTAAGCATATAACAATTCTCAGTTTTTAGAAAGAGGGATTTTACGTACCTCGGGAATATTTCTACCAAATTTACTATTATTTTTACAACCAACACACGAGTTGAATTTATTTACTTTAAGTCAAGAAAACAGTTCCATTTCTGAAAGAAAACACCATAATCAACTAAAACTTTAACCCAGCCATTAATGAATGTTCAAACTTGATTCATATTCGATGGGTCTCTGCTTTTTACTGTAATACGGTTTACACAGTACTGTTCACAATAAACCTCAGATTTTAAAAGTGAACAATTATGTGTTATAAAGTAGTGTTAAGTGGGTTGATGGCACCGTAAAGGGCCTTGTCTGTTTGTCTTATATTTTCCACCTCGGTTAACTGCAAGTTAAATGTAATGCAATAGACTCTAAAATATCTGGCTTAAAGTGATGGATATCTGGATAGAAAAATCCAGATACAGCCAAGGCCTGATTAAGACCAAGACTGCAGCCTAGCCAGCCTAAAAGGTGAATCAGGCCCTGGATATAGCAGAAGAGGGCATGAGTCGTCACTTCTGTCTTTCTTGACAATGATCGTTTACGATTTTATGCTAATACAAGATGAAGTTTATGCCAAAATACTATAAACTCTTTAGTAAATTATTTTACTAGGCCCTTCGATAAACACAAGAGTTAAACAGATTAACAGTTAATAAGTTAACAGTTGTTTTGGGAGAAATTAGTGAAGATTTTTTAAAACATTAAAAATATTTATCAATGTTACAATTTACTTCAAAAACTAAATTTAAAAAAAGTTTCGGCGAGAGAGTGACGGATGGGAGGGGGCTTTCAAGCTGAAGCCCCCCTCCCAAAATCCTGAATGATCAAAACATTTTACAGCAGTTTCAAGCTATATTGACAAAGTTAAAAAGCCAGGACAGTATAAATACAGCGCACATTAAATAGGCGTCATAAGTGAATTTCCTTTGGAAAGTGAACTATTAGTATGACCCGCACGGTGAAACTTAAGCCTGGGACCACCATAGAAAATCCTAACGTGACCTCCTGAACTCGTTTTGGGGGGTCGTTCAAAATTTTATATATATATGTGTGTATATGTATATATATGTGTGTATATGTATATATATGTGTTTGCACTCTAGCGGTCACATTTTTTGTCCGATTTACTTCAAATTTGGTAGGGACGTTCCTTTCTGTAATCAGTTGGACAAGTTCGTTGGGCAAAATAATCGGAAAACTCTAAACCCCTTTTTTGGGGATTAATCTTTCAAATTTCGAGTTTTTGGGCCCAAAAAGGGTCAGAAAGCCCCATATGTAAAATTAATGCATGTAAAAAGATGTGAATTAGTGAGGCGAAAGTTTTAAGCCCTCTCTCGTCATTTTAGCATACATATTTACCGAGTTATTAAAGAAAATGTGTTTCGACTAAACACAGTACGTTGTCTTATGGGGATTTTACACTAGAAAAGCCTGTTATTCCTTTGTTAGAGTACTTAAATCATCCCCAGCAACCTTACGCAAACTTTCTAGGCTGTCTGGACCTTCTCCTAATATTATAATGCACAAAATTGTATTCCCAGCTTTGCAGGTAAATGAAACCAGGAGCATCAGAACAGCCAAAAAAATCACTGTTTTCAGATTTTAATAAAAATTGGAATAAATGTATGTTTTTACACTGATTTTTAGTTTTTAAGTGGAAATTCACTTCCCTCTCGTCAGCGTGCTGCGTGCGAACTCGTATTTTTGTTCTTCTGTTTTATCTAGTTTTACAGGCAAGAGATTTTACCAGTGGCGTTAAAAATCCTAATATCATTAGCACAGTTTAATTTGATATTTTCAACACCGTGATGATGTGACACACGACACACGTGCTGAGGCCGAGCTGTTCCAGTTGCAGTGTCCATTTTATGGAATAAATCCTTACTTAGGGACTTTAAGACCTCCAGTGAGTTATAGCTTTAATGTAGTTACAATAAATGTGGAAGACAGAGTTACAATTTAGGTTTTAAATTGAAAAAATTAATTTTGGAACTGTTTAGTAGCCGACATGACATTTTTTTAGGTTACGTAAATAGTAACGATAGGAAATTCAACAGCTGAGACAAATTCGATAATGGATTGTTATTTTATATACATGAGTTTTGCACAGTAGATAAGCAATTTAAAATGGAAATTTGTCCATCGCATAATCTATCGTGTGAGTAAATAAGTGATTTTACATGTTATATATTATATTTATTAAATCTGGAGAAGCCCTCGGCAAAAGTTAGTAAAAATAAATGACCTAAGTTGTAAAAAAATAAATAAATAACTGCATTTGAAATAGTTGTATTTCACCCCTAATAAGCTGTAAAATCAGCCAACTCCGTATGCTTTTCTTTGAAAACAGGTTATATGTAGGCCTAAATTACAGTGTAATGCAAAAATCTACGACTGATATTTAAAAATCAAATTAATTTATTTTTGTTGAAAATTAAATTGAGAAAAATATTTTAGGCGAAGTTGCTTGTTTATGTTAACATTTAATTAAAATCCGGCTCTTAAATAACCGGCATTAACATTTCAGTACTTTCAAGGGTGGTTTTTGGAGGGTAAAGATCAAAAATGTTTCAGGGCAGGCATTCTATCAACTTATCTGTATATGAAAATTGTCGTTGAGAGATTTGACAGTATGTATAGTTCTGTCACTGGTTAGCAACAATGCCACGTTGCTCGTATAACTTAGAGCAACATTAACAGAGATAACTGCTAACCGCATGACAATTGTGGTCTGCGGTTTAAATGTATGATTATGAAGGGGCTAAAACTAAAGTTTTGTTAAAAAATAGGGATGAGTCGATACCAAAATTTATCGATTCTCGATTCCGATACCGATACCAGAAAAATCTATTCTCGATTCCGATACCATCGATACCTACAATTTTTCAGTACCTATAGTTGTTAAAACTAAATTTGTGTAACCATTTAAAATTATTTAGTAGTATTTTGTAATTAATTATTAATACAATTTGTTACATAATTTAATGTTAATTTCACTAGTGTCCTATAGTAATATAGAAAAACAACAACTATTTATTATAAATTCATAATGGGGAAAAACTTGATTGTAAGATAATGACTCAAAGAAATAATGTTGGTCAGCCGACTGATTTATTGTTTTCAACCGGACCCCACTCCTCCCCTCCCATCCCTCTTCCTTCCTTATCTCCTAGGTAAGATTTTTTGCCAGCGACACAAACACTCCCCGTGTCTTTTGTAGAGTGGGTAAACGGCGGAAGTATCCCTTCCCGTGCACTTCGTGGCGCGGGTAAACTGCGGGGGTATCGATGGTATCGCTATCGACATTAAACGAATGAATCTCGATACCGATACCAATGTCCATGAATCGGTGGTATCGAGAATCGGTATCAAGAATCTACTCATCCCTATTAAAAAAAAAGTTAAAACCACCTCGTAAATAAGGAGGTAGAATATTTCCAAGTCGGATATTTGAGAGTCTACGGTACCTTGTAATTCATGTAGTATAAAACGTTCAGAATACTCTGCTAGCGAGAAACCACAAGTTACCTGGGCATACACAACAAACAAGTTTCAACAAAATAATAATACCATCTGGGTGTTGTATGAATTCTATTACAACAATTCTATGTTTCTATTCTATTAAATGTATTCTATTACTTGAATAGAACTACTGCACGTTGTCTTCGAAGACTAGTAAAGAACGAAGGGAGGAACCAGTAACTTTAGTTACTTTAAAACTACGTTTCATGGTTTATGCTGTGTAACATTAGAAAGATTGTTTCAGCTCAAATTTGTAACTGTATACCATTACCTAGAAGTTGACATAGAGGCTTAAGTAGACATTCTGGTTTAGTATTTCCGATGTGTCGATAGCTGCACCTTTGCCGCTGTTGATTGTTGTTTAGACAGTGGAAATGTCACTCTTCTACCAGTCGGCAACTACCTTGTGGTACACATTAAATGTATATTAAATGGATTAATGCTGAATAAGGAAAAAACCGCTATTGTAAATTTTCATCCAAATTATAGCAATAGTAGCAGAGCTCGGGCAGAATATTTTAAGTCATCAATCAATCTATCCACTTCTATAAATTTTCTTGGTGTCATGCTTGATAAGTCGCTTACTTGGTCCGAATACATAACCAAGCTTCAGTCAAAACTCAACAAGGCTTTTTATGTTTTGCTAACACTTTCACATTCGATTGACACATCTACTCTTAAGGCTGTATATTACGCCTATGTTTATTCACATTTGTCATATGAAATTGTATTCTGGGGTTGTTCCTCTGAAAGCCTAAAAGTGTTCCGTCTTCAGAAAAGAATTCTGAAAGTGATGGCTGGTGCTCGTGTAAGGTCTTCATGCCGTAATACATTTAAAACTTTTGAAATTTTGCCCTTACCTTGTGTCTTTATCCTAAACATTGTCATATTTGTGAGATTGAATGCTTCACACTTCAATTCCAAAATTGAAAGTCATGGTTATCACACTAGACATAAACACTTACTACAAATACCAGCACACAAGTCATCATCTTTTGAAAAATCAGTTATATACACAGGTAGCAAATGTTATAATAAACTCCCTCAGAGTATCAAAAACATTTCCAATATAACAAAATTCAAAGCAGAAGTGACAAAGTATTTAAAAACAAAGTACTTTTATAGTGTCAATGAATACCTTAACAGCCTGTCATTATATTTTATTTTGGTTTTTAGCATTATTTGTTGACGGGTGACTTTTGTTTGTTTTAATTGTACTGTTTATTTACATTTTGATTGATCATCGAATGTATTGTATATATTGTTAGGTCTATGTATTTTAGTATAAGGAAACTTTGACAATTTCACCTGTCTAAGGGAAATTCCCTATAATAGATGTTATGTGATCTAATAAATAAATAAGTAAAATAAATAAATAAAATTGATCTATTAATCTGTTTTGGAATTTTCAATAAACATTATTTACTGGAATCGGTAAAGCTAGTTGGACAATGAGAAAAGTGCCACGATCGTAGTTAATATCTACATATTTTTGTAAAATCAGAAGTTGAAGTTTAGACCTATTTTATCTTCACATTTCTTTTTCATAGCTGGTGATTTTATACAGTATATTTTATTTCTATGAAATTTAATTTGGGTATGGCAATTTTGTATTTTGGCGTACAATATTATATTTATTTACTAGTCCCGAAAGTGGCCTTTTCTGGTCCACAATCCTATTTTCCGTGTGAGGCAATATCTGAACGAGGAAATTCGATAAAGTACTCGAATATCACTTTAGGTACAAGTTGTAGCGATACTTTTCATTACACTGTGAAGATTAATAGTAATAATAATGAAAGATCTTTTTCAGACGTTTTTATCAGGTTTGCCTGGTAATATTTTCACAAAACAATGACAACAATAGTGTTTACATTGTTTTTAGATTTAAAAGAGACAGGCTGCAAGCGCTACTGGTGTCAGAATGCGTAACTAATAACAGTGTGGGAAAAATCTCCAGCTGTTTTAGAGTGGGAAAGTATCACTTAAGGTATTCACAGCTGATACCGTAAATAGCTACTTTCGCTACAGTGTGATGAAAAAACATTTACCTTAGTTAGATCGTATTAATTTGTTTAACTCGAAATACCGGGTGTTGATTATACTGATTCGGTCGAGTACTCCAATAATGTATGATCTTTGGGATCTACAGTCAACTCCCGATTATCCGGGAGCGGGTTAATCGGGTTGCGGTTTAACCGGAGTCACGAAAGGTTTATTTTTATTATTTTTATTTGTCCCCTTCTAAACATAAATAGAGCAATAACAACAATTTATTTTTCTAAATTATCTCCATAATCGTATTTAATTTACTTTGTTTATCATAATAAATACTATACAAACAATTTAGTAACCACAACATAATCTGAGAGTGTCATTTCGCTAATGAGCCGTGGGTGCGTGATGGGGAGCGATGACCTTGACACTGCACGGACGTCTAAAAATAGAAACATCTCAAAACAATCACCCTTCCCGCCGCTGTTCACCCTCAGCGACAGACGGTATGACGCGGACGTCTAAAAATAGAAACATCTCGAAACAATCACCCTTCCCGCCGTTGTTTACCTTCATTGGGTTATTCCCCCAGTGCGGAATTAATTAGCATACTGTTCGGTGTAGTTTAGAGAGTTCGGTGTTTAGAGATTTTTAACCTATTAAATATCATTCGACGTTTTGGATAGTATTTACTGCTATCAACCATTGCTAGTATTAACTATTATTATCTTGATTGTTTGAAGATGTTATCACAATTTAAAGATTTTCAAAATTATTTAATCTACATAAATATATCTTAAATAACATTAAAACACAATATTGTTGTATAAAAATGTTGATAAACCTTTATTATATTCGTAATATTCAATTTATTGAATTCCTTTGTTTTAACCGTGGTTTTGGGTTATCCGTGACCCTCCAACCGGTCATTACCCCGGATAATCGGGAGTTGACTATATTTGCATTTAGTGTGATGTTGACTCATTAGTCTTAAAGCTATGTAAGTAATATTTGTATCCTTTTTTTCAGAAGTCGTAAACTGAACAGTCAGCTAGAGAATGCGATTCAGGAAGCAATGGCGGAGCTGGACCGCATGAGCGAGACGCCACAGCAGGGAGCCCCCTTGCCCCCCTCCCCCCTTCAGGTCTCAGCCAGGAAACGCTAGAAACCCTGCAGGACACAGCTTACTTTTAAATAACTGAAGGACTATAAAATTTAATAGTAAAGTCAGGTATAAAGTTGTTGTCAATAGGGAAAAGGGCTGAGCTAGATGAACGATAAAATAATTTGTAAACCACCATGAGACTGAACATGCAAACTTCCAAAGAATGTTGTGCAATCAAAATTGTTTGATGTTTTTCATGTCAAAAATATAAATAAATAAATAAAATGCTAAAATGCAAACCTTATCAGAAAATAAGTATTATATTGCACAATTAATCAAACCTTAAAAAAAAAGTGAAGTGTAAACAAATTAATGAATTTACTGTGAAATGTTTTAAAGTTATATTGAACACTTTTAAGATGAATTTTCAACTTAGAACCTTGAACCCTTATTGTGGCGCAAGTCATGATCAATCGGAGAACGAATATTTTTTGTCCATTTAATCGATTTTAATAGGTATGTTTGAATTAATCATCCAACTGGAGATATTTTTCCTTGTCATGGTGGTTTCTTTTATTGAACCAAAAATGTCTACCTTTACATTTGTTTTAGCTTGCAGTTGATTACAATTGTAGTGTTTTATCATTCGAAAGAAGCTTCCAGTCATTTCAAGTTTCATTATCATAAAAAGTGTTGTTAATTTACAGTTATAAATACTAACAAATATTTTTGTTCCAGAGTTGTGTTTATTTACATTATTATTTAAGCTTAAAACCATATTAGAGGTTGTCACATTATTTCAGTTATTATTTTTTAATAGGATTTTGGAGTTTGAGATGTTTTTTTTTTTTAATGTCAAAGTAACAAAAATCAATGATTACAAAATTTCTAAATAAGTAAATCAAGCTGTAAATTAACTTTTCTTTATAAGGTTATGACACTTGCTACATTGACTGAAGCTTTCTTTTTTACGCCAAATTTTACTCGTATTTTGTAACAACATACAGTGGAACTTGGATAATTCAAACCTAAAGCGACTAGTACAAAATTTGTAGTTACTAAAGTTGTTCAAATAAAGCTTAACCCCTTCGTAATTCACATTTTCAAAGAAAACAACATTAAAGCAAGTGTTAGTTGTATGTTTATCAACTGTTTACAAATTTGTTAAATGTTTATGTAATTAACACTGTGGTACAATACCAACATCAACATCGTTGCTTTATACATACAAACAACAAAAACTAGAAGTAAGATTGTATTTGCACCCAAGGAATCCATAACTTGCACTATCGGTGCAATAAGTCACACATAACTGCAAAACAATAGGGATGGATCGGAAGTGCGGGGGGGAGGGGCTACAATGACTGTGAGGGTAGTGTAGCGAGGCAGAGATGGGCCCTCGACTCCGTTAGCCTCATTCAAACTGTGCTACACCCTTCTCAGACATTCCTAGTTTGGATAACTGCAGTATGGCCGGCTTAAGTAACAAACACCTTTGAATTTTTCAAAATGTAATTTGAATTAACCATGGTTTTTCATAATTGTTAGTATAGACAATTTTTTGGACCAAGAGAGAAATTTGAATTAAAAGTTTTGAATTATAGAAGTATGAATTAGCCATGTTCCACTGTATTTAAACCGAATATGACTTGCAAAATGATTGAAACTACGATTGATTCTCAGTATTTGGTTTCTTGTTGAAATTGTTGATGATGAAGCATTATTGCACAAGCGTGGTTACAAGCATCACAACGTATTGATTTGCTCGGTACTTATGTTGTTGTTCAGATTGTTTTGAAGTCTTCCTGTAGTCTTCGTGGCTTGTCTTCCACAAGAGATACTAGTGCTTGTCCAGACGAGTTTTTAAATGTTAACAAATATCTTGTAAGATACAAACTCACTTTAAATTACCTTGCCCCCGTTGTTATGATTTTATAACAACTGAAAATGGATTTTACAAATTTAAGTTAAACTTTAGCACAGTACTGTAGAATGCAAACTAAGAATTTATTTACATAATATTTATGATATTTTTTATTGACAGAGATTTTATTTTTTCGTGTATGTTATTTATAATGAGTTTACATCACAATCATTGTTTTTAATCTTCCATCGCTTTTAGTTATTTTAACCTAATTATTTATGCTCGGTCGTGTTCTAGCATAGATAATTGTATGTGTTTTGGGCCTATTGTGTTAATGTTTATAACATTTGGCAGAGTACATCGATAACCGATAAACAACGATAAGTGAATGATGTAGATCATACTAGTTTAGCATTGAAACCAGTCCTAGATGTCAAAATTTTAAAACTAAGCTCAAAATAATCTAAGCTTTTTGTAATCCCGATTTCATTATTTTGAGATTATGTTCAGCGGACCAGCTGGCTTTTTGATAACATTCCCCAAACTATATCACTTTTAAGATGATCACTATGCTAGGTTTCCTTTTTCGTTTGTTTTGAAGCATTTGATGTTTTATCGCATTTTTGTTTTTAAGGAAAAAAGATTAGATTTTTAGACTACATAATCCCACTCGGCTATTATTGTTCTATGGGGAAAATTTTGAACAAATAATTTGGATCAATAATTTTGTTTATATGTGGAAGACCTTTGTAAGCTTATGTTAGCTATAAAAACATCGGCTTAGGCCATTTTAATATCTAGAATTACAGTCAAATTTTACATAATTTTAAAATATATTTTGATAAGTTTAGTTTAACAAATTTAGTTATTCAGTATTGTTCAGTCAGTTAATTTATTTTTTTTATGTTACAATCATCGTTATTATTTTGATAAATAAGTCGGGAGCTTGGAATGTCCGCGTCAGAAGTAGTCTGTACTGAAGTCCTCGCTACCTATGATGGCCTTACGATGACTGTTCTGTTAATACCTGTGATTGCAGTAGCGTAGTGTCGTGTTAGCGTCTTACGTGTTAGCTGTTTACTCCCACTACTGTACTTGTAAATACGGCGTTGTATGTTTATAGTATTATAATTTTATAGTGTATAATCGAGTGTAAATATATATATAAATAATATATACATATATAAATATATACTAATTAGAATATTTTATTATCACAGATATGTAACAAGACTTAATAGTCTGATTATTTATTTATATATTTAGTACGCTTTAATTAATTGTCGAGGGATGATTTGTAAACGGTCAGTATTCTAAGTGTTAGTTTTGTAAGGGAGAGAGGAATATAAATAAATATTTTTTTGGCCCTTTAGTATAAATTTGCATGTGGTATCCGCAAGATTCGGTAATGAAATCACCTCTTGTACTAGCATTTAATGTTGAAAATTCCTATCCTTTTACGTGGAAGTAGCGTCTGGTGGCTGTCGAGAACCGGTCTCTCCTTACTCGACTAACGCTTGGTTTCTGACATTTTATGTTTTAACGATCACTCTAGCTGATTAGTTTTCAGATTAAGCTTTATTTCACTGGAACCAATAGTTTTAAATCAGTTTTAATTTACATTACAGTCCTTTATCGATGTTCACATAATGTTTGAGTTGTCACTCAGATGATATATTTTTATAGGTATTTGTGCGCGCGAGTGTCGGGTTTCGTTGTGAGAACTTACGCAACGCAACCGCTGTTGATTGTTGTTGCTAATTGTATTTATTTATTATTAGGATGTTGAGTTTTGTTATATCTCACATAGATACTGATACGATTGCTGAAAACATGCAGATAATTTGTGTATGTGTTTTGTTTATTCTGTCAATGAATATTGTTAAAATATTTTATACGATTTCGCATTTCATTAATAGCCCACACGTAGTGTTGTAACTTGTCAAATCCCTTCGATCGCCTCTCTAACTTAACACTTTTAAGTACAAGGTGCTTAAACCAAAAATATTACTGTAAGTTCATAATGAATACACGTGAAATAGATTGTTTATACAATTTGTTAGGGGATTTCGTATTTTAAAAATTGCATAAAATTAACCTGTAAAAATTCATGCATTGGAAAAGTTCATACCCCGAATTAATACTTATAACAACATTAGTAACATTTTATCTTTGCTCATTTCTCAAATAAACATATCACATTTATTTTTAAACTGTTTGCACACCCTTTATGTTCGAAGATCAAAGGATTATAAATATAACAATGTGAGTTAGATGAGGTTTTCTTTAAGATGATATTTGAATTTTAAAATGAACGAGTGTTACTTAAAGATAAAGTGTTTGGGATCCAGTAAAAGCACACTCAAAAGTCTTATGATGGTTTAGCAAGCACCAGAACCTGAGCCCTCCGCTGTTGCTGCTCTGTCTCGTTCAAACCTCGGATGAAGTATAACTGGATAACGCTCACAATGGACGAAAACCGTGCCGGTCCCCGAGGCCGCTGGACCCCGAGGTGGCAAAAAGACCCGAGTCGGGCGCCGCGCCGTGTAAAATTAAATTATGCCTCGCTGTGAATGTCTACTAACACTCTAATATATTAAAAGCTATATAAATCGAAAGGTTACATTCAACAGTACCTAATGGTATAAACATGATTGCTGAAAATAAATTAGTCCTCACGCGCCGTGACATTCTTTAATTATGTCTCACTGTGAGCAACAGTTAGTACTTAGATCGGTTAAAAGTTAGACCAATGAAAATATTAAGTTCTAAAGAATCTAATAATGCAAATCTAATTACTGGAATAAAAAAAAACATTTTTATCCTTTAAAAGAAATTGCGCGCCACAATCGAGACCGCTACGTAAATGCTATTATGACTAGCTGTGACCAACTGATAACAACATAATTGATTGAAACTTGTAAAAATGGATGCTAAAAATACAAAAATTTTGATCGGCCTTTATTTTAAATGGGTTTAAATATAAAAAAAACCTTGTTTGTCATAAAAAATAGTGATGTTTTAACAAAACATAACGAGAAAACACTAGTAGTAATTTATTTGTATTATTGAAATTGGTTTATTTGTTTATGGATAATGGCTTTCATTGTGCCTAATCATTTGCCTACCAGCTAATTTAGAAAACAAATTAGTATTAAATAAATGAAGGGCGAAACTCATCACTCAATTATTTTAATCTCTTTGGCAGTCATTTGAGTTTTTTGAGCAATTATAACTCACAATCAATAATGTATAGTTAATTTGTTAAAATGCCGTAATAATACACTCACCTGAAAAACGATAGATCTTTATCCTATAAAGCCCTAATTGTGCAATTGTACGCGGCACATGGCATCACCATAACTTAAGAACTTCAAAACTTCACATGATAAAATAAACCGAACAACGGCTTCTTACATGTTTTCATCATCAAACGCCGAGAAGAATGATGAGGATTTTGTTGATATTCGGCAAAGAATAATTCCAAATCCCTAAAATATTTTCTCAGTCTAGATCGTTCTGTTTTCCCAAGTATTCTGTCACTCCTTGAATTCAGTTTGTAGCGCTCTTCCACGAAATCCGCTCTTTAAAAAACATTGTACAGATAACGGCTAGTCTTACAAAAATTTGTTAAAATACAAAAAATCTTTAAATTGTAATCTACAACTTTCCCGCTGACAGTTTTTACCTGACCAAAAAGTAAAAAAGTTCCTCGCTTACTATTTTATTTACCTCATTCTAGATTTACAATTAAAATATTCTGTGTTTTATTGATTATTATTAACATTAATTACATTACTTTTTTACAATTCATGCATTAAAATCAATACATGCTGTTCGATTCACCATTTAAAGCTGTAAAATTCCAAGTAAAGATAGAATAATTTATCTCAGTTTTTTGTGGTATAAATGTCAAGTTTGAGTGTAGCGCTGTTTTGTCGTCTGACACCGGGGTCTCGCGGATATATAGGCTTTTTTGCCACCCAGTGGGG
This sequence comes from Allygus modestus, assembly GCA_963675035.1. Classification (NCBI taxonomy): domain Eukaryota; kingdom Metazoa; phylum Arthropoda; class Insecta; order Hemiptera; family Cicadellidae; genus Allygus; species Allygus modestus. The sequence goes on along the minus strand of OY776113.1, from coordinate 13,625,669 downwards.
TAAATGACAGCACGGTTTTCGGCTCTTATTAGCATTGCAAGGCGCGACCCAGTAATACTTCATCCGAGGTTCAAACTTGACTTTTTCCCCAATTCTCATTTCGTTTTGAAAATTAAAAATGTTCTGTTTAAAATAAAATATTTATCAAAACTATCATGATACCCGTGTCTTGGAACTTGTTATATGCAATTATATCATCTACTATTACATGAGTGAACCATTTATAAATAGTATAAACTCAGTAAAAATATCTCAAATGGAGACAGTTATATGACATTTATATGGTGATCAATTCGCTCCCATTTTTCCTATTTAACAACTGCTAGTGGTTCCTGATTGAACATTATTTATGTTAAAGGTTCCACAATAACTATGGCAGGTTTTGGTTTACCAAATCTCTATTTTGGTAATAATGTTACCGAAAATAAAAATACTACAGTAGAACTCCAATTATCCAAATTAATTGGGGATCGGGCCAATTCGGATATGCAGAAATTCGGATAATCAGGTATACCTCGGGAATTAAGCAAAAAACATCACCATACATAAAAAATCAGAATTTTATCGACAAAGTTATTATAAATGTAGTGAACAGAAAGTGAGCGAACTGTATCAAGAATATACGTCATAAAAATTAAATTACACGAGTTAAATTGAATACAGTATATACAGTTGCTCTTATCAATAGGCCTACATACTGTACGTATTTCACTGTTCAATGTTGGTTATTTCACTTGAACATCTCGAGCAAAGTGAGTTTATCACTTAGCGAAAGGACAACACGTTTACGTTTTGTACTCATTTCGAACGATAATCTCGGTGAAAGAACAGTAGCGACTGATGATGAGCAGGGCGGGAAGGGGGTATGACTCATTGTTCCCTGCGAAAATATCGTCCGGAAGGTAACAGCGCAGGCTTTTATTTTAGCGCTCACGGCGCATTATCGCTACACGCGCTCCCGCTGTTATTTTCTTGATTTTTATATTTCTATTATTTCACTCAAAATCGATTCGGATAATTGGATATTCGGATAATTGGATTTATACTGTACTTCAGTACATTACTTAAAATTTTAGTATAAGGTTCATTATATTTTTCTCATTGAAATTTAAGATTAGATCAGAATCAGAACTTTATAACTCTGTAATATCACAGCCTTGACACCTTGTTTATACTTATTTTAATGTATTACTCACGTAATATGCCTTTAGATGTCAATTTTTTATTTGAAGTCTGCTGAACATGTCTATAAATAACTACCCCTCATGTTCAGCGACAACATCCAATACCCCAAACAGAGCCCACATTACTGTGGTTGTGGCACACACAAAACAGTGGATCTAACACTTAACACAGATACAAAATAATTTAAACATCGATGTCGGATACTCTGATCATGTTCATTAATTAACAAGTCGTAAACAGTAATAAATAAAAAAATTTAAAAACAAGTCATATAAATTAATTTCTTATGCTCGGTTTAACATAATTCAAATTATTTGTCAAAACAGCAGATGTGAGAAGCAGTGTATACCTAGTCCAAATCATGTCTACACGGATGTCTTATTGGTGCATCCTCTCAAAACCCTAATCAATTTTATATCAAATTCAATGTAAATTGGACATTTACTTTTATTATGCACGATGTTAGTAGGAATCGATAACTATTACATCGATGATTCGGTGTAATTTATTTTCTTAACTTTAATACTTGAAAAAAATGTCTGTCTATCTCCTTATATGCTAAACATTACATTTGTCTAAATGAGGAGTTTAATAAATAAATATAAAATAGTGTTTTTAATATTTGTTTAAGGACGGTGCACAAGATAATCATAGATTTATTATTTAAAGTGCTATTAACTGACATAAACAAAATTAATGTCACCTGATTTACATTGAGTTTGATATAAGATTTACTGGGGTGTTGAGACAATGCACAACATAAAACCCGTTTCCCCTATGTTACATATTCCTACTGTAAAATCGTGAATGGTGAGTCACGATCTCAGTCAAGTGACGAAGAGGAGATCTCTTGGTCGTGACCAGTGTCGACATGAGTCGGACTGTAGTGTGTACACTAGCTGTGTCTGTGAGTCGGGCTGTAGTGTGTACACTAGCTGTGCCTGCGAGTCGGACTGCAGTGTGTACACTAGCTGTGCCTGCGAGTCGGACTGTAGTGTGTACACTAGCTGTGCCTGCGAGTCGGACTGTAGTGTGTACACTAGCTGTGCCTGCGAGTCGGACTGTAGTGTGTACACTAGCTGTGCCTGTGAGTCGGGCTGTAGTGTGTACACTAGCTGTGCCTGCGAGTCGGACTGTAGTGTGTACACTAGCTGTGCCTTCGAGTCGGACTGTAGTGTGTACACTAGCTGTGCCTGCGAGTCGGACTGTAGTGTGTACACTAGCTGTGCCTGTGAGTCGGGCTGTAGTGTGTACACTAGCTGTGCCTGCGAGTCGGACTGTAGTGTGTACACTAGCTGTGCCTGCGAGTCGGACTGTAGTGTGTACACTAGCTGTGCCTGCGAGTCGGACTGTAGTGTGTACACTAGCTGTGCCTGTGAGTCGGGCTGTAGTGTGTACACTAGCTGTGCCTGCGAGTCGGACTGTAGTGTGTACACTAGCTGTGCCTTCGAGTCGGACTGTAGTGTGTACACTAGCTGTGCCTGCGAGTCGGACTGTAGTGTGTACACTAGCTGTGCCTTCGAGTTGGACTGTAGTGTGTACACTATCTGTGCCTGCGAGTCGAACTGTAGTGTGTACACTAGCTGTGCCTTCGAGTGGGACTGTAGTGTGTACACTAGCTGTGCCTGCGAGTCGGACTGTAGTATGTACACTAGCTGTGCCTGCGATTCGGACTGTAGTGTGTACACGAGCTGTGCCTGCGAGTCGGACTGTAGTGTATACACTAGCTGTGTCTGCGAGTTGGACTGTAGTGTGTACACTAGCTGTTTCTGCGAGTCGGACTGTAGTGTGTACACTAGCTGTGCCTGCAAGTCGGACTGTAGTGTGTACACTAGCTGTGCCTGCGAGTCGGACTGTAGTGTGTACACTAGCTGTGTCTGCGAGTCGGTCTGTAGTGTGCACACTAGCTGTGCCTGCGAGTCTGACTGTAGTGTGTACACTAGCTGTGCCTGCGATTCGGACTGTAGTGTGTACACTAGCTGTGCCTGCGAGTCGGACTGTAGTGTGTACACTAGCTGTGCCTGCGAGTCGGACTGTAGTGTGTACACTAGCTGTGCCTGCGAGTCGGACTGTAGTGTGTACACTAGCTGTGCCTGCGAGTCGGACTGCAGTGTGTACACTAGCTGTGCCAGCGAGTCGGACAGTAGTGTGTACACTAGCTGTGCCTGCGAGTCGGGACTGTAGTGTGTACACTAGCTGTGCCTGCGAGTCGGACTGTAGTGTGTACACTAGCTGTGCCTGCGAGTCGGGCTGTAGTGTGTACACTAGCTGTGCCTGCTTCATATCAGTCATTCATGTCCAAGCACCAACTCCAGGTATCCAACTGAGTTTTAAAATTGTTACAATTCTCTTTGATAAACAAAGTTCAAACCAAAACTGAAAAAGAAATGAGTTTGAGGGAGAGAGTGGGAAGTGCCATACAGAGCTGAAACTTTGTACATAGGCTAGCTCAGTATTACTCGTGATAAGTTGTTAGAGGGCCTACAGTGACATAGTACTGGTGACTAGACCGTATTTTTAGATTGAATTTTCATTGATAGTTTTCAGTTTGTGTAATCAAAATACACTCGATATTTATTTTTGAGTATCGATCGGTATTCGGGGGAAGAATGTGTTTGCAAAGTTTTCAAATCTATTTATTTATATTTTTATACGAGTTTTCGATAGATTCGGATAGGTTATCGTGGGTATCTTTTGTTGATTGTTGGTTATTGTTATCTGTAAATATGTGTGTTTCATTTCACCAAAGAGCTGTCATAATAGGCAGAACGTTTTCTAAAGAAATTATTAAAATGGATTGTTGCTTTTTTAGAAGCGATTTATCACAATAACTCAGCGTTTGGTTGTAAAATACTTGTAAAGAGTTAGTTGCATGTATTTTTCTAGGTTAATGTCGCAGTGTCGTGCGTCGCTGTAAATATGGTGGACTGGTTGCTATTTTCGATACGTACACTAACACTAACCTAACCCCGACACCCTACACCGGTGTAGCTAGGATTAATCTGCACTAAACTGTCCATGTCTACCAGACACATTCTTCAGAAGGAAAATTATTTTTAATTATTTTTGTGGAATACTGAAACGACTCATATTTGTACAATTGAAGAGTTAAACAATGTGGAATAAACACATTTTATATCGATACTGTCTTACTGTCTTTGAACTGCTTTTCTTATGAACTCTCCCCGTATTATAGATGTAAAAAGGTTTGTGAAATCGTTTAGTGGTGAAACGGTTATCTCGGTTTGGATTGGATAGTGCAATATATAAATGACAGCGTCTTTAATTCAAATTGGAGAACTTAAATGGTTAAAAGGTGGAAAATACAAGACTTAAAGTGTGCATAGTCAAGCAAAACAAATCTCACACGAATACACTAACAATATTTATAACAAACGGAAGACAAATTTATATTATTTGTACTACTTTTACAGTATCAAATTAATCATTGAAAGCAAACTAAACTGTGTTAAAATATTAATATAAAATATAATTTGTTCATTATAGAAGACACTTTGAATGGAAACAAATTATAGAAAAATCCTACAAATAATTTGTGCATCCTCATTGTGATATTTTCCTTTTTTTTTTTTTTTGAGATTATCCAATATATACTCCAAAACAACAACTTAATGGAATTATTATTTTTTAAATCTGAAACACGATAATTTCCCAACAGACATTTATATTGAAAAATAAATACAGTAAACTTTGGTTTATCCAGATCCTGGTTTATTTAAAGTACTTATCCAAGAGATATTATCCAAACACGTTTTTTTTTTTTATTTGCCAAGTGCCTGCAGTAATCTCTGTTCTGTTTGTAGAGTATCATAGAAAGCGCAGCTATGCTTTAAGTTACAAGACTTTTTTATTTGTTCTCTGCGATTCATGTGAGGCGCCACCATATGTTTGGCTTTTTACACAATTTCCTTTGTTTTCGTTTCAGCGAGCTACACAATTTATAGTACCGTAGGCCAATAATACAGAGTCTATGATGTGGATTTAAATCACAGAACATTGTATTGTTTAGTTTACAAGCTAAACCTTTTGCAAATAATTATGGTTAAAGAAATCAATATCAGTAAAAAGATGTTTATCTTTTTTACAGTATCTCATCATAACACTTCAGTTGGATTTATTCATATAACTTGTTAATCATTAATGGCCAACTTTATACCATCCACTTGTCGTGACCTGAAATTACATGGGGAATTCTTATTGTTAGCAATTTACTGTGTATTGGTGGTAAAAACTCGCTCTACTTTCATCGAGCTTTGTCGAGTTTAAGCATTTGAATTACCTAAAACCCCAACCTTTGTCAGATGATAAGACATTGGTAGAGCTAGAAACGACCGCATCTCAATTGCCTCTCGGCGCTGTTGCCGCAAATCGTTGCTGTACACGGAGCCTCTGGGGCCTAATCCAGGCCCAATATGGACCCCGGACAAATCACGCAAGAAAATTGGTCTGTATACAACCTTCCCAGTAAGGTACTGTTTGCCAGACTCAAATGCGTTTGAGAACTTCTGACTTTCATGTCGTTAGAACACTTTTCAACAAGAAAATGGAGGATTATGCAGAACGGTCATCTGTTATCATTGGATTCAAAGTTAATTAATTACAGCCTTAATATGATCATGGACTGGCACTATGTATGGCGGTGGAATGGCTCTGGAGGGTGTAAAGACATATTTTTTAAGTGGTAGAGAAGAATATTTTTTATATTTTATTTGTTATGGTTTAGTAAGTAATTACTTGAGTAGCGTAACAACTAACAGGATAAAATAAACTACATCTCATAACAATAGGAAATATATTTATACTGTTCTCACATACAAGACAGTAAAAATACAAAAAAAGATGGTACAAGGGGATCAATTTTCAACCAGTAACACTGGTCATCATCATGTCCAATCACTGTGATTTCATCACACTGTGCCTAAAGTAGCTATTTTCTATATCAATTGAAGAGTACCGGTATCGAAAATAGCGTTTTCTCAGTCTAGACCGGGAAAATCAGCTGGAAATTGTTCCTGTACTATTATTAGTTATTCTGACACCTGCCAAGCACAGATGTGGCAACTGACATTTTTGGGGGTCTGCCACCTGCCAAGCACAGATGTGACAACTGACATTTTTGGGGGTCTGACACCTGCCAAGCACAGATGTGGCAACTGACATTTTTGGGGGTCTGACACCTGCCAAGCACAGATGTGGCAACTGACATTTTTGGGGGTCTGACACCTGCCAAGCACATATGTGGCAACTGACATTTTTGGGGGTACTGACACCTGCCAAGCACAGATGTGGCAACTGACATGTTTGGGGGTCTGACACCTGCCAAGCACAGATGTGGCAACTGAAATTTTTGGGGGTCTGACACCTGCCAAGCACAGATGTGGCAACTGACATGTTTGGGGGTCTGACACCTGCCAAGCACAGATGTGGCAACTGACATTTTTGGGGGTCTGACACCTGCCAAGCACAGATGTGGCAACTGACATTTTTGGGGGTACTGAAATTATATTTCTAGAATCTGTGTAAATTCCTGATAATATTACACCTACCATTAAATTTTAATAAATATTTTACCAAACAAAAAATTATAGTTAAAAATTCCTTATCTACACTTTTCTTTCCAATTACTAGAGTGTTGTAACTGTCAGTGTTAAGGTATTTTTATCATATATACAAATTTTACCACAAACTAGCTTCAGCAAATTTCTCTGATGCCACAAAACTGGCTTAGAAAAAGACGATTGAAGCATAGGTCAGTTTGGATGAAAGTCTTTAGATAGTATCACATATTTTAGCAGAGGGAAGTGTAGATAAATAAATAATTGCTTAGCAATTTTCTTCAGAAACAATATCACTGGGTATAGTAACTGATTTAATAAAATAATAAACTACCAGATACCCTAAAATAAACCAGAAAAAAATTACAAAAAATCTAGTTTTTTATTTAATATACGTTTTATTTTGTAGAGTTAAAAAACCACGGCAAAGTTAAAAACCTTTGACTGTGATTTTCTCAAGTTTGAGTAAAAAGCAGTTACCGGTACCAGTTACCACATCCGTGCTTAATAGGGCAGGGTAGCGCTAGTACCTTGCTGTGACTACCAATAGCAGTTTTGAATTCGAAATCAGCTGTTATTATTTATCTAAAACGAAAACACAATGTGAACACTATTGTTGTCATTATGATGTCCGAGAAATAGTACTCTGCAAACCTGATAAAAATGTTTGAAAAAAGGTGTTTCATTATTATTATTATTATTACAGAAGACTCTCAGAAATCCGGACTATTGTGGCGGACGGCCGGTCCGGATTTCCCATATGAATCACTCATTCCGCCTTTACAGTGAGCAATTATGCCAAACTCGTTTACATGTATGTGCTTATAAGTGTGAGCTTCCCGAAGAAAGTTATAAACACTCCATAATACAGTAAAACCTCGTTAATCCGTCACTAATGAAACCAAGAGCATGGTCAGAACAAAAAAAGAACTGAGCAGCGCACCGGTTATGTAAACAATAACAACGGTTGGGCTGAGCGAGGTTAGGCAAACTTCATAACATTTGTGTAATGCAGTAAAGTCCCGTGAAAACTAGAGTCTTTGAACCGTGAAGTTCCGTTTTTAGTTTTTATTTGCGATAGAAAAATTAAACAAATTCAAGATCGCCGGTCCGGATAACTGGGAGTCCTGATAAGTGGGATCCGGATTTTTGTGGGTGTACTGTATTATTATTTACAGTGTGATGAAAAGTTCCATTCATTACTCGTACCTAGTGTTATTCCGGTAAGATTGAATTTCCGCGCTCGGCTATCGCCTTTCCACATAAAACACGATCGCGTAACCGGAAAAGACCACTTTCGGTACTAGAGTTGAAATATACTATATCCACGAAATAATAGTATATTTCATCGCTAGGACCAAAAGTAAAGCATTTCCTGCGATCAACCATCTCCTCGAGGCGTTCGTCGTTGATCTCGTGTGGTTTGTCTGAAATGGCATTGTGTAGGAAAATGTTTCTGCTTTGTCCTCTGCTGCATAAACGAGCCAGTGCGCTGTCCATGGAGAGGGTGTGTTGTCGCTTTGACTCCCCTGCTTCGCAGCCCGCCAAACAGTGCCGCCTCGGTAGTAAAGAGACAGGATGAGGACTCAGCCCAGTAATCATCGATGAGTGATTTGATCAGTCTATTCTGGCGGTTGAGCCAGTGTTTGCTTCAGGGTTTCTGGCCCAGATGGCGAAATTTGCTCTAGTCCGTCCTGATGGATGCTGCGGGATCGAGCCATCGCAGTGGCTCGGTAAGTCACACGTCGTTAGAAAGAGGCTGAAGAGTTGATCAATTTACATGCCAGGGCTGGGATTCAAACCCACTACAGGGCCGCTGCCATGGTTCCGGAGTCCGACGGCTTGACCACTAGGCCAGCTACTCACTACAGTATCTTTTGTATGTTTATTTTACAATGTTTTTAACATACATTTAACATTCATATACAATATTGTAAACTTCCATTGGTGATAGCCGTCAATAAATAAATAAACATACTTTCTAATTATTGAAGAAGCACATCAGTGGTCTTAACTTAAATAAAATTATTGTAGATGTGGTTGTTAAAAAACAATTTGTAACATGTACAAACAATACACAATTTTATTTAATGTACATAATCAACAATACCATTATTATCTGAGGCTGAAATCATTTATATGTATTCTATGTGGCTAATCATTATAGCCATCTTCAAAAATTAAAAAAAAATTTAAGCCGGTAGACGGGTAGATAGACAATAGACAGCCGGACGGAGCGAAACTCTTGTTTTAGAACTGTAAATATTGATGGTTAATGAAATTTAAGAATTTTTGAAGAATATAATTGAAATGCTAGGCGAAGGTGATTGTCATATGAAAAACTCAGAACATGGTGCTGTATCAGTTGACAAATTTCGACAAATGGTCAGGTTTTATCTTGATGCAGTGAGTATCATAACCTATGTAAACTTATTGGCTATTTGTTAACCCTAGGCTTGCCATTAAATATATGGACCAAACCAACTTAGTCCTCCCCAGTTTAGTTATACCAAATTGAATATCACCTCTTATACATTTATTGGGTTACCTGATCTCTTACACCTTCCTCTTCTATTATGTTTCGGGAGTGTTATTGACAGCTTTATATATAAAACATAAAACCATTCAAACTCAGCTATAAAATATAAGAGATCCCCTAATATTTTCTTTGTCACATTGTCTGCATTATATTAAAACATGGTGTTGTCCCATAACCTGAAAACACGAATAGGCTATATTAAAACGTAAAGGGCCTACAGTAGACTCTGGAATCCGGTTCGGCCTAGTGCCGACTCCAGGTATTCCGGACCAGTAATCTATATTCTTAAAAAATTGTTGTAAATAAAAACTAAACTTTTCGGGTACAATTTCATAAGCGACAACGATTAATCGGATGCGATATATCGATCTTAAACATTAGATATATCGAATCCGAACACTCGATTTTTTGAATCACACTTTAACCCTCCAAGTGTCTTTAATAATGGTCGGTACTTTGGTATTATACTGATGCCTCCCTTATACAGCGTGCTGCGGCAGTTATGTTAGGATGGGTTATCATAAAAATGATTGTAGGACTTTCCTTGTTTCGTTACGAATCGAATGATACCTGATGAGTCATACTTCAGGCCGCCAAACCCCCTCCAAATAGGCCAAGGTCAGGTCGTTGACCGGAGCGCGCACATCACCTGTCACCGCCTGTATCTGGGTCAGTGTCATGAGTGATTTATTGCCGTGCACTACGTTACATTTGTTTTCATAATGAGTGACGTTCTTTTGGTGTGGGATTTACCTCGAAATGAAGAGGAAACCGTACATATTTTTATGATAACCCATCCTAACATAACTGCCGCAGCGCGCTGTATATTTGGCGGAGTACATGTGGCGATCGGGTGTGGCTGCTAGCGCCGGCGACGCATTCAACACGATCCTAGCGGACATCGCTGTCTTTTGGGAGGCACAACACAAAGACCGCTCATCAGAATGATGTAAAATTTGTACAGTAAGTCAATAAAAGTACGTTTTTCGAATTATGTAGTTATCCTTTGTATCCGGTAAAAATTTAACCTCCAAAAATAGTGGCATCCGTATAATACCAAAGTACCTAATGGTCTTAATGTTTGCCTACTTTTGGTGAGTTTGCAGTGTTTTATTCAAAGAAATGTAAAAAACTCAAAAACACTCCAAACTGCATTATTGTATAGTTTTCTTGTTCAGAAAATCATGGGCTTCAATATTATGTAAATAACATCTCATCAAATTTATAATGGAAAAATTATGTGATGTTAAAATAATTAAAAATAAAAAACAAATTTAAGTTTGCGCTCCAACAAATTATAAACGTTTCTAGAATATACAATTTTCAAAATAGCCAATTTGTTTTAAATTTTATAAGGACACTAAATATATAAACAAATAATCAGGTAAAGCAGCAAACAAAAAAGTTTTAGATAATAATCTGTTGTTGCGTGCTATAGCAAGTGAGCAAAATGGCCTTGGCGACGTTACAGTCGGAAGGATAATTTGCCTCGATATCACTGCCGCCTATTTCTCCAGGAATATCAACCAACCATTCATCATCACTAAACTTTTCTTTTAAAGCCCCATGTATGTCAATACTGTCCATTTTTACAAATAAAAACAATGAAAAACATAGCAACACAATACCATTCCCGAAGTTAGGTTAACGACGCACAACAAACCTTCACACTTCAGCCGTCTGCTGGAGTACAATTGGCACGAACATAAAAAGCGTCTGCCGACAGACATCAGGAGAAAGCTTAGAATCTGCCGTAAATGGCGATACCAATTTCGATCCGGTTCATTAAGATTCAATGCACCCCAGAGCCTATTCTGTAAATGTTGTTTGACTGTCGACGCAGCGGATGTGTTTTGTGTCGCTATAGCGACACATAACACTTGGAGGGTTCATAGTAGGTATATATCGAAAATTATTCACTCGATATTTATATTGATTTATAGTATAAAATCAACAATCATCAATGTAGTATGCGATGCCAGTTACAAATATATTTTAATGAAACATTTAACAAATAACAAATTTGCTTTCATGACTTGAATGAACGGAACTCTGGCAAAGATAAAAGTTTTAGCTTCGTTATAGGGCTTACTATTATTTATTTGTTGTATTTTTAAATTTTAGTTTTCGTTTGTTACTTGTTAAATATATTTGTAACTAACATCATCGCTCTTTACCCCAGTTTTCAGAAACCGTTTCAACACACGCTATGAGGACTATAATGTTTGGGTGTCTGTGTTATTTAGGTTAACCCTTTCAGTGCTATGGCCCGATATATCGTCTTTTGAATCTGTTATCAATAAACACTGTTACTGCTTCATAAGCAATTGTACCGTTAGGCGCTCAGTCTGCAGTCTGAGTCTGACATGTGGTGAAACCTGGTAGACACGAATTGAACTACCTCGTCCAGCGCCTTGTCTCTATAATACCAACTGATCCACTGCAGCTGCTAGCCTGACCAGTGGCTGTGCGGTCTAAGGCGTTACCTTCCCGGCCGGGGGTAACACTTGGATCGAGGGTTCGAATCCCGTCACAGTCGGTGGTTTTTATGTGCAACTCATGGAGAGTTCACCTGTCTGTGGCAGAGTTGAAGGGGAGGGCGGACCTTAAGCAAACGGTGGACGGCTCGGGTCCAAGCTGACGGGATGGGTGGATTCTTTGTGAGTTGCACATCTGATCAGGTGTTTTGCTACTTTTTACCTATCCTTTACTGTGTGTGTCCAGCGGAAGCACGTTTTTATTAATTTTAACTGTTCAGGCGTTCAATATATTTAAAAAATCAACAAAACATCACGGATTCAACTACTCCTTTCAGAAGCTTAGCACTCAAAAGGGTTAAAGATCAATTTAAAATGTGACTTGATATATCGCATCCGATTAATCGTTGGCCGTTTATGAAACTGTTCCCAACTTTTTTAGCGCCTTCAGTTTTCACGCGATTGGCATGCATTACAAAAATATTATGTAGTTTGCATCGTCGGGTGCTCTTTCTCTCAATACAATTGATTGAAGAGACAGTGGAAGTTGTCGTGCGGTGGAAGAAGAGGACAGGAGAGTCTCAATTTATTGTGCCCGCTTTGTTAGTGCAGACGTTACTTTGCCTTTTTGTGTCTCGTATGACTCATGCCCACCTCCAAGAAATCCGGATTTCTGAAAGTCTACTATATTTTGGTGTTTGTTAATTGTTATATTTCAACAGGATAAACATTTTTATAGGTAGCCCAGTGATCATTGGTAATAACACAACTTTTTTCAAGCCTTATGGATCTACATGGTCAGTCCTGCGGGAGCTTATCAGCACTCACTTGAAGGCTAGCCTGTAGTAATAAAAACAATGTTTTTGGGTAAAAATACACTAAAATAAAGCCAACATTATAAAATATAATATAGCCTATAACACATAAAAAATATAGGCCTAGGATAAAATAAATATTTGGGTCAACACTTAAGTTGCTACCCAATTCAGGCTCTTTTTCCTCACCAGCGACATTTCATTGTACTAGTTGAAGCCATCTTTAAAAACTAATAAAACACCAAAAACAGTATCACACACTAACACGTAACACAAAACAAACACACCCAATAAGATTACCAGGGCCTATGAACAATGAAGCACAGGAAACTAGAACGAAAGTGAAAGTAGATTAGTGGGACCAGTATACAATGCTACTCGCACGAGATCTGCCCTGGCCAAGAGCTGAACTCACACTGAGCAATGTAATACAGCATGGCAATGGTCCGTGGTTCCGCGTGGCACGCTCTAGCCTGACCCCTGCTACCCCGCGGGACCACAGAGCCAGCAATCAATGTCTTGATAGGAACACATGTTATTACGTAAACCAAACAAAAACTTAAATCACGTGTGGAAATGTAAACAGATCAGACATTTTATAGTCCCCATGTTTTCCTTATGGAGAAGATTTGTTATATTTTCTGAATGACATGCAGTTTTCAAAAGAACTAAGTAGGCCTACTATTTTCCCCTTGGAATCCATTGGACCAATACCTTTAATTTGAGCCATCTTCCATTGTCCTGTGATTAACCAAATGTCCACAATTTCTCTTCAAAAATCCCTGTTACAGAACTAATAATAGGCCTATGTGTACATGTGTTATTTACATATGATGTCACGAGGACATCAGGTCCGGTGCTCAGCTACTCAGGTCAGAGAGGTCATCCTCAAGGTACCGGTACTCAGACAAAGAGTACCTAGTAGGCCAATGGCCTCTCTTTAAAAAGTTATCCAGGGGAATCGTAAAACTACTAGCCTCAATATGTTGAATGAGTGTGGGAATTGGTTGAAATAGCAGACTGCATAGGTCCTGTAGATTGCTTGTGGTCTCATCAAGTGCACCCTGCCTCGTATTGTAGGGTGGATGCTCCCACAAATCCTGAGTCCTGATGTCCCTACTCAAGTGTAAAAAAAACCTGTAAAAAATGTTTTAAGAGTTATTTGTAATCTGTTCATGAATGTCATTTCGCTTTGACAAAACGTTCAGTGTGTTTTTATGTTTCAATTTTTGTGTTTGCCTTATTGGAACATTTTGAAAGACCTGATCATCACTACACGAGTTATATATTTTTAACTTTATCTTATTCAGTATATATTTTAATATCAATTTAAATTCAAATAAATGTTCTGTTAATTATTTTTTTCTCATTGTTATTGATAAAAATAATTAGGCTAAGGCTAGGCCTATATCAATTTAAACTTAATTTGCTGAAAATTAGTTTCATCATTACAAGTCGTTGGCCTTCCAACTCTATAAGGCAATCTTACAGTACAGTAAGGTAAGTTAGAGGTAATCTCACAAGCAAATACAAAAGCGTACGTGTACGTGGTATAACCGTCTGTTGCGGCCGATGTTACATGATCTGGCCGTCATTTACGATATAACTGAAACCGAGGGACACAGTTTGTTGAATTCGGTTTTTCCCATAAACCGATAAAATTGTTAAGGACCGAAACTGACACATTCTGAAATACTTCTAAGTCTTAAGTTTTGATTCCTTTTCCAGGTCGGTTTTTGTGGGGGACGGGGGGCGCCATATCAACTCAAGCCTACAGGCACCACACCTCTTAATCAGGCCCTGTGTATAAAACCCATATTCCCTTGTTGTAGCAAACCTGCATATTAAAGAAACTTGGTATGCGGCTTTATGTGGTGTTAAGACATATATATGCATTGGAAATTTGATCTGAGTATGCAGGTTTGCTGTGACAGGGTTGTTTATCTTATTTATGTATAGGCGTAACTAACACCCTAAACCTTTTTACTATCGAATACCTTCAGGGTTCCTCTGAATTAATGAACAAAATACTTTGAAAACAACCACCAATGTGTTGTTGACTCGTCATCCATAGGTCATAGATCAAAAACTGTCTCATAAAACTGTTTTGTATCATACACTTTAAAACTATTGGTTTATTTAACACCCTATTGCAATGTAATATCCTCCCAATGACCTGAGCCAGCGCAAACACTTCTGCTGCCCGAGGCAAAAGGTCCCAATTGCTGTTCTCTCCCCTCCCCCCTTACCCAACCAATTATACCGAGTCATCAGAAAAGCTATTGATGTAATGCCCAATGCACACCTCCAAATTAATAGTATTCCCTGTTGGTTGCACTATTTCCCCATCTTGGTAAAAACTTTGTTAAAAAACATAAAACTTTGGTATGTGCGGCTTGTAGAACGGATTGATAATGACAAACTAGTTGTTATTTTACTTATGTCGTCAATCCAGTTTTGTTTGTGATGAACGCGTTTCGGCGCTAGGCCATCATCAGCATCCATACACTGTACACTAGATTATTCATGAGATCTGCGTTGCGGAAGTCTAGTAGCACACTGCGTCATGTTGTTAAAAAACGAATATTTACACACATTAAGAACATACACACGACTAACAAAAATACTATTATAAAACCTCGTGCGCACGGATAAGGGAGCCAGCTTGGAACGAGTTAGGTAAGGGGCCGGAGGGAACGAGTTAGGTGGGGGGCCAGAGGGAACGAGTTAGGTAAAGGGTCGGAGGGAACGAGTTAGGTAAGGGGCCGGAGAGAATGAGTTATGTAAGGGGCCAGAGGGAACGAGTTAGGTGAGGGGCCAGAAGGAACGAGTTAGGTGAGGGGCCGGAGGGAACGAGTTAGGTGAGGGGCTGGAGGGAACGAGTTAGGTAAGGGGCCGGAGGGAACGAGTTAGGTAAGGGGCCGGAGGGAACGAGTTAGGTAAGGGGCCGGAGGGATCGGGTTAGGTAAGGAGCCGGAAGGAACGAGTTAGGTAAGGGGCCGGAGGGAACGAGTTAGGTAAGGGGCCGGAGGGAATGACTTCCGAGCCGACTCCCTTATCCGTGCGCACGAGGTTTTATAATAGTTTGTTAGTCGTTTGTATGTTCTTAATGTGTGTAAATATTTGTTTGTAACAACATGACACAGTTTGCTGCTAGACCTATGCAACGCAGTTCTCATGAATAATCTAGTGTACAGTGTATGGATGCTGATGATGGCCTAGCGCCGAAATGCATTCATCACAAACAAAATTGGATTGACGACGTAAGTAAAATAACAACTAGTAATAAAACTTTAGGCTTCAATATTACTAGTTCTAACTGGCTTTGACTTTTTGTACTAAAAAAGTTCAGCATATTACTTGACTAGTTTGGAAAGGGTTAAAACAAAGCCTAAAACTTATTTAGTTTGTTTAATTTTTTTTAAAATTTAATTTGAAAAAAATAAAGCTTGAATTATAGACTAAATTTGGATTTTGGCATATAAAATAATATAGGAATATTCTGTATTCCTAAAATTTTGTTTAAGTTAGTTTGTGATGTTCCTCTCTATAACATTAGGCCAAATTGAGCATGAGAATGTTCGTATGCATAATAGAGAAGGAGCAGAGTGCTAAGTTCACAATAAAAATACTTTTTTCTTATTGCATAAACATCAGAGCTCAACTTGGACTTTAGATACAGCTTTGTTAATATTGATCATTCTACTTCAGTTCCTTCATGTGGAAATTTATCCCACAAATTAAGATATTTATGTAGGATGCCGGGAGCACAGAATTGGACATGTCAGGAACTGTCACAGCAACGACTCCACTCAGTCCTAAAGGTTTGGCGGGATAATTCATGGTGTTCACGCACCCTGCCACCACCATTACTGTACCAACAGATCATGCCCTCTGACCGAGGTTGCTCCCTCCCTGTCAACGGTACTAAAAGATATAAGCAATGGAATAAAGATATTCATATAATATGATAATTTCAAACCGCGAATCTTGCCGTTCTCTGTACTTTTTTAACATAATTTGATACCGGTAATGAATGATATTCTTGAAAGAGAACATTTAAATTATTTTTATTAACTTGTAAATTATAAAGCGTGGATTGAATAAAATTGAGTTATTTTATTAAAAGCAAACCGACTTTCGTGTGATATCCGATGTTTTACCTCGGGCCACATTATTTATCAAAGTAAACTATTACAGTTTTATATGGGACTAAAAACTTATACAGGGTGCTGCGGCGGTTAGGTTATTTTATTTGCCATACACAAAACCTTAGTTTCTGAGAGTCCCATAATTTTATGCTGAACGCTGGAGGTTGATAGAACTGTTGTTGTTGTGTACGGAGTGGGAACGAGGGCGTGGCTTGCTGGTGTAGTACTCGCAGCGGCTGCGGGTTGGGGAACTGATACAATTCTCCCCCCAAACATTTTTACTGAGTGTTGTCGTTGCTGCGACAGTTCCTGACTGAGGACTTTCTATCGTCTCAGTATGCCAACTGTTTTTGTTTAAGTTTACCTGTTTGCTAACACCAACTATACAGTTGACCGACTTTATCCGGGTGTATATAATTAGTTAATTACTATAATTATAGTCAATAAAATAACTTTTGATGGAAATATTAATTGTTGAGTAATCAGTGGCGTAGATAGACCTTTGACAAGGGGGGGGGATATCTCATTAGGGAATACAAAACAAAAACTGTGATCGTGACTAGCGCGGATACCGGTATACAAAATTGAAGACATCATTGACGTGTCCCTTACATTCTTAATTATTGATATAGGCCTACACATCAAAGACATAAACCATTGATACAAAGTAATCAGTATTTGTAACAGGACTAAAAATTACTTGTATCAGTTGCAATCAGTACTGGAAAGCTGGAAAGTAATCGTTAAGCTAGAGTTGCCAAGTCACCAGATTTCCCAAGAGATTACCAGAGTTTTAAGATAAAAATATAGCTCCGGGGAATTTCCTTGAAAAATTAAAAATCTCCTCTTTTTGAAATTGTTCCCAAAAATGCGTTGAATAACGCAAATTTTGTGTTGAAATTCTATCTGTGAACGAAAATGTATTTACGTTTGCAACTTCATCGTAATGCAACGATTGGCAAATAAGCTAAACCTTTATTTCCCTGATCACTCTAACCTCTATTATTTGTTACTCTTTGTTATCTAAGATTTACTTTTTACACCAAAAACGCAAATATTGAAAAGTGGGTTTTAAATTAAGACTTTTGATATAGGTCTATATCAATTCACATGAGGCCCTGAGGATTTTTCTCCCCTCCCTCACTTCTACCTATCCTGTCTGTTCTGATTGCAGTGTGTGGTTTTGCTATTAAACTGTGAAAATCAGAAAAAACTTGTGCTCTAGTTTTCAAGAAGTGAAGTCGAACAATTTGACTAGACCAATTTGACTACTTGTTTTATATAAGTGCACAATTAAGAACACTTTAGTTGTGTTGTATTTGGTAAAATATTCACATTTTATTAAAGTTTTAATAATTTTCAGAATGCCAATGAATCAGCGCTGTTTTGGGCAGACAAGGTGTCGACCATGAGTGGGGGTGAGCCCCGGGATGTTTACTGGCTGGCGCAGTGTATGTTTCGCTCCCGACAGTACCACAGAGCCGCAATTTTAATTAGGAATAAAGGATTAGATAAGGTAAGGTAATTGAGTTCTTTCATTGATGAGTTACTTTTCCTGATCTGTAGTACTTGCACTAGACAACAATATACATACGCTGTCCATGTCCACAAAAACCGCCAAGCTCTATATGTGCCTGAGTTAAAACTAAATATTTCTAAGGGTTATTTTTAGCATGTTCAATAGTTAAGGCAACCAAACTATTCAGTCGGTTGCAAATATTTTACCTCATCTAACTTGTAAATCCAAAAACGAAATAATCTTAAGGTTAAAATTCTCACTGTAAAATATTCAAAAGTAAATTATAAAATCATTTAACCTAACCTTAAATCCAAACCTTCAATCCAAACCTCAAACTAGACTTCAGTGTTCAAAATTAAAGATTATTTCACGAATGTTACACTTTGCAGTTAGCTGACCAAAGCCGAGACAAAAATGTACACCTTTTTGATGATAAGTGAAAGTATTCTTATAATTATTCAAAAGCAGGTTTCTACGAAATATAAAAAAATCATACATTCGGTAGAATTGTACTTAACAGTAATTTTATTCTTAGTTTTCTCTATATTTGACTCTTGTGGTGGTGATAACAACCTCTTTGCTGTAAATGTTGATATTGTTATTAGTAGGTTAACCCATTGCGGGCGGTAGAATACGTGGCGGCGCAGCCCCTAGCCGCCGGAGTTACTTTCCCCCCCAGGCGCTATTAGTGTTACAAGATTGGTCGCGGGCATTGTTTCTTATCTAAACAAAGCCACAATTTTTTTTAAATATCAACTTAACAAGTACATAAATAAATGCAAATAAGTAAATATAATAAAAATATAGTACCGGAAGACTAAAGTATTTATCTAAAGCAATTTGACCGAATAGTGTGGAGGTAACTGGAAGCAGAATATCAAGCAGTTATCCGCACACAATCTGTCGGATTCAACCAAAACCAACACTTGTACAGTACACATCGTCGCACAATCTAGCGGGTTTGTCAATAAACATCCACGCGCAACTCAGTGGCAGTATTAAGAAACATAACCGAGTTTGGTAAACACAGAACTTTGGCAAAAATATATATTTTTGCAAATATTCATTCTCATTTAGCGTATGGCTTATGCCTTGATGGTTCAACCACAAAATCAAATATGGATAGCATACTAAAATTACAAAAAAGGGCCGTAAGAATAATAATGAAATTAAAATATTATGAAACAGCAAAAGACAAATTTAAAGAATTAGGGATTTTAACAGTTTATAGACAATATATCTTAGATACATCCATCATTGCAAAAAATTATTCAGAAAACTCAGCCCTTAAAAGCCACCCATATAATACCAGACATAAAAAATTTATCACTTCAATGCAACATAAATTAACATTTTATGAAAAAAACCGACTTACACAGGTCTAAAATGTTTAAAGCATTTACCAAATGACATTAAAAATGAGTAAAACATTGCTAAATTTAAAAATAAATTAAAAAATTACCTGTTAGAAAAAGCCATTTATTCCCTCGAGGAATTCTTTTCCACCACCCCCTAGACTTTGTTATAGTTTGCTTTCTCAAAACATATTTTGTTTTCTCCTTGTTTAATATTTCGATATATGTAAAAGCAAGTGCTTTCCCTTTTCTTTAGGATAATAGTTTAGTTTGTAGTATTAGTGACGCCATTCAATGTGCATGAATATGTACTTAATGAATAAAGATTATTTTGATTTGATTTGATTTGATTTGATGTAGGGGGTGTGTATTTTGGCATTTAGTCCACTCACTGCGTAGACGTAGATGCTGTGTCTTTTGCCCGCAATGGGTTAATCAAATCCAAATGGGAGACTGTGTTATTTTTATTTTTCATGATTGTTGGCCTTGTTTTAAATCTCTCTGACATTTTTCAAATCAAGAATCAAACTCTACTATCAGTCAGACATTTAACAAAGTATAAGATAGGGTAAAAGTTCACAAACATGGAGTTGGCATTTAGAATATTGAAAGTGTTGTTTTGCGCTGTCTAGACCCAGCCGTTGTGCCAGTGGCTGGCGGGACTGTGTCTGTTGGAGGCGCGAGAGTACAACGACGCTCTGCTGATTCTGACAGGGGAGGACGAGCAGTTAGGCTTCAGCAGGAGCAGCAGCGTCATCACATCCACCTCGTTCCTCAGCACACCTACCATCAACCACAATTGTATTCTGGAAGGCTTCACACCCAAAGCCGTAAGTATTGTTTCACTATTCATATTTTACAAACATTACATACATTAACTAGGTTCAGAATCTGTTTATGTCTGGGTTTTGATAGCATTTTCTCTAATTATAGTAGGTGCCGGTGTCCTAAAAATAACTGAACAACTTTGTTGGAGCGTAATTACTTTAACATTTGAAAATTGTCTTAAATTGCATACGACACACATGTTCTTAAGTTTTACTGAATACAACTTTTGTCAGTTAACTTCAACATGGTTTCCATAGTTTGCAAAATTAAAGGCATTCCGGTTATCCCACTCTGACCACACACTGTGGTGCAAGGCATTCCGGTTATCCCACTCTGACCACACACTGTGGTGCAAGGCATTCCGGTTATCCCACTCTGACCACACACTTTGGCACATTTCATCCCTAATATTGTGAAGACTATGTCAGATCTTAATCTTACTTCTTGGAGATTGGAGACTTTAGACAGTAAATTTGGAAATTTGGTTTTTAACAGAAACTCATACGAAATTACATAGTTTTGAGATTCAAAAACCATGAAACATAGCCGTTTGTTTGTTCTTAACGCCTGTCTTGATTGTAGATTATGTTTCAAGGTTTTTTAAGTTTTGAATAACACCAGTTCATCGGTTGATCTTGATCTTTGCAAATAACATTAAAAGAAAGTTTATGAGTTTTGCTGTTATATGGACATCTTTAAAATGATCAAAATGTGCCATAACAGATTACGTTAGTCTTAAAAGTTAAACAGGATAATTTAAACTACGTCTTGCAAAACTACAAAATATATACTGTACTTACATACAAGACGGTAAGTATACAAACGGATGGTACAAGTCGATCGATTTCAACCAGTCACACCGGTCATCATCAGGCTCAATCAGTCGGTCGATTTCAACCAGTCACACTGGTCATCCTCAGGCCCAATCAGTCGGTCGATTTCAACCAGTCACACTGGTCATCCTCAGGCCCAATAAGTCGATCGATTTCAACCAGTCACACCGGTCATCATCAGGCCCAATCAGAATGACAGAAACAATAATTTTTATAGGTTTATATTTTAATAATTCTCCTCTGTTTATGTTGGTTGTTAAATATAGTAGATTATTTTATGTAGTTGGTGGCAAATGATTCTAGACAGGAGACATTACTATTACCCTATGATACGATTAACTAGCTGGAAAAATACAATAGTGGTCTTCTAATATCTGGTAACACTGTTAGGTCTGTTAAGTAATTTACATCACAACCCTCCCGTGGAACTGATACTCCTAACTGCTGTGAGTAATAATACTTTGCTGAGGCTATCGATATAATATTTTTATATACAGCACCTCAGAACTGATACTCCTAACTGCTGTGAGTAATAATACTTTACTGAGGCTATCGATATAATATTTTTATATACAGCACCTCAGAACTGATACTCCTAACTGCTGTGAGTAATAATACTTTGCTGAGGCTATCGATATAATATTTTTATATACAGCACCTCAGAACTGATACTCCTAACTGCTGTGAGTAATAATACTTTGCTGAGGCTATCGATGTCATATTTTTATATACAGCACTTCAGAACTGATACTCCTAACTGCTGTGAGTAATAATACTTTGCTGAGGCTATCGATATGATATTTTTATATACGGTACTTCAATGTGCTGAGGATATATTTTCTATTTGTTAATTGAAATACTTGTCTTAATCCACTTTCTTTGTTATTTTATTCTCAGCCAATGTTTGAATTTGAATAATAGGCATAAATGTGACTGTTATGTCTAGTTAAATGTTATTATTTTACAAAGTAATTGAAATTTAACCACAATAATTCAGTTTATTAAAGAATAATCTCGAACCAACTAATAGTTTTAATTTATTAAATGAAAATAAATTACTGTCTACCTTATTGTCTCTAAATAATTTTTAAAATGTCACTTTGCTATTTCACCTGTTATCGGGAATCGATGGAATCGGAATCGGAAATCGATTTGAAAGAATCGGAACCGTAATCGGAATTTAAAAAAATTGGAATCGACTCATCTCTAATTTTAAACGAATGACTTTATATAAATTGTAAACCATGATCTAATCAATAGCACAGCTGGGCAGAATTGAGCTTGTGCTCTCAACAGTTAGAGCTAATCATTTATGTTCTAACTGATTGTGAAGGTGTGAAGGTATAAACATAAGAACATCAGTTTATCAGCAGTTGTCATTGTGGATGACAGCATTTTTGTGTTAACAGTTGCAGAGTGCCATTCAATTGCTGAAAGGGCGTGTTTATGAAAAGCTGGACAACCGAAGTCGAGCTGCAGAATGTTTTAAACAAGCCCTCAAGCACGACGTCTACTGTTACGAAGCCTTTCAAGCCCTCGTTCAACATCAGATGCTTACAGCAGTTGAAGGTAGGCTTTACCGAAGTTTGCCCTAAACTATTGTTGTTTCAGCACTAAATAATCTTGCTAGTCACATTACAGATAACAATTTAATTATAAGCTTTGTTTTTATCTCTTATCAGTCCGGTGATTTAACATATTCACCATAAAATAATTTATCACACAAAATGCATGCATATATAAACATAGAAAATCTAAACTAGGGTTCAAGAAATGTTTCTTGAACGTTGTTCTTTTGTGCTTTGGTATGGCACAAACCTCTTGAAAATAATGACACTCCGCCTATTACTACTGTAAATACGATGGGACATTTATGTAGAGTCATCGCAACTATGGTAAAGGTGCTTCAGTTTTCCGTCCAAGTATTTCATTAGGCTAAATATTTTTAAAACTTAATGTAAAAAATGCTGTGCTAACTTTTATATAGAAAGATTGTTATTTGTTACCACTAGCACATTTTCTGCTAGTAAGAGGTACCTATAATAGATTAAAATCCACATCACGCTAAATCCATACTGTTATAAAAGGAAAAATGTATCTGTCTGTTTTTTTTTATGTTTTGATGCAAAAATTCATGAACAGATTGAGCTGAAATTTAGCATAAGGTTAGCCAATACTAAGCGCCTACGTGAAGGCCTACCCTCATTCCAAAAATCCCTTAAGCCTTCACTCCATGGGTCTTCAAAACTCCAATGTGTTATGGACATTGATATATTATTGATTAAATTGTTTATTGTAACAAACAAATATGAGCTTTCGTAATGATGAGATGACAATGCACCAGCAAAACACCTGCAATGCATCTGGTGGTTTTGTAATGGGACACCAGCTAGTCATATATAAAGTTTGACGCCTTTCTTTTTCAGAAAAAGAGCTTCTGTCCTCTCTCCCATTCAAGGAGCAGTGTGGAGAGCATGATCTGTTGCCTGTGGTGTATGAAGTTCTTCTCAACAAGTACCAGCGCCTGCCCGAGTTCCCTCCCTCCCTGCCCCACCCCCACCTCTCAGAGAACTTGGATATGGAGGTGGCGCGAGCCGAGCGCCTCTACTATGCCTGCGCCTACAGACAATGCTACATTCTCACTGAGGAGTAAGTGGTTTGTCTTAGATTGGCTTTAAATTGTCATATAAAAACAGTTCAGGGGCTAAAATGGATACAAATTATAATCAACACTATAGTTTGCACTTGTTGGTGGCTCCGTGCGTTTGTCCGTGCGACTGTCCGTCTGCGGCTGTTTCTCGAGCTGTAATGGCTCCCAAGCTACGAAAAGATATTTTTTAGGGGTAATCGAGGTCGAGGAAGCTGCACGTGTCGTTTGTTTTTCTTGAAAAGCAACCTTATTTGAGTTACGGTAGCTTTAAGCTGTTTTTAGGCCATTTTAGCATATATAAGCGGAGCCGGGAGTGTTCAAGCTTTGTTCCTGAAACAGCTGATTATTTCCTGCAGTCGCGATAGCGGCTGCCAATACTAGTAAATTTAAATTTTACATCACACATGCTAAATACTAAATTTGTCTTTAAATCGTTCATCTTGAAATACGAGGGCCATCCAAAAAGTAAAGAACGTTTTCTTACTGCACCTAGCGCAGCTCTCCCATCACCACGATTGCGAGTGTGGCAGTCCACTCACCTCCCCACCAAAGTATGAGCCGAGTCTCGTTGCTGTGCGGTCACAGGTTTTATTTCTACAGCGATTTAAATTAGCGACGGTAAACGAAAATCCCGCCAAATATGAGATACGCAGTGTTATTCTGTTTCTGAGTTAAAAAATGCCCAGACCTAGACATTTTTTGAAAACACCAAAGAAATTTTATGGTGAATGAGCAAAAAAACAAGATCTTAAATTGATGTAATGTGCTAAGATTTTAGCAGCTGTTTTCCTCAAATTTTCCTCAAGTCTTTCTTTCAAATCATCTTTAACGAGCAATGACCTGCCACGCCGATCCTCATCGTTCACGATGGATTTTCTTTCATTAAACCGGTTGCATCATTGTTTCCCCTGAATATTTTACTTGAAAACTTGTTTGCACTTTCACGATCAACTTTCTTTGGTGTTTTTCTAAAAAAAATTATATATTCCCGAACATTTTTAAATTCAGAAACTGAATAATACTGCGTATTTCATATTTGGCGGGATTTTCGATTGCAGCCTCAATTTTGAATAGCTGTAGAAATAAGACAGGTGACCGCATAGCAACGAGACTCGGCTCATACTTTGGTGGGGAGGTTAGTGGACTGCCACACATGCAATGGCGGTGATGGGGAAGCTGCGCTAGGTGCACTAAGCAAACGTTCTTTATTTTCTGGATGACCCTCGTATATACAGTAGTTAAAAAATAAATTTATGCTAGATATCACGATCTTGGATGCTGCTTGGATTACGTATGTCACTAAATCACCAAAATGATGTAATATTTTGGGGAAGTAAAAAATTAATCTTATAATAACTGTTGTGTTATGACATCATATTAGAATTAATTCATAATGACAACACTATGTTCATTATGAATATATTTGGTTACCGGTACTGTAACTGATTTTCCTTGAGCAATGTCTCACATCAAAAGAGACACTAATGATTATTAACATATACTCAAATTGTGGTTCGAAGGTACATTTACATCACATTTAATTTCACCGAAGAGATAGCCACGTATCCGGTGTTGGGCAATAAGAAAATGTCAGCAATATTTGAAGTAACTTGGATTATAGACTTTGCCTCTGAGTTTCTCTTGGGATACGGCAATATTTTGTAATATAGTACCGAATGAAAGAAAAATATTTTTGTTGCAGCAATTTTAAATCTTATGCAGAAAGTGACATTTGCCGCTTGCCTATGCAACCTTCGGGGTGTCAGTTTGCTCTATGGTCGCTTATGTAGTTATTTTGTTAGGCTTTTAAATAAATTTAATCTACAGGGTTGCCACCGACCTGGAAAACCAGGATTTATGTGTAAATTTTGGTGACCGGGAAAAAATTTGGGAATTTTCGGCCGAACCAGGAATTTCACGTCGCGAACATCAGAGACTACGTGACGCATATTAAAAAGTTGCATAGTTAGCGATACATTCTTGATTGCCAGGAACATAAACTTATGCGTTCTCGATTGCCGGTGACACGAAGTTAACGATTCGTTCTCTATTGCTGGTGACGTTGGCGATGTTATCTATGCGTTCTTGATTGCCGACAACGTTAGCGATTCGTTCTCGATCGCCAGTGATGTTGGCAATGTGTTCTCGATTACCGATGACCGATGAAAAGTCAGGGTTTTATGTAACTCGTAGGTTTATTTTATTTTATTAAAGAAAAATAATCTGACTGATTGTCTCAATTTATTAAATACAAATCAATTACTGACTAACTTTTTGTCTTTAAATAATTTTTAAAACATTACTTTGCTATTTCACCTGTTATTAGAAATCAATGAAATCGGAATCAAGAATCGAGAATCGGACCCGGAATCGGAAAAAATTTGAATAGATTCATCCCTAATCTAAAGTAACAATTTTCTTAGTAAACATTTTATCCAGCGATCCCCAAAAACTATAAAGGGTGAATAAAAAGTCAGGACTATTTGTTTATTTGTTAATATAAACTAATATCTTTTAGGTAGTGATAATAACTTTAGGTGTAGTATATTTTGACATAATTCAAAATTTTACTGTCCCACAAAAATAGGGATTTGTGGGGCAACTAAAATTTGTTTAATGTAAACCACCTAATTTTTAAGAACTATAAAAAAAATTGATAAATGGTGAAAATTAGTGACCGCTATGCCTTCCCTAACCAAAATGGCAGCCAGTCAAAATTCCAAACTCCTTGTATTTAAAATCTGGAAGGCAATATTTTTTAGTTTTATCTTTTACTTTTACTAAGCCAAAATAAACTTATTCCCTTCACGTTGTGATATTAGCTTTAGCTGTACTATCTTTCGACAGTGTTAAAAATGTTAAATGTCCCCCAAGTAACCTTCCAGATTTGAATACAATTTTTGGGAATTTTGACTGGCTGCCATTTTGGTTAGGGAAGAGATAGCAGTCACTAATTTTCACAGTTTATCTACTTTGTTATAGTTTTTTTTAAATGAGGGGTCACTCAAAGTGGGTTCAAATTTATAAATTTTGAGTTATCCCCAAAATTCCCTATGTTTAGGGGACACTCAAAATTTTGAATTATGTCAAAAGATTCTACACCTTAAGTTATTATCACTACCCAAAATATATTGGTTTATTTAACAAAAAATAACAAAATTAGTTGAGGGCCCTGACTTTTTATTCACCCTTTGTGAATTATAGTTTTTGGGGATCGCTGGATAAAATGTTTACTAAGAAAATTGTTAATTTAGAATAGGGATGAGTCAATTCAAATTTTTGTCGATTCCGATTCCAGTTCCGATCTTGATTCCGATTCCATCGATTCCTAATAACAGGTGAAATAGCAAAGTAATGTTTTAAAAATTATTTAAAGACAACAAGTTATTCAGTAATTGATTTTTATTTAATAAACTGAGACAATCAGTCAGACTATTTTTCTTTAATAAACTAAAATAAACCTACAAAAATAAATAATAAAAGAAAAACTAAGTTGAATTTCATGTTTATTTTTCATATAATTGTTATGCTTTAAGTTACATAAATCTCCTATGATATTTTTTTAAATTGGTTTGTTGTGTTATAAAACAATCACTTTGGATGTTAACTATTCTTGCTGCTTAAACATAAAAAATGCCTCGCGAGTTTACCTGGAATTTTGAGATTTTAGCTGGAAAACCTGGAATTATGCTTGAATTTTGAAATGCAACTTTGGTGGCAACCCTGATCTAGCTTAGTTTGCAAATTAAGTATCTCTGTGAGACTGCCCACTCCCTACAAACACACGTTTAAGGTGTAGTTACGTGATTGTGTTTTTCATTTAATTTCTGAAGTGTGAATCAGTTACATTTTATTTCTTTTTAATGAGAGGTATATAAGGAGCTTGTGTGGTTATTATGATTATTAGGCTATTATATTATATAATTTCAATCCATGTTCTTTCTGAAAAATACATTGCGACGATATTTTGTTGTGTTCGGTTGAACCAAAAAGCACCAAAACGATATAATTTCTTGATATATCATTGAATCAACTTTTGATTCTGTTACTTTAAATAGATATATTATTTTATTCGGTTTTATTATTAAAATATAAATTTTTAGCAATTTTTTTAACCGAGCGACAATATATAGATAGGGAAAAATAAAATAAAAAATATATTGTTTTAGAATAGGAATTTAATATTTTGTTCTCTCACATTACACTACACTATTTTTTTGGATATACCCTTGCAAAACCTTTAGGTATGACTATTGAAAAAACTCAAGCACTCGCTCAAAAGGTTAAAGTGTCACTATTGTTAAGTGTTGATATACCACACATCCACTTTTATTTCTTAGTCACACTGACCTAAACAAACCTCGTATTTACTTTATCAATAAATAGTTGGGAGTAAAATGTTATTGGTCTTGATTCACTGATTTAATAATGAAAACAAATTAATGATTATGATTTGATGAAACGCAAATCCTTCAAAACTTAAGGTAACTGACTATTCGGTGATGAAGAATGTTTCGTTATTAAAAAATGTTACGTGGTAACAAAACCACACGGTTCGTGTTTAGTTGGTTTTTAACACCATTTGAGGCTTCGCCCATTGAATATAGTTTGCCATCTTGAAGAACATTAAATGCAATTGCGTGTGTATGGTTATTTATCTCCTTCTGAACTCTTTTTCCAATTTTATCTATGATCAAAGTTTTGTTTCCGTTTGACATGGCAATTTGTTAGATTATTTTTATTATTAGCGAATTTCCCCTATAGGGAAGAAGCTATTACCGTAGGTGGCATGGTAAGACTTAAGCCCGAGATCATGATAACTTTTCGTTTTGAGGTCCCCAGATGCCAAAAACACTATTCGTTCAAAATTATATATATGTATATGTATATATATATATATATATATATATATATATGTCCGTTACCGCGATAACTTTTGAAAGAAACACCCGATTTTGATGAAATTTGGCACAAATGTGGAGAGTAGCATTTATAACTTTAAGTTTGAAAACCAGATCGATCGCACTTTGGGAAGGGGGTTTTATGGGGGTTTACAATTTTCCAAAAATAGGTTTTGTTCAAATTTGACCCCAAAATGTTAAAAACACTCAATTTTGGTTATAGCCATTTTATAGAGCTTAAAAAAACAAATAATTTAGTATTTTGAATCATTAACCTAGGTTAAGTGGTTGCGGAGAAAATCCAAAAAAACGTGTCCCATGTTAATCTTATGGGAAAAAGGTTTTTAGATTTTTCTCAGATAGTTTTACTAAAAACTTCACATTTCTGTTTATTAATGTGTTTAGCTCAACAAAACAAACATTTTGGTGTTTTAATCGTTGTTCTACGTCCAACCGTTGCAGAGATATTCAAAGTGCTAAACACAGTACGTTGTCCAATGTTTTCCTTATGGGGAATAAATAAAATTCTATATCTCGATTATTTATGAATCTATATTGATGAAACTTGGTATGTGGCTTCAAATAGTTGTGGTATATTGATATTAGCACAAAAAACAAGTTTTTTGTTGATAGTCCCCGTAGCAGCAAACCTGCACACTCGGCCCCCATGTTATTCATATGGAGAATAAGTAAGGTTGTATATCTCCCTTAATTATGAACCTACATTAAGAGAACTTGGTATGTAGCTTCACCTGGTTCAGTTGTATTGATAATTGCAAAAAAATTACATTACTTATCTTCCTCGTTGCAGCAAACCGTCCTCAACCCTAATGTTATTCTTATGGAGAATAAATAAAATGCTATATATCACTTCTTTATGGATGTATTTTTGTGAAACTTGGTAAATAGCTCTATGTAGTAGTGAGTCACATATATATGAATTGGAAATTCGCTGAGTACGCAGGTTTGCTGCGACGGGGGTATTTTTTTCCTGTCATCATCATTCATGGTAACATATATCTGCTGAAATAACCATATATCTATCTAACCATAAATGAATATCTGTGGTAACAACCACCATGTAATTGTAAATGTGAGTTTATACAAATGTGCAGCAATATGTAAATGGTTTTTGAGTCTTCACCATTTGAGGATTCTCCCATTCAACATAATTTGACTGTTTTCAGGTTTTCGGTTATATTCTTTATGCTGTTTGATTTAATTTAGATGTTTTGCAACATTTGTTTGTTTCATTTGTGTGGTATTGATTCAGCAATGAATTGACATTAATCATAACTAAACCACTTCCCTTTAGAACAAAGCAAATTATTTGTAAAATCGTTTCAAATGAGCTATTGGTTTGGATATAGCAATTCTGGATTCCCTGGGTTTTTGACAAGTATGCTTGATACGCAACACCTGTTTTGCACTCGGGTGATAATTTTTAATTTGTGCTAAATAAACTCTAGTCCGTTCTTAACTCTTACCATTGTTAAAGTTTAAATGTGCTGTTGTTCAAAGAAATGTTCTTAGTTCTGCAGCTAATGATTTATCTTGTAGTATGTCTTGTAGTATGCCTACTTTTTTATATGCCGACCATAACTATACTATAACTGGACGTGGTAGTTCAGAGGTAGAGCGCTGACCTCGAAATTCAGCTGTGGTCAAGTGTAGGTTCGATCCTGGCTGACTGCTGTGATACTTGTTTATAAGGCCATGTGATTAGTGCCGTTACGATACCTCGCTGTCTTTAGATCAGAAATTGTTGTAAAACTATCCAGGATATGTTAAGTAATCAAGATATTGCAATAAATATGTCAGTGGGATGGATTTATATAAATTTTCTATTTGTTATTAAAGACAATCAGTTCATTTTGACTTAAGTTAGTTCAGTTAACAATTGTATTTTTGAAACTCATAATAGCGATGGATTTGAATTTATTTTTTGATTTATTTGGACTTTACCTATTGCTTCTAGTGTTTAAAACTACACTACGTTTCGGGAGGTAAGGAAACTCCTCCCGTTATCAAGTGAACCCTACTTACATCTAAATATCAAACTCTTACACCTAACTAACGAAACGTAGTGTAGTTTTAAACACTAGAAGCGATAGGTAAAGTCCAAATAAATCAAAAAATAAAATCAGTTAACAATATTAAAACAAGCAAAATTTCTAAATTTTGGCTATTCAATAAGCGACCTTCTCACAGAATTGTGTGAATTAAAGACCTGTAAAAGATGTGATAACTTAACAAAATTGCATAACAGCATTATACAATAGTATGAAGCCTAAAAAGTATTTATTTTTCAAAAGTATCTTAGCGTAATTATACAGACCTCTTTACATTTTTAAAAATCCCTTAGGGATCTGCCCCATGAGTCTTCAAAGTTTCATTGTTGTTATTATTACGTACATTTTGTTTTATTTGATCAGATTCATAATTCAAAATGGTTCATAAGATGAACCACACCCCGCACACACACAACTCGGATGAAGCAGGGTACTGCATCTAGTCATTAATAAATTAGCTGATTATGTCAAATTTCTTAATATGGGTTTATTGAAAAAGTGGGATACACAGCTAACTCACCTGAAGAAACTGGTTCAGATGAGCACAGCAACAAAGAAAGTATTTTTACACACATATTACATAATATTTTGTCTCCATTTGAGACTTCTTCAGATGTTGAGGGAGACTGTCAGTTAAAATACTTTTTGAATATGAGCTTGAATATTTGTTGAATATTTGTGTGTAAAAATACTTTCTTTGTTGCTGTGCTCATCTGAACCAGTTTCTTCAGGTGAGTTAGCTGTGTATCCTACCTTTTTCGATGAAACTCCCAAGCCAAGTGCTTTCCTTTGCAAACCTTAATATAGGTTTAATAACTTTAATAAACTATCTACAAAAACGTTTTAACATTTTTTCAGTATTTTGAAGAAAGATCCGTATCACACAACATGCCTACCCATACACATCAGTTGCCTTGTGGAGTTGAAGAAAATCAATAGTGAGTACGACTACTTTCAGTGGTAATTATGTGATTATGTAAGAGTTTACTAACAAACTAAATTAAGATTTGTTTCTAGGTTTAAAAATGTAAACATAATTTATTTAAAAAAAACACTGTAATATCAAAACAACATTATATCTATCTGTCACTATATTTGCATTACAATTACTATTTACATTGTGGTAAGGGGCCATACACAAATTACGTAACTCACTTAGGGGGGAGAGGGGTGTATGGCGTAGCGTTATGTGGGGGAGGGAGGGGGTGGGGTTTGGATTCCAACGTTATGTAACTCACACTTGCCCTAAAAGCTAGCGCACTCTCGTATCTATTGATACTGTTATACTTTCAAAATTAAAAAATAATCAAATTGTTACCTAAATCAAGGTTACAGTTTTGTTAGTTATATAAATAATACTTCCATCATACTATTTTAATAACAGTAAAACTAAAAATTAAATATATAACGTGTTTTCAGTAAGTTCTGTATTGTTTTACACCTATGTTTTGTGTTGTTTTAGAGTGTAAAATATAGACTCGGTACAGTATTGTGCAGTGCCACTCACATCCTTAGTTTTTTAAGTTGTTAGTGAATTTCCTTTGGAAAGTGAACTATTAGCATGACCCGCACGGTGAAACTTAAGCCCGGGACCACCATAGAAGTTCCTAACGTGACCCCCTGAACACGTTTTGGGGGGTCGTTAAAAATTTTATATATATATGTATATATATATATATATATAGACATATATATATATATATATATATATATATATATATATATATATATATATATATATATATATATATATATGTGTGTGTGTGTGTGTTTGCACTCTATCGGTCACATTTTTTGTCCGATTTACTTCAAATTTGGTAGGGACGTTCCTTTCTGTAATCAGTTGGACAAGTTCGTTGGGCAAAACAATCGGAAAACTCTAAACCCCTTTTTTGGGGATTAATCTTTCAAATTTCGAGTTTTCGGGCCCAAAAAGGGTCATAAAAGCCCCAGGTGTAAAATAAATTCATGTAAAAAGATGGGAATTAGTGAGGCGAAAGTTTTAAGCCCTCTCTCGTCATTCTAGCATAAATATTTACCGAGTTATTAAAGAAAATGTGTCTCGACTAAACACAGTACGTTGTCTTATGGAGGTTTTACACTAGAAAAGCCTGTTATTCCTTTGTTAGAGTACTTTTATCATCCCCAGCAACCTCACGCCTACTTTCAAGCCTGTCTGGACCTTCTCCTAACCTTATAATGCGAAAAATTATATTCCCAGCTTTGCAAGTAATAACCAGGGGTATCAGAACAGCCAAAAAATCAATGTTTTCAGATTTCATTAAAAATTGGACAAATGTATGTTTTTACACTTATTTTGAGTTTTATAAGTTTTTATGTGGAAATTCACTTCCCTCACGTCAGCGTGCTGCGTGCGAACTCGTTTTGTATTTGTATGAGTTATAAATTAAATTTGTTACTTTTTAGCTGAGATAGTTTATTTTGTTGTTTACATTATTAGTAACAGTCTTGTTTGTTTGTATACATTTTGTTTTGAAAAAGTTATTAAAAAATGGTTAAATGAAAGTAATTTAAAGTTTAATGATTCATTGAAATCCATATTCCAAATTGCTAATAAAACTATGTTTAAAAGGTTTAAGCTGTTTTAGAGCCTACTACGATTGAGTTACGTAACACATTGGGCGTGGGCGGGGGTACGGTCAAGCGTTATGGTGTGTTACATGAGGGGGGTCTGAAATGACAACAAAATGTAATATGTGTATTGCCCCTAATATATTTTGATAGCATATGCTGCCATCTTCACACCATTACACCATTTGAGGCTTCTCCTATTAAACATAATTTGACTGTTTTCAGGTTTTCAGTTATATTCTTTATGCTGTGTTTGATTTAATTTAGATGTTTTGCAACATTTGGTCTTTCTGGTTTTTGTCTTTTCACGCAGATAATGTGGTTTTTAAATCTTTTAGTGAAATTGATCGATTGGCCAATGAAGTGCTCATCACAGCTGTTGCATTCAATTTTTTAAATTCTTGGTCGTTCATATCTATTTTTAATTTTTGATTGTTGTGTGAATTTCTTTGTCATGTTTATTGTTAATTAAGTGCTATTGATTAACTCAAATTTTAAATTTATTAGCAACTTTCAGGCATTATTTTCCTGTGCAGTTAAATGTAAACTAGTGTATTCTTTGGCATTTACTTCATTTCCTCTGTATAAGGATTTTTTAGGTTTCCATTCATTTATTATCTCCTTCTGAACTCTTTTTCCAATTTTATCTATGATCAAAGTTTTGTTTCCGTTTGGCATGGCAATTTGTTAGATTATTTTTATTATTTTTTTCCTGTGTTCATCATTCATGGTAACATATATCTGCTGAAATAACCATGTATCTATCTAACCATAAATGAATATCTGTGGTAACAACCACCACGTAATTGTAAATGTGAGTTTATACAAATGTGTAGCAATATGTTTTATTTAGTGAATGATCATAAACAACATGTACAATTATTATCAATAAATAACCTAAAGACATGCCTAAGGTGTGAGTTGTTATGGACACAAGAAGAGTCACTCCTCAGAATGAAGTGTCTGATTTTAATGGCTTATTGTACTGGTTGTTCCTCCTCTGGTATTAATAAATTAAAAAAAAAACTTTCATGGAGAGGAGAACCACAGCGGGTAAAAACAAGATTACAAACAAAATTGTTTTATAAACCATGGGTCTCTACATTTTTGTGGTGGGTGATTATGTTGAGATTCAAAAAAATAATATAAATAATAATAAATGTCTTTATTTGACAATTCCTACTTATTAATCCATTTTTTTCTGGGGGATCCCTTTATATTTGCCCTCAAAGGGTCTACAAGGTGTAAAAGTTTGAGAACTACTGACATAATCAGAATAAACTTACATGTGTTTTATTTCCACAGTTCTAATAGCCAGGTCGGATAAAAAATGCTCTAATGTTTTAATATTGCAGTTTTAAAATATGAACTTTATCTTATTGATTTCTCATGCATAGACAAAGTCTAAGGGAAACAGCCTTGCAGTAGAAGAACTTAAGTAATATCAACATAAAGTTGAATGTAATTACCGGCTACGGTAGCTCAGAGGTAAGGCACTGGACGCGTGAGCCAGATGTTATCAGGCTTTTTTAGTTTGATCCTGGCTGCCTGTTATGGTACTTATTTCGAGCGGTCAGAATCAGAATCAGAATAATTTTTATTGTCATTTTTCTTTTACAGAAATGGACAAAGTCAAATACAGTAACATAACATAAAAAATATATATTACTAAGAAAGTCACTAGTTAAAATGTACAATAAATAACATGTTATTGGAGTAATTATAATTAACAATCAAACTCTGCCTCTGTGTTTAAAAATTCCTTTACAGCGTAAAAGACCTGAATGGTGAGCCATTTAGAAATTTGGGTCTTAAATGCTTTCACATCTAAAAATCTCCATGCTTCGGGAAGTTTGTTATAGAATTTGATTTGCAAGTACTTGTGGTTCCTAGCATATTTTTCTAATTTTATTTTAGGTAAAATTAAGTCTTTTGCATGTCTTGTTCGGTAGTTTTGTACATCATTAAATCTGTAATATTTCCTCTCACATAAATTATATTTTGAAAAATAAAAATGCAAGGTACAGTTATTATATTATAATTAGAAAAATAGGCCTTGCAACTATCCCTATATTCCAAATCAAACAGAATTCGTACAGCTTTCTTCTGCCTTAAGAAGAGTCTTTCTGCACCCACACTATTGCCCCATAATATTTTTGAATACAATAAATGTGAGTGAAAAAAAAACTGACTTAGGCAATGTTCATCAAGTTATTACTTACACAGCTCTTTAATTTTATCCGTAAAAAACAAAGTCTTGATGACTTGAAATTCACAAATGGCTTGCCCATGTAACTAATGCTGTTATGGCACCTCGACTGACATTATATCCCCCCACAGGTCATTTGCGTGACAGGAAAATGGTGGCTTGCATTTTAGTTGAGTTTTTGTTCTAAAAAAACAGAGAATTCATTAATTAGTAAACAACGCCTCCTTTAAAATTATTGTCAGCCAAGTGAACTGGACAGACTTGTTAAAATATCAAACCTGCTAAAAGCATGCTAATCATTGTCAGCCAAGTGAACTGGACAGACTTGTTAAAACATCAAACCTGCTAAAAACATGCTAATCATTGTCAGCCAAGTGAACTGGACAGACTTGTTAAAATATCAAACCTGCTAAAAGCATGCTAATCATTGTCAGCCAAGTAAACTGGACAGACTTGTTAAAACATCAAACCTGCTAAAAGCATGCTAATCTTTGTCAGCCAAGTGAACTGGACAGACTTGTTAAAATATCAAACCTGCTAAAAGCATGTTAATCATTGTCAGCCAAGTGAACTGGACAGACTTGTTAAAACATCAAACCTGCTAAAAGCATGCTAGTCATTGTCAGCCAAGTGAACTGGACAGACTTGTTAAAATATCAAACCTGCTAAAAGCATGCTAATCATTGTCAGCCAAGTGAACTGGACAGACTTGTTAAAACATCAAACCTGCCTAAAGCATGCTAATCATTGTCAGCCAAGTGAACTGGACAGACTTGTTAAAACATCAAACCTGCTAAAAGCATGCTAATCATTGTCAGCCAAGTGAACTGGACAGACTTGTTAAAACATCAAACCTGCTAAAAGCATGCTAATCATTGTCAGCCAAGTGAACTGGACAGACTTGTTAAAACATCAAACCTGCTAAAAGCATGCTAATCATTGTCGGCCAAGTGAACTGGACAGACTTGTTAAAACATCAAACCTGCTAAAAGCATGCTAATCATTGTCAGCCAAGTGAACTGGACAGACTTGTTAAAACATCAAACCTGCTAAAAGCATGCTAATCATTGTCAGCCAAGTGAACTGGACAGACTTGTTAAAACATCAGGCACCTAGACAGTTGCAGTCGAGATTCTCATAGTCACTGTAGAAACAGTTCGGACAGAAATTTAGTAGCAAGCTTTTTAAAATTTTTGAAACATGTCTCATTTTTAATGCGGTTTGGGCAATTATTGTAAATTTTTAAGTAGAACTAGTGATGCAGTGAAGTAGTGATCGAGACGTTTCTAGGAAAGTTGTGTATTAGTTTACAATTATATTTAAACCAACCAACCATTACGTTGTGTCCTAGAATTATTCTACTTGGCGCACGATCTCGTAGACTTGATGCCTGATAGAGCTGTCTCTTGGTTTGCTGTTGGATGCTACTATTTCCTTACAGGTAATTTATTCTTAGTTTTAATTCATTATGGAAATTTTGAGGTTTATTTTGGATCTATAAATAATTTCTAAGAACTTCAGTACTAGGCTTTGTTAACAGTAGTAAACGTGATAATGATGATTATTCTAGCAACAAATTTTTTTGCATTTCAATTAAGTACTTTTTTGTAATATTTGTGAGTGGGAGGTGAGCTAAAACTAGCAAATTTTAACCCCTACTGAATGACATAATTTTAAAGAGCATTATGTCATTCCATATTTCCTTACTAGCATGTTTATTACATTATTATCAGTACAAAAGTTAATGTCCTAAAACAATGTTTCCAATCTAGTTGTCATTTTGTTTTGTCACCAAATAAATTATAGCTTTGGAATGGTTTTACAGATTGAATTCAAATTTGACATAGTTCTTTACTTGGTCAAGACCTAGTTATTGTAAGATAAATCAGCTTATTTATGGCAGCCATTTCGGTAATTTTAAATAAAAATAACTACAATGATCAATTTAAAAAAACCGTAAAATGTAATTTTTTGTAGCTATTTTGATACTCTTCTGAATGGTGTAACTGCCAAAACTATCGGGCAGTGAGTACAAGTAATAAAGCATCATTATTATACAATGTTGCAAAGTATCCTATGTACACAGTGTTTTATAGCCAATGCAACTGCACTGTAATAAACCCTTGTTACTTTTATTCTTTGTTATATCATTTAGTTATAAATTATAAACATTTCAATACAGTAAACCTCACATTATCCAGACCTGAATTATCCAGGTCCCGGATTAGCCGATTGCGTGAAATAATAAAATTGTGAATTACAGTTAAATCTCAATAAATTTTTCCCCCACGCTAGCGCCTTTTAAGTCTCAAACGGTACCGCAGTACATTATTGTGAAGTATTTTATAAAATGCATGTCTATTCTTTTTTACAATTTTTCACCCAATTTGCAGCATCAATATTGCAGCCAGCACATGCAATATTCAAACTGGCACAGGAAGACCAGGTCTGTGCTAGTGTCCCAATCGTTATTTATGCGATGTTGTAGTAACTACCGATTATCCGGATTTTTCGCTGTCCGGATCGATATTCCGCCACATTTGTCTGGATAATCCGAGGTGTACTGTGTTTGTAAGCACTGCGTGTGTTTGTTAATGTAGGGAAGCGAGACCCAGCCAGGAGGTATCTGGGGAAGGCCACGTCGTTGGACCGCCTCTTCGGGCCAGCTTGGCTCGCCTACGGACACTCTTTCGCTGCGGAGAACGAGCACGATCAGGCTATGGCTGCTTACTTCTCTGCTACCAAGCTAATGAAAGGGTAAATACATTGCATGCAATCACTGTCCTTCTAAATTAAATGCCAAAGAGTATTTTTTTATACAGTTTTGTAATTAGTTCTTCCCAGGATGCAGAAAATATTCAGACACTCCTAAAATTTTCCCCAAATGAGACATAAGCATTTGAAATTTTTTCGAGACTACTTAACTATTTAAAAAAATAACGTTTAAATGTTATTCTAATTGTTTTACAACTAAGTTAAGCGAGCAATAACTATTTTGTGCCAGTTGAAGTATCTTCATTTTGATGGATATTGATATTATTAACCTGTTGGATCCCATCACCGCACAGATGCGGCAGCCGTCTTGCTAATTTATTTTGTGTCTGCCTGGGCACATAAATATACTTAAACAACACTGAATATACCAGGATGCGCAGCAGAATAAAGCCTTTGTTGTGGAATATTTTGTTTTGCGTTGCGATTCTTGGCAGCCCTGTTATAGTATTTTCTTTTGTAACAGCTGATGTATTTTTTGTAAATTTCTGAGAAAACATCCTTCTGTCAGAAGCAAACAAAACATCAAACAAACATGCAGACAGCACAATAATAAAGCAACCAACCATTACGTTGTGTCCTAGAATTATTCTACTTGGCGCACGATCTCGTAGACTTGATGCCTGATAGAGCTGTCTCTTGGTCAACATCAAACCATAAAATAAAATAATATAATAATAATATAATAATATTCAAACTGGCACAGGAAGACCAGGTCTGGCGCTAGTGTCCCAATCGTTATTTATGCGATGTTGTAGTAACTACCGATTATCCGGATTTTTCGCTGTCCGGATCGATATTCCGCCACATTTGTCTGGATAATCCGAGGTGTACTGTGTTTGTAAGCACTGCGTGTGTTTGTTAATGTAGGGAAGCCAAGTACTTCGTTTATTTTTTTCGTTTAAGTATAGTGTGGCTTGTGTTGTAAATGATTTTTTTGAATTGGTTCATTGGTTTTGTGTTGTTGGGGGTTAAT
The DNA here is from genome assembly GCA_963675035.1 of Allygus modestus. NCBI lineage: Eukaryota > Metazoa > Arthropoda > Insecta > Hemiptera > Cicadellidae > Allygus > Allygus modestus. Next base: position 13,586,219 of record OY776113.1, on the reverse strand, counting down.
AATTGGTTATCTCTTTACATCCAATTCAACTTAAAATATTTCTTTGCTATTTTACCTATTATTTGGAATCGATGGAATCAGAATCGAGAATCGATCTGTAAGAATCGGAATCGGAAAAAAATTTGAATCGTCTCATCCCTAATTTAAACTAAATAAAAATATTGTTGAATATCAAAACTATTATTTTCCTTAACACAAAAAACGAATGATCATTATTAAAACATAATATTTGAATGATTTTATATAATTTTATAGTGGTAAAATATAATTCATAGCTCAAATTGGCCACTGGATTGAATTGTTATTAATATTTTGTCCTCTGTTTAAAAAACGACAACAAAATGATGCTGAAACGTGCTTAGATTTTATTTTGGAAGTATTTTGTGATTATGATGGTTGTATGTTTATTTAAACAACATAGCATATGAAATACAATACACCATTTAGTAAGTAGGATGTTGTGTGTAAACTAATAAATTAATTAATGGACTTTTTACAGTTACTTTTAAACAGTTTGGTTACTATTAATTACTGTGTAGCCTAAGCTGTTTGAGGTCGCCAGAGGGGCTCTGGGAGGCAAAACTCAGGACCCAGTAGGTTAACATTATACTTTTAAAAATAAAAATATTATTTATTAGATTATTTGTATAGGTTCAGTAGCTGAGTTTCTGTGCTAGGCCATACTATAATATATGCTACACTAATGTGTGTTTTCAGATCCGAGATTGTAATGTTGCAGGTGCCATCTGCCCCTGCTGTACATTGGCCTTGAGTGTGGCCTGACCAACAACATCCGACTGGCTGAGAGGTTTTTCACTCAGGCACAGTCCATCGCTCCCCACGATCCTTTCGTCATTCATGAAATGGGCATCATCGCCTTCCAGAACCAAGAGTTAGTATTAACATTACTTCTCGTGTCAGTTATTTAGTAATAAACGTATATAAGTATCTCGTAAGTTGTTTTTGGTTTAATCAGAAAGTTTTAGTTTTATTTTACTCTTAAGTTACCGAGTCTGCCAGCAGAATGTTTTTAATCTTACTGCGGCTTATCCAAAAACAAGAAAATTTTTAAGTGGTAAAGAAATAAAATTGAAGCTTGAGAATTGAGCAAATCAAATCAATCAAATCATAAATTGATTAATTTGAGCCATTACCCTACACTCGGAGAATATTAAAGCGTATTACTATGAACGAGTATTTGGAATTAAGTGTAGAATGTTCAACCGATGACAGGGTTTGTAACTATTATTCATACTATCAATAAATTAATAGTCAAGATTTTATCTAAAGAAATCAAAATCTGTTCTGTAAACTTCTCATAAAAAGTCAATGATGGATGACTTGGTTTTGAAACATGACTATTGTAGCTTCACAAAAAACTTATTGTAAGTCAAATCAAAATCCCATTTTTTTTAATTTACACATATAATGGACATAAGTATGATTTAAACTAGGGATGAGTAGATTTCAATTGTCTATTTCTCAAATCGAGAATCGATGGCCCAAAGTCGATTCCGATTCTATCAATTCCAGGCCGTCGATACTCCCGCCGTTTACCCAGATTTACGCCGCTAACTAATGTTTAACAAAATATATGACTAAAATAAAGAAAAATAAGTGTAATATCTATTTTTAGCTCATATGAAACCAGACAATGACCAGTGAGTTATTTATGGATACCTGTAAAATAAGAGAAGGGCACGGGGAGTGTTTGGGTCGGGGGCTAAAAATCTGACCTTGGAGATAAGGAAGAAAGACGGGACGGGAGGGGAGGAGTGGGGACTGGTTGAAAGTAATAAATCAGTCGGCTGACCAACATTATTTCTTTGAGTCATTCATTATCTTACAACCCCGTTTTTCCTCATGAATTATGAATTTATATTAAATATTAAACAGATTTTATTTTTCTATATTACCACAGAATACTAGTAAAATTAACATTAAATTATGTAAAAATTGCATTAAAAATTAGTTTGATAATTAACTACAAAAAGCTGCTAAATAACATTACAGTATATTTAAAAACGTTGATCTACAATCATTAATAATTAATTATTAAAAAAATGCTTTCTTTTATACTTAAAAATTAAAACCTTAAATTTAACATTAACATTACAAATGTATTTTTATCGGTCAAGAATAGTTAACATCTAAAGGGTTTTATAACATAAGAAAACCAATTTCAAAAAATATCATGGTAGATTTATATAACAAAACATAACAATTATATGAAAAATAAACATGCAATTCAACTTAAAACATTTCTTTGCTATTTTACCTATTATTTGGAATCGATGGAATCAGAATCGAGAATCGATCTGTAAGAATCGGAATCGGAAAAAATTTGGAATCGACTCATCCCTAATTTAAACTAAATAAAAATATTGTTGAATATCAATACTATTATTTTCCTTAACACAAAAAACGAAATGATCATTATTAAAACATAATATTTGAATGATTTTATATAATTTTATAGTGGTAAAATATAATTCATAGCTCAAATTGGCCACTGGATTGGATTGTTATTAATATTTTGTCCTCGTTTAAAAAACAACAACAAAATGATGCTGAAACGTTTTCTAGCTACAATATGGCGGAGAAACACTTGTTGACGGCGTTGTCACAAGTACATGAAATCAACCAGTCATTGATTGCGGAGAAATGGGAACCTCTACTCAACAACTTGGGTCATACATGTCGAAAACTGAAAAAGTTCGATGAGGCATTGAGGTACCATCAACAGGTAGGCTAAGGGATAAAATATCTCACTGTCTTTATGCGTTGCTTATTTTTCATGATTGGTTAATGTTTTCGTTGTTTCATAGACAATTCCAAAGCAAGGGCTAGGGCTTGACAAATAATCCAACATGTTACCACACACTTTACAATGATTTTGTTAACAATATCTTCACTGACATTCGGAATACCCAAGTATTTATAATATCGACCTGTCAGTTTGACAGTTTCTACTCTAACATATCATTAAAAAAATAGTGTGACATAACGGTTTATTTTTTAAATTTTAATTGTTTTAATTACACACAAATTGACGTCCGATGTTACCATCCTGCCGTCATAATAATTATTAATTATATAACGCATAATTTTCATCTGATCACACTACTTCTTATTGAATGATTTCTTAGTCCTGTGCCTCTGATGCATTTGGGAACTCAAGGTTTGTAGTGAAGGAGACAGTCAAATGAATCACGAGATTGCTCATCCTTTTAGAAACAGTACAGCATACTTTACGTACTATATTAGGGATGAGTCGATTCCAAATGTTGATTCTCGATTCCACCGATTCTCAGGCTTAGAATCGGGATCTTCCTTGTGCATAGTCTATAATTTATTCTATTCATTGTTAATTAATTAATTAATCCATTACATTATCAGTAGTACTCGCTGAGTCATTTATCCTTTTATTATCGTTGTTCCTTTTGATTCAAGTTTTTTTCTCATGAATTCAACTTTACTTTTAGTATAACTCAATGTTAACTGCAGCTGTTGTATATATTTATTGCTATTGTTTTAGTTAGACTTGCTATTAGACTGTTATTGGCTTGCCCATGCGACTAATGCTGTTGCAGTACCCCGCTACCAGTAGATCGTTACAGGCCTTATGGCCCATCGCGACAGGCAGTTTAAACTATTGAGGATCTAATCATACATAAATTAGTCTAAACTATTTTGCCATAACATGTGATTGGTTCGGTCAGGCACTAGTGCTGTCGCCACAGAACGCCAGCACTCTGGCTTGTATCGGCTTCGTGCAGGCGCTACAAGGGAACCTCTCCGACGCTGTGGATACGTTCCACAAGGCCCTCGGACTGCGGCGAGACGACAGCTTCAGCATCACCATGTTGTCCTATGTGATAGAGCAACTCATGGAGACCACACCTCCCTTCCCGGGTATGTCTGATATGGTCATCCATTCGTTACGTGTTTGTAATTGGTATTTTAATTTCTCTAAATTGATTTTCATTTCAAGTAGATTAAAAGTACGATAGAACGTCACTTAACCAAAGTAAAGGCTGCGGAACCATTTGTAGCTAGTACGATATATTTTTAGGTAATCAGTGATTTTTATTGAGAGTTAAAAAGCAGAGGTGGTGCAGTGGCAGATTTAGGGAGGGCTATAGGGGCTGCAGCCCAGGGCGGAAAATTTTACCTAAAACATGCTGTATTTCCCTAAAACAGTTTTAATACATTCGTCCGTACAAGGTTAGGCCATAGAAAAAGGATTCACATGGTGGCTAGAGACAAACTACAGTGAATTCAACTTCTCCCCTCAGCCCATCAGGTGCTTCGCCGCTATGACCAATGTAAAGACTTAATGTCCCGTAAATTCGCTTACTATTAACTATATTTGACACAATATCAAAAATGACTGAGGCAAGCCTGAGGAATGTGGCAGAATTTATGATGGCAATGAGATATTTGTTTACAATATAATGATATTTTTGTATGCTTGCCATTAAAGGCTACTAAATAAAGATTAATTTGTATTTTTTTAGTGTTTGTGATTACAATTTGTGATATGCTAGCTTATATTAAATCCCTAGATTAAGCCAGGCTTGGGGGGATGGGTCAGGCCAAAAACCCTCATGCCTTCATATATTTTCTCCATTGTCACTAAAGGTAATTGTGTGTTATCAGTTGATCGTTTATGGAAAACTTATGATCATATATATCTTACGGACATGAATGGGAAGAACTTTACTTATTAACACAGAATGGCTATTGGTCTGGCTGTGTTACCAGTCAGGTATTATGGCAAAATTACTCATAATACTTAAAATTATCTTTAAATGTGTTTTAAAACACATTTTACTACCCTTGCAAAATATAAACTAAATACCTTTCTTAGCAGGTGTAATTTTGTTTGGTTCTTTATGCAAACTGCCAGGAATAATCAAAATTAACCTAAAGCTCCTAAATAAAGTGTAAAGTTAAAGTTGAACGCCTATAATAAGCTGTGACAGAAAATACCTGGAACTAGTACTGAAGGCAAATATAATGGCCTACATAGACGACGATAGAAATGGAACAGTCAGGACCTCGCGCAGTCAAAAATGTTGGGTGGAGAACTGGCGCTGTCCCCCCACATCACCGCCACGAGCACTACACCAGGGAGCCACGCCCTCGTTCCCACTCCATACATAACAAAAGCAGTTCTGCAAACTTCCAGCATCCAGTATAAAATTATGGGACCCTTAGAAACAATCGTGTTGTGTACGGAAATCATAGTAACCTAACCAAACTGCCGCAGCGCGCTGTTTAAGTTTTTTCCTCCCCTACACGAAAATGTTTTATTTCATTCAGTACAATCTTTTTGTGTGAAACGCGGATAAATCTGGCTTATAAATAGACAGACAGATAAAGAAATGTTAACACAAACGTCTGGCTCTATAACTGCTAAATCCCCGTGCGGAGAATGGGACATCTGCTAGTTTAAATTATTGTGATTTTTGCTGAATTCAGATTAATGTGTGTTTCTTATTATATTTTAAAAGACAATTGAAATATCTTCAGTACCTCAATCGTTAAAACGGTTCAGAAATAACAGAGGAGTTCTCCTAGCAAAAATCGCCTTAGCGTATTAATATATAAGATTCTGGAAATGACAGGATTCGTGGTTTGTAATTGTCATATTTTGGGAGTATATGACAATTCTGATGTTTATGTCAGTTGGCAGAACTGCTGTTGTTATGTATGAAGTGGGAACGAGGGCGTGGCTCCCTGGTGTAGTACTCATGGGTAGGGGTACTGCAGGGTGGGGGGGACAGCGCCAGTTCCCCACCAAACATTTTTACTGCGCGAGGACGGCGCTGCGGGAGGTCCTGACTGTTCCAATTCTGCGCTCCCACATAAACCAAGGCTACTTTAAAAAAACTCGTTTTTAATGATAAACCTAAACAGTTTCGGGTCAGTTAAACAAATTTAAAAGTACAATATACTAGTGGCTTGAAGAGTCCATAGCCCTAACCTTGCTCCAATACTCTGCCTCATCTGATATTTTTTACTCTTTACATCGGAGATTCCCAAACTGTGTGTCGCGAGACCGACCAGGTGTGCCGTGGGACAGAGAGAAAATAAATCAAATAAAAAAATTGGGAAATAAAATAAAATTGGCCTTGTCAGTTGTAAAACCTAAACAAATGGAGATACTGAAAAACATCAAGACCATGTGTCACATTCAGTAAGAATTTTGTAATGGAAATCAAGACGTTCGGTATTTTTTTTATATTTATCTACTGAATTTGACTATTCTTATAAATAAGTTAGGTTAAATGAAGTTTCTTTAAGTAGAAATGTAAATGTTTTACAATTTTATTTCTATCCTTCGAAAGTATAGCACAAATGCAGGATTTGTTAGAACTCATCAAAAGGAGCCAAAACACTACGTATAAACTTTTTTCTAAATCGCTTTGTTTTCCATCTGTCTGCCTGTATGGACCAATGCAGCCTATCTTAGGAACCACTTGAGGTACTGACTTGAAACTTGGCATGTGTAAAGTCGGTAATACCATATTTTAGGGCTAATTTGGTATTACATGTGGCTTTTCTATTTTTAACCGTTTCAAAATGGCTCATTTTAATTTGTTAAAGCGTAATATGTTGAAAACGGCAAATTATTGAGTATTTTATACACATATTTAAAATATGTGAAATTTTAAGCCATAAAGGATGGTATAAAAATGATAAAGATCACTCTGGGCAATTGCAATTTGTATGAATACAATTGTGGTGATTCTGGGAATTTACTTGGAATTTGCACGATTTTACTCAAAAAAACTGCAATTGCTCAATTGTTATATGTCAGGTGATCCTTATAATCGTTATACCGTCCTTTTTGACTTAAAATTTTATATTAATGCAGTTTAACCAATGTAATTCTAACTAAACCCTTTCAAATGTTATTTAATAGGGTTTCAATTTGAAATTCTAATATCGAGATTGAAAGAATCAAGAATCAAGAAGCCTTTATTGTCATAAACTTAATCAAGCATGGACAACCAGTCAAGTTACACAGTCAAAAACAAATATTTATTACATAATGGTCTTAAAACAAAAAAAGTCTTTATGCACTCACATGTTATGCTACTTTATACTAAAAAAACAAACAAAAAATACCTTTATTGGCTACCACTGTCAGCAAAGAACTCCCGGACGCTGTAATATTCTTTGTCAATTCAATTCAAAACTCTTTATTCATAGGCAGTACACAGAGTATACATTGAATAGTGTCAAGTGTCTTTTCTTACATCTAATACATATTTGCAACAAATTAAATCAAACCTACATTTTTTAAGTAAAGCAAAGTAAATAATGGTTATTTAATCACATTTTTACACTATAACGTTATTACATTTTCCCAGATGCTCAGGGAAACTTGCTCGTGTTCATAGAGGGTACATAGAACTTCTCGTGGTACATAGAAGGTATCATAAACCTTCTACATTACCTTTCAAGTTTTACGAGAGGTGGAAAAATTCATTTAATGAGCTATGCTAATCAGATATTCTTTTAAGAATTTTTTGAATTTGGTATTGTCATTTTCTAATTTGATTTCCCTGGGAATCAAAAATAGTTTTAGCTTGTTTTTAAATCTACACTCATCTGATTTTGTTTTAAGGTCTGGAGGAAGTGAATTGAAAAGCTTTATAATTGAAAAATAGGTATGTTTCTCAAAGTTGGCAGTCTTGTGAAGGGGGATGGATAAGGTCCCATGTTCCTGAAATTGTAGTGAGCAGTGTCTCGGGGTTGAAAAATTAGTTTTTGCTTAATATATATGGAGAGACATTAAAAAAATATACAAGGAACAAGTGAGTATTTTATTTTTTGAGAGTATACAAGAGTCTGTACTTTTCATGCCAAAGATTAATCTAATTGCTTTTTTTTGTAGGCGGAAGATACCATTTGTTCTCGCGGTTTCGGTTCCCCAAATAGCAATTTTATAACATATGTGTGGATAAAAGCAGCCATAGTCAGCTGTCAAAAGGACACGAGAACTAGCAAATTTAGAGAGTCTGCGAATGATGAATAAACTTCTACTTTCTTTCTTTGTTACTTTATCAATATGATCAGAAAAATCAAGACGAGAATCAATAAATCAAACCAAGAAAGTTTGTTTGCTGGCAGGAGATAATTTCACTCTCAGCTATAATTATCACAGCTGGAATAACCCTACTACTCCTCAGATTAAAGTCGATGAACTTTGTTTTTTCAGTATTTACAAAAAGATTGTTATCTGACAGCCAGATTGAAATAAATCTCAATAATACTTTTTTATTCCACCGGACCATTACTTATTAAAAAGTAGGGGTGTGCGAGTACTCAAAACTTTGAGTTTTCGGCCGAGTATTTTAATACTCAAACTCGACTCGAAGTTTTGAAAAATACTCGAATGTTCGAGTGAGTATTTCCCGCCGATTTCCAGACGATCGCTAGTGATTGTGACCGGTCAAAACGTGTAGTAACGGGCGCAAAAGGCGATCACTTCATGTAAAATTGGCCGAAAATGACGATCGGACCACGTAATTTTGGCCGTAAGTGATGACGGAAAACATAGTATCGGCGAAAAATTACGACTGGATCACGTAATAAAGGCCGAAAATCACTAATACCGTTGTCATTTTCGGCCGATATTATGTTTTCCGTCGTCATTTGTGGCCGAAATTACGCGGTCCGATCGTCATTTTTGGGCACTTTTGCCGATATTATGTATACCATCATCATTTTCGGCCTTTATACGTGAACCAGTCGTAATTATTAGCTGATATTATGGGCCAAATATTATGACTGGATCACGTAATGGAGGCTGAAAATGACGACGGTATCATAATATCGGCCAAAGTGGCGACTGGGCCACTTAATATCGGCCTTAATTAACGATTTTGTCATCTAATATTGATTATAAACGATGTCTGGACCAGGTGATATTGGCCAAATGACAACCGGACCGTGTTTTATCGGCCGGAAACAAATGTCAAACCGTGTTTTGTTTGTCAATACATAATCCAGTTTGTTTTTACAGGCCAAAAATTTGTATTGCTACTCATTTATTAGTTAGAAACCATGTTTAGATTATCAAATCTAGGGTGGTATCCAAAATTCCATTACACTATTTTAAACTATAAACTGATGGAAAATACTCGCTCGAAAATACTCGAAACTCAAAAATAATTGGCACTACTCGACCCGACTCGACTCGATTAAAAAAATCACTACTCACACTCCATTATTAAAATGTGCAGTCGATAATTTCTGGGTTACTATTACAGGAGCTCCAGACTCTGTGCCGGGCTTTGACAATGCCAAGACACCGATAACGACGGACGACTCGTCGACCAACAGTATGATGGAGCACAATAGACCTCTGTTTGAGGTGTTCACGCCCCTCTCCAGCCCCCCGACCTACGAGATCGAGATGCAGGACAGCTTCCAAGACGAGAACACTTCATAGCATTCACTGTCCCCCTCCACCTCATCAGGCCTCGCTTAGCACAATGACAAACAAAGCCTGACGGATTTGAGTAATTCGATTAACTATTTGGTACGATAGATATTATTATATTATAATGTCTTGGCAATGAAGCATTTTAAAATCATAGTCAGAATTTCTGATTATTTCCTATTAGCCTACCCTTTTTACAGAGAAGGTCATGGTTTTTACAGATCGTGGAGTTTATTTAATACGTGTATCTATTTTGCTTTTGCAAGATTGAGTTAATTTTAGTTGTAGGAAGAGACAATGAATTTTTCTCAAAAGGGCCTTTTGAAAGTTATTTTGAGCCACTGTTATCAGCAGTAGTGATGTACAATACCCTGGTATTTAAACTTGGGGTGGATACCAAAAGTCAAAATTAACCGAGTACTTTTATTACATTTATAACTTATACTTATTTAGTTTCCTGATCGATGAACTCATATAATAGATTATCCCAACAAATTACTCTTTCGATTATTTTTCAAAACTTCGAGTCGAGTTTGAGTTAACTGAATTTTGTAAAATATTAAATTGAACTTTTATTGCAAACCCTGTCAAGTAGATTTTGAAAGGTACAGCTTTTTAAACGAGGGTCAATTAAGTAGGTTATACAATCTCGTAAACCACCAGATCATAGAATAAATAAAAGAATATTAGTTACAGTTGATGGGGAGCATTAATACCCACATTCTTGATCACAGTTTGGTCCTCAAGTTTATCGATAGTATTTAGGGATGAGTCGATACCGAAATTTATCGATTCTCGATACCGATACCAGGAAAATCGATTCTCGATACCGATACCATCGATACCTACGATTTTTCAGTACCTATAGTTGTTAAAACTATTATTAAAAACAGTTACAAATTTATGTTACCATTTAAAATTATTTAGTAGAATTTTGTAATGCAATTTGTTACATAATTTAATATTAATTTCATTAGTTTGCTATAGTAATGTGGACAAACAAAAACCATATATTATAAATTCATAATCGGGAAAAACTTGGTTATAAGATAATGACTCAAAGAAATAATTTTAGTCAGCCAAATAATTGATTGCCGCCGCCCCAACCACACCCCTTGCTTTTTGTAGCGCGGGTAAACGGCGGGAGTATATCTTCCCGCGCACTTCGTAGCGTGGGTAAACGGCGGGGGTATCGATGGTATCGGTATCGACATTGAACGAATGAATCTCGATACCGATACCAATGTCCGAGAATCGATGGTATCGAGAATCGACTCATCCCTAATAGTATTACTTAAAACCTTAAACTAATACTATGTTATTAATGCGATACTATGTTGTTATTGTCATTTTAGATCTCCAGTATTTGTTAAGATTTGGTTCAGAATTTATCAATCAGTTCTTGTGTCATGCCTTTTGCAAATAAACATTACCACTGTAGTAAAATAACATGGGAAATGAACCATGTACAGTCCTGCTAAATGTAGAACAAATTAAATGCCCAAATTTCAGTAACTTTGATATTTTTGCAAGAATATTGAGAATGAGCGTTTTTATTTTATTATCTGCTCTCGAATTTTCTCTAAACGTTCACAGATATATCAGATATGTGGCCATCTCCAACTATTAGTCAAATTCTCGGAGAAGGCGAGAAGGACTTTTAAAAGTTGGTGAATGGTTAATGATTCTTGTTTTGTTAACTCCCACAGTTATTTCCATGCTTTTCTAGATTTCTTTCCCTCTTTTGAAACCACAGACTGCAGAGCTTCCTGTTCCTACAATTCGGGATCTAATGGGAATGATGCCAGACGACTTGACAGACTGAATACTGCTCTCATATATTTCATGCTCATTAATTCAATATTTTATCTTCATGCTACAATAGAGGTTTACACCGGTTCCGTCTGAGCAGGTCACAAAACATACAGCATGATAATTTGTTGTAGTGAACAACAGTTTATTGTTTTTTACAATCAATCTCAATATAATTATATAGGTACTTCAAACAGTGGCAGACAGAACCATAGAGCATACCATAGTAAAAATAAAAATCCAAATCCTAAGAATAACTGGTATTTCTTAATTCATACTAAATCCCTGACGCAAACACATTTTAAACTATGAATGCTTTTTTTTAAAGCCTACATCAGATGACAAAAGGTTATACACCTATTGAAATGTTATGAAAAATGTGACATGGTGTGAGGTATTTTGGTGCCAAGCAACATTTTGGATTTATTCTGAAAGTCTGGTTCATAAAAACTGTCTGTACTGACATAAAAACTGTTTGTACATGATAGTACAAAGTTACAAAATTACACAAATAACAAGTAAAAAAAAAAACATAGTTGATGGGAAGAATGGATACATTACACTTTTTTTAATTGTTATTATTACTTTTAGTTGGAGAAAAACAACCAAAAAGTCTAGTTTGGAAAAATGATCTTGAGACTCAACGTCGGGTTTAATAAATCGAGTTAGAAAAAACGTAAAACAGATTAAAATTATGAGAGCAGCGCTTCAAAATATGATTCAGAATCATTATTCAAACTGATTTCAAGAGACTTTGACCATGTCACCACCCAGAATTCGATGCAAGCACATTTTAAATATCTAAAAATGTTGGTAATATCTCTATACAACTATACCCCATTGCAGCGAGTTTTTAGAAACAAAGAAAAATAAATAATGACTATTAATATAATGCGAGAATGAACACCAATAATTTATTAGTCTTTGCAGAGAACAAAGCAGAAGTACATTCTATATGGGAGTGAAAATTCATTAATAAATTCCAGATAACAATTCAGATTGTTCAATAGACAATGATATGTACCCAAACTGTGAATGAATTTTCTTAGTGATATAGAACCTCTTATCTTGATCCTCAATAGCAATGAATACCTCTATGATATGACAGCTACCAAGCGCAGCCCAGTCATATCTTGGCTGCAAGGCTTTTAAAATGGTACACAATCAAGCCAACAAAACACTGGGTCGTTGTTCATCAGCTCAGAATCTGTTTTAACTAAATGACGAAACACATCACCTAGTATGAGCCATAAATTGATTCAGACTGGTCGTTATAGACTACAATGACGACCAGATTCGTAGGATATGCCATAAATTATGTTAGTATCGGTCATAAACGCTTAGCTCTCGTGGCTGTCAGTCACACTGTACTCACAGCACGATACTAGTAATAGTGCCAACTTTCAACAAGGAATTTAAAAGCTAGGCAGAGGCTACATACACGTCCGACGTGAGCCGCTACTGTTCACGTCCGTTCCAAATTATGCACCATATGTTACTTTTCCTGTGATTTTTAAAACAAATTGAGAGCCAGAAAACCTCCTAACGTAACCTAACCTAACCTAAGCGGTATCGAAGTGAATTTGCCCTTACATTGGACATGTACGTAGTCACTTCGTAAAAGTTAAATTTCACAATTCATTGTTATTAAATTGTATGAACAAATTGCTCAACATATTATTACATTTATTTTGTAAACTATTTTGGAAAGCTGTAATGGGGCACAGAGCGATTGTCCTACCTGCCCCTGCCTAAAATGACACAATTGACATTTTCAAAACTTTCAAGCAGGAAAGGTTTTTATGACTGAAAAAATATATCGTAGGCCTAAATAAAATATTAAACTCATTTGATCTAAACACACATCTTGTTTAACTGTGAAGACAGATGTCCACATCAGCATGTGTCCGATCTGTCTCCCGCTGGTTCTAGTTCAACGAGCAGAGCCAATCGGCCGTTAGCTCCCTCAAGCATCTGTCAAGGCTTTACTCCCCTCCCAATTACAAAATATTCAAGTAATGAAATCAAAAATAATACGTTTTTCATTTCATATCGAGTTTTTCATTCACAGTAATACTCAAACTCGACTCAAAGTTGAAAAAAATACCCTTTTTATACATAACTCTGGACTGTAAATGACGACTGGGCCGCGTTGTAGTTGTAAATGATGACAGGGCCGCGTTATAGTTGTAAATGATGACTGGGCCGCGTTATAGTTGTAAATGACGACTGGGCCGCGTTGTAGTTGTAAATGACGACAGGGCCGCGTTATAGTTGTAAATGATGACTGGGCCGCGTTATAGTTGTAAGTGACGACTGGGCCGCGTTATAGTTGTAAATGACGACTGGGCCGCGTTATAGGGGCCGTAAATGGCATTAAAACACAATTTTTGCACTTGATTTAAAATTTCTGCACTCAAATCAATAAAAACCTTCAAAAACTAGAAGATTCATAAGTTGTAGAAAATTTCAGAAAGTTAAAACTAATAAAAGTGGTAACATAAGTAGAATTTTTAAAAATTAAATAATACCTCAGTTATAGAATCTGTAGTTTTAGTATATCAAACTCATCCCCGATTCGAAGTACAGTGGAACCTCGATAACTCGAACCTCAATAAGTCGAATTCCTTGATAACTCAAATTTTTGTCATCCCCTTGAACTTGCTAATGCTATGTTATTTTACCTCTATAAGTCGAAGGGTTAACAGGAAACACCTCGATAACTCTAATTTTTGCAGTATTCTTAGCCTGTCGCCGCACCTCTATAAGTCAAAGTTTTAGCAGAACCTCTATAACTCAAATATGTACAACTGCCGTACCTCTATAAGTTGAAGTATTGATTAGAGAACCTCTATAAGTCGAAGTTGTTCATTCACCAAACCTCCAGTGACTTTGCAGCCGGAAATTTCAACCCTCCCTCCCCACTAAATCTCTCTCCCGGGTGCTGCTGGTGTCGGTAAAACAACCGACAAATTTATGTTGATGAGCAACACGCATATCAAACACACTCATCCTCACGCACGGGTTTCACCGATGTGAGGATTTCATAAATAAGGAACAGTCTCATATTGTTGTAAATTATATATATTTTTTAAATAAAATGGTTTTGATTTGATTAGATTTGTGTTCCGAGTCGTTAGTTAGTGTGAGTTCAGAGGTTCTGGATGTAGTACACGAAACGTTTTTACGAAGTGTTTGCAGTTTGGTAAAACGTGTTGGCAAAACTCTACCCCATGAGGAGAAGTTCAAGAGGCATGTATTTGAGGCTATTGACACAGGAAATAAAATCGGTGACATCGAGAAGCAGTTTGGAACAACAGTGGACACTGTCGACAATTTTAAAACAAAAAAAGTGTCATACTGCTTCACCCTAACTCCAACAATGCTCTGCAGTTTTATTTGTTATCATATTTTGTTCCCTTTTAGTTTTGCAAATTATTTTAATAGCGCAAATTATTTTAATAGCCTTCAGTACATTAATGTTCAGCTAAATGAAATTGATGTGTAGTTGGTCAGAACTGACTTCCGTAAGCGGAAAGGATTTGTTTGGGGCAGATGATAAGAAGTGAGCAAAGAAATCTAGAAAATAGAGAGGAAGTGGTCGAACGGGCAAATCATCACCAAAATACCAAACTGTGAGTCATTATTTGTTTACTTTCCTCCTCTACAATATTTTCACTGAAGGAAGTATTTCGTCCTCTACTACGTTAACCAAAGAAGCTTTACAGTATATTTCCGGGCTTATTTTAGACATTTAAAATTGTTCAAATCTATTTTAATTTTAATAATTATTATTATACGGTATGATTATTTTTATACATAGCTCGAACTTATGTAAGGATTATACCCTTCCATGATCCATCTATTGTGTTTCCGTGACCGTCAATAAGTCGAAGTCTGTGGAAAAATCACCTTGATAAGTCGAACCTCGATATTTTGAAATATTCGATAACTCAAAATTTGCCCTTCCCCCTGAGGTTCGAGTTATTGAGGTTCCACTGTTCAAGAATATAACAGGCATGATTACGCTAGCCAATGTTTTACTGAGCGGAACACAAAAACTCCAACCAGCAGTCTTGATTCGGAAGCTAATGATAATTATAATGTTTATATACAAGTCAGCACATCACTAAATGCAAAACCTATGGAAGGCAGTATCAAAGAAGAACTTGAATATGATACCAATCCGACTGCAGAGTTTAAATTAATGTAAACCTTCAAGAGAAAAATAAAACTGATACAAATTGAATAATTAGTAAAACCAGTCAAACATGAGCTGTTGAAAATATTTCAAACATTGGAACTGAACGCTCAAAATCAACCTTCACCTTTATCTTTGTTATTGTATAAATGCAAACAAAGAAGCTTATATCAGTGACCTTCAAACACAGCCATCATCGAGAGAAAAGTTCAATAGCTGACACAGTGATAGAAAAGATCTGGAAAAGGATTGCAATGTTCTCACGGTGCATTAATCAGAGACATTACTTTAACCCTTTGAGTGCCAGAGTTTTTCAGTCGTCATATCCCTAGAGTGCCAGAGTTTTTAACACAGTATATCCCAAAAGTGCCAGGCACAAAATCAACATTTTGCAAGGGTTTGCAAAAAAATTAATAACTTTTTTATTTGGTAAGATATTATTATGAAACTTTTTTTGTTTTGTAAGTTTAAAGTTTAGCTATAATATTATGCACATATATAATATTTAAAAAATAAAAAATAAAAAATTTGAATAAATATATGTATGTGGGAAATTTCTTTTAATTTTTTTTTATTTGTTTCAGGTAAATAAACATTGTTCAAATATAAGATTTTCACCAAATAACTACTAGATTTATAGAGGACATGTTTCCCAAAATATTTCCTGAAAGTTTCATTAAATTTGGGCTTTAGGCGGACAAGTTATTTCCATAAATGTAAAAAAATATAAAAACGGCAAATTAGTACACAAGACAGTAGCCTAACTTTATTCAAGGGTTTAAGTTTTATTACAATTTTATTTCATAAAGCAGACTAACTAGGCCTCGTATATTTATGGAGTATATGTTTACCTGAACATATCCTGGAAGAAATAATAAAAAGTAATGGCGTAAGAAAAATTGTCTATAACAACGATTCACAAAATCAACATTTTGCAAGGGTTTTGTACATAAAATCAATAACTTTTTTATTTGGTAAGATATTATTATGAAACCTTTTTTGTTTTGTCAGTTTAAAGTTTAGCTATAATATTATGCACATATATAATATCTAAAAAATACAAAGTAAAAAATTTTAATAGGTACATAATATTATACATGCGGGAAATTTTTTATATTTTTTCAGATAAATAAACATTGTTCAAATATAAGATTTTCACCAAATAACTACTAGATTTATAGAGCTAGAAACTATCCTGGAAATCACCTGTAAGAAATAATAAAAAGTAATGACGTAAGAAAAATTTTCCATAACAACGATATATCGTTGCAATGTATTTTTCGGTAAGACCACCGACGACGATATATCGTTGTGAAGTATTTTTCGGATGTTCCGTGCACAACGATATATCGTTGCGTGGCACTCAAAGGGTTAAGAGGTGATGAACGTTAAGTAGAGAAAAATCAAGTTGTAAGTTTGCTATTCGTCATCTGAATTAAAACGTATATTAAGAGAAGCACACATTAATAAACTTGCTATACCCTACCCCAACTGAGTAACACATTTTATAATTCTAGGTTTTATGTATGATTTTTTTAGTGTTAAAACTAAATAATTAACTCGTTGCCATGCGTCTCTGGAGTTGGTGGCGATAGCTGCTAAGTGAACTGGCTGCAAGTTGGGCATTACGCCACCAGCTGCTAAGTGAACTGGCTGCAAGTTGGGCATTACGCCACCAGCTGCTAAGTGAACTGGCTGCAAGGTGGGTATTACGCCACCAGCTGCTAAGTGAACTGGCTGCAAGTTGGGCATTACGCCACCAGCTGCTAAGTGAACTGGCTGCAAGTTGGGCATTACGCCACCAGATGGATCGGGTCAAAACACAATATTAATCATTCAATTCCGCAACACTACCAAATTCATATGTGCTTTCCTAAGACAGAACCATGTAAATTAAGTTTTCTCGATGTTTCCATGTCAATTACATTTAATCAATATAATTTTGTAAATTATAAATTCATTACTATTTTGTACATTGCAGAACTAGTAAGATCTTATAAACCAGACAGAGTCAATTTCAACATGTGTTCTGCTACTGTTTTCTTGTTGCTGTTGTGAAGGCTGTTGTAAGTCACCGGTCAGCTTCGTTTCGGTCCTCTGCTTCAATGTTTGTTTCATCTCCCAGCTGGGAGAGCTTGAAAAAAGCTTGAAAAAGTGTCCAGTTTATTCATTCTTTGATTTTTTTTTTCTTTTTTTTTCTTTTGAATTTTTATATTAATTTCAGTTTTGTCTGCAGTAAGATGATATCATCTTCCAGTTGTTTTTATACTAATGTATTCCTTGACAAGAAGACTGTTGCAGGTTTTGCATTAAACCTGTTACTTGTATGCAAACACTAGAACATCACCACTTTCCGAATCCAGACCGCTGGTTGGACTTCTACGTCTCCTGCTCGGTGAGACATTGACTTATATCTGTCATTTCTCTTTCTAAATTATTATTAAACTAAGTTGTTTTATTATTTTGTTTGGCCACATTTCCCATGTAATTGGATTGTAATACTTCATCTTTCACTTTTATCATATTACTAGTTTGAATGTGGGATGAGGTTGATGTACCAAAGATACTGATTGTATAACTATTGTATTATATCATTAACCCTCAGAAATTCTATTCATGTTAGAACTATTATTATTTTTAGTTTTTTCTGGATTTCAGTATCAGGTGTATCTTCTGGTTTTTGAATTGTTACTACAATTTTTATTAAGTCAAATTCAGAAATATTAACTTTATCTTCATGAAAATTGTCTCAAATTTGTGTCCATTTTCGTGACACCTCTTTACATAGTTGTGCTTTGCACATACAATTTACTTTTCTTCATTTATGTATACTTTATACCATATTTAATATGCTTTCCTTGCTGTGTTTATGATTCAGAAAGCTGACATGGTCAATTCAATTTATCAAATGTGTTTTGATCACATTAAATTATTATTATATAAATTTGCAAATGGAGATTTGCTGGTAAATTTTTTTACATGTATGATATTTCTGTAAATTAAGCAAATCTTATCATAGCCTTAGTGTTTTGTGTATCTTTTCTTGAAGAATTATATAAGATTATGTATGATAATTTTATTGTTTTGATTACACAATATTTTGTTTATAATTTTACTGTCTCATTTTCTTACCTTTTATTTCTCCTTGGTTATGCTGGATAAATGGTTATCTTATTTCAAGTAATAAAGAAAGACTATGTTTACCAATATACCGGTTTTGTTATTTATAATTTTGGTTATAATATTCATCCATGTTATAAGACATGTTTCAAGATTATTATTTGTCCAACTTTGTAACAAGATTTGATTTGTTCTGAATTATTTTTTGAACTTGATTCTTTTAAAAGACAATGTTAAAACTCCAGATGGTTTGTACAAATATTTCAGTTATTTAAATGTTTACATAAAGTAAATGTTATCAGCAAATGTTTATACTTGGTACAATACACTCTATCACCCATGCAAAAATTTCCACTGTCTAGTAAATCATAAATGACATCAATTTGGCTGAAGCAGAACACCCTACGATGCAAACTACATGACATTTGTGTAATTCAGGCTTATCACAAGAAAACTGGAAGCCCTAAAACATGAAATTTCATTTTTAATTGCAAAAATGTTCAAAAACTAAAGATCATCGGTCCAGACTAGGCCGATCTGCATTTATGAGACTACTGTTATTTTTTCCATTAAAAATATAGTTTTGGTTGATAAAAGAAAAGTTGAAAATGATTTATTATAAACCATAAATAGTATTTAGAAACTTTAAATAACTCCTAGTCCCCAGCCCAAAATTTTGAAAAAAAATCATGTGTTTCGATTGCGTATGCTACCTTTCACCTAAATAGATAGCTGCAAAAAAATTATCAGAAGGAAAATGCCACAG
Organism: Allygus modestus; assembly: GCA_963675035.1. NCBI lineage: Eukaryota > Metazoa > Arthropoda > Insecta > Hemiptera > Cicadellidae > Allygus > Allygus modestus. Next base: position 13,566,857 of record OY776113.1, on the reverse strand, counting down.
AACTAAAATAGGTAAAAGGGGTTCGAGCAGCATTCATGTGATACAGCACATAGTTAAGAGCCTCATTTGTTTTGAATGGTTCAATTTTTCTTTTCTTTGTCCCAAGTAAAAATTTGTATTTAGACTTTTGAAAAATTGATTTAACCCTTTCAGTGCTATGGCCCGATACATCGTCTTTTGAATCTGTTATCAATAAACACTGTTACTGCTTCATAAGCGATTGTACCGTTAGGCGCTCAGTCTGCAGTCTGAGTCTGACATGTGGTGAAACCTGGTAGACACGAGTTGAACTACCTCGTCCAGCGCCTAGTCTCTATAATACCAACTGATCCACTGCAGCTGCTAGCCTGACCAGTGACTGTGCGGTCTAAGGCGTTACCTTCCCGGCCGGGGGTAACACTTGGATCGAGGGTTCGAATCCCGTCACAGTCGGTGGTTTTTATGTGCAACTCATGGAGAGTTCACCTGTCTGTGGCAGAGTTGAAGGGGAGAGCGGACCTTAAGCAAACGGTGGTCGGCACGGGTCCAAGCTGACGGGATGGGTGGATTCTTTGTGAGTTGCACATCTGATCAGGTGTTTTGCTACTTTTTACCTATCCTTTACTGTGTGTGTCCAGCGGAAGCACGTTTTTATTAATTTTAACTGTTCAGGCGTTCAATATATTAAAAAAATCAACAAAACATCACGGATTCAACTACTCCTTTCAGAAGCTTAGCACTCAAAGGGTTAAAAACTATTTAAGAATTATCTGTTAAAACAATATTTTTATTAAGATTTGCTGTTAGGGGCCGTGCATATATTACGTCACGCCTGCGAATTAAAACCTGAAAAATCGTCCGTTGCAGAGTAATGAAATACCATACCTATAATCAAATACTTAGTGTGACGTGACAGGTGGGAGGGGGCTATGAGCAGCGTGACAAGGAGGGAGGGGGTCAAAAAGGGCTGAATATAGTGTGACGTAATTTATGCATGGCTCCTTATTAAAACAAAATTGTTCGATGCTCCTTGTAATTTCACCTTGTTACGACCTAATATATTAATATTGTGCTTTAGCAGTCAAGAAGTAAATTTTAAATTGAATGTGTGAATTTAAACGCAACGTTTTCTTACTTGCTTATGTATAAAAGATATTGTGGCTACATTATTCTGTAAAGATTAGCTTATTTTTAATATCTCCGATTTTGTGATTTTTGCTGAACTCTCTTTAAAAAACTATAATAACTATCATAGAAGGTAATTAAAAATGAAATTGGCTTTACTGAGAATGACAAAATACATTTTTGTTATTAAATGTAGCCTACTTCTTTTTTATATTTGTAAAGCTATTTCACTTATGTGATTAAAATTGCTACTTTACTTTATTTGAATATAAGTATTTGGGTTTCTAGGGGCATAATTAAAACTGGTTGGGGGAAGCAACAACGAAGTTTCAATAGCGGGCCTTGGCCAAAAACTTCAGAAATTCTAACCTAGCCGACACAATCACATCTGCAATTCTTATAATGTCCTTAACTATGTAGGCTTTTTCAGGACTAATCGTGTGACCCCCCAGCAGTCCCATCTATCACGTCATTGAAAATAATGTCTCACGTAGTCAGCCATTTTTTAATTTCAAATTAATTTATTACAATAAAATATAATGCGATGGTCCATTTTCAACAGTGGTACAGTAGTTAATCATTTTCTGGATTACAGGGCTACAACCCTATCCTCTAATATGACTTGGAAAATGTCACTTTAATAGTAAATGTTACCCTGACAAGATTTTAGTTCAAATATACTACACAGGTAATCTTTGCTCTGCGTTTTTAGCAAATTTCCCCTTTAGGGAAGAAGCTATTACCGTAGTTGGCTTGGTAAGACCTAGGCCCGGGACCATTATAACTTTTCGTTTTGAGGTCCCCAGACCCCAAAAACACCATTCGTTCGAAACTGTGTACATATACATATATATATATATATATATATATATATACAGCAAAAATATACAGTGAGCACGATAACTCTTGTAAAAATGATCCGATTTTGAAGAAACTTGGTATAAACGTGTAAAGCAACATTTATGACTAAGTTCGAAAACCAGCCAGATCGCTCTATCCGAAGGGGTATTTTGGGGGGGTTTTGTACCCCAAAAATGGGTTTTTTGAATTTTGTACGTATAATTTTTAAAATAGTCAAATGTTAGTTTTCACCATTGGATTCAGCTTAAAAAACACACAACTGGTATTTTGATCATTCCTCTACGTCAATTGGTTACCGAGATATTGAAAGTGCTAAACACAGTACGTTGTTTAATGTTATTCTAATGGAGGAAAAACATTTTTATATCTCGCTTATTTATGAACGTATACTGACGAAACTTGGTATACAGCTTCATCTCGTGGTCTATTAATATTTGCTTAAAAAAATATTTTTTGCCAAAGACTCCCGTAGCAGCAAACCTGCGTCCTTAGCCCCCATGTTATTCTTATGGAGAATAATTAAATGCTCTGTCTACCTTAATTATGAACATAAATGAATAAAAACTGGTATACAACTTCACCTAGTTGAGTTATATTGATATTAGCATAAAAACCAATTTTTTGTGTTCCTTGTTGCAGCAAACCTGCGTACTCAGCCCCAATGTCATTCTTATGGAGAATAATTAAAATTGTATATATCGCTTATTTGTGAATGTATTTTTATGAAACTTGGTAAGTGGCTTTATGTAGTATTAAGACATTTATATCTCCATTGGAAACTCGCTGAGTATGCAGGTTTGCTGCGACGGGGGTATTTTTTTTTACTACAGCACAAACCAACAGTTAAAAACACAACTCCAAGAGTTGAAGGATGGCCTTTTCTTCGACTCCTCTCGTCCTTCCCTCCCCCCCTCACTATAATCATCCATCCATCACAAGTCAGCAGCCCTCCATGGTAAATAACACAACAGTATTTACAGTGAAATGTCATCCATTTTCCAGTAGACAATTTTACCAAATTAAATTCATATTTGAAGTAAAAAATGTACGAAATGTGGTGAAATATTACGTTTCTAGTGTAATATTACATTTTTATTACACATTCGGTAAATCTTGTTGTCCGATACATCTTATGAAGAAATCTTTAACCTAAACTTCAAAGGACTTGTAAGGAGTGACGAGTTTGGGAGAAATTGGGCTGTGCTTTGCGGAAAGGATGAACAATTGTTTAATAAAAATAGTGCTACACAACAAGTCTCATTGTGGGGAGCCAGTGCCAAAGTGCTGCATACAACTGCTTTGTCTACTCACCACTGAATATTGTGCTAATGAGATGTAGCCTTATCTAATTATCTAATTTAAATTAATTTAATTTATGTTTTGTAAATATCAAAGTACAACCCCTCTGCTGTATTCATGGGTTTTAAGTTGGCAGAATTCCGCTGTAGTTAAAAACGTGCAAAGACATAAACATTAAAACTATTGGCAATACTCATAAGGTTAAATCAAATAACTGGAAATTTAGTCAAATTTCATTTTCTAAGACTGCCGGCTGGTCATCACTAATGGTTGTATTGTGCTGAAAATTAATGTGCTGGATAGAAAACACGATGTATTGTAATACACAATGTGTTTCCATGTACTCTGTACCTGCATGCAAAACTGTATATATAAATGAGAGAAGATGCAATGCAATCTATTTTAACCAGTGACACCAAGTTTAGATCCAGTGAGAGTATCAGCAGAATCAGTTCACCGCTGATATAGGGCCTGGTTTTATTATATTTTATATAAATTTACTGCCTCTTATTTCAGTTCAAGTTTTGTAAGACAAAATCTATTACTTCATGGTAATTGTAATAATACACAAAATTGTTAATCAAAATAAACTATTCAAAAAATACAATCGGTTAAAATGATAAGAGTGGTTATGCAACAGTGTAATTTATCATAATATGTCTTAACTTAATAACATTACAATGTCAGTATGCTTGATGTGAGGGATAACATATTAGTAAAATAAAAAAGCTAGGGAGCTTGAGCGTCCAAACATTACAATAGATTTTTTTAGTTTCAGAAGGTTTTATTAAAACTAATCTTCTGGAATGGCCATGTTGTAAGTTTCTCTTAAAAGATCTGCAACTTCGCACATAGTGACTCCATCCTCTTCAGAAACAACTCTCTTTCTTATTTGTCCATTGATTTCTTCTTCCACCACATACAGTGTGAGTTTCTTGGGACCTTGTCGGTTTGGATCTTCCGGCAGTTTTTGACAACTCTCAGCCGCTGGGTCTGTATACCTTGCAGCAAAGTTGTCAGCCTCCGAGGATGTCCTTTCGATGAATTCTTGCTCTGCGATTTCTTCAGTGTTGTTAAAATAGTTATCTTCGCTTGCGGATTCATCGTTTTGGTCCTCTGCGACAGGATTATGTTTCTTTGATGACTTTTTGTTTTTAGAGGACTTTGGATTTTGTACTGATCTGGTTTTTTCAGTTATTTCTTCACTTTCAATATGAACAAACTCTTGGTCTTCTGACACTGGCTTGATTGTTTCATTTCCTTCTTGCTCTTCTTCTTGACCATCTTCTTCTAAAACTACTTCCACCAACTTATACTTCCTTTTCTTTGGGTTACCACCGATTGTTTCTTCTGCTGAATCAGCCTCTTCATTCTTCATTCTGTTCAGTTCTTCATTTATGATTTTCTCAACATTTTCATTTTCTTCAATTAGTTTTTTCTGTTTAGTTTTTTTTACGGTTTTGAATAGTTGATCAACATTTTCTGATTTCAGGTATTGTGGACTTGTTTTCTTTCCTTTTGTCTTGCTGGAATCAAACCTTTCAAAAGGCTCTTCCTCCAAAACTTTGGATTTCTTGAATTTTTGGAAATGCTTTGAGGTTTTAGTTTTTTCGTTTTCTGTATATTTGTTTTCTTTAGATGCAAACTTAATATTTTTCTTCACATCAGGTTTCTTGGATTCAAACCTCGGACCTCTGCTCATGTGTTGGTTCTCCTCTTCATAGTTTGCAGTCCTTTGTGATCCAGTTTTTTTTACTTTATCATGTTTTATGCTCTCTGTATGCTTGTTTTTACTCGTGAATTTTGAATTCTCTTGATCATACGATTTGCCAGTTTCAAGTTCTTTCCTGAAAAAGACCAAAAGTGTTAAAATACAACTATTTAATATACCAGGAACACATAACAATTATTTTGAATAATCATTTAATTAAGTTTTGTGCTATAATTTTTAAAATCTCCTCACCAAATTATGGAAACACTGCTGAAAATTATTAAAATTATTCTGTGCTTCAGTGATTAATATGATGAACTGTGTATATTTCCCATAAAGTACTGAGTACACAATGCCATGCTGGTATACAATGCCATGTTATGCAGTGGCTGATTTTACAAAAACTAGTAGCAAATTAATTCCATCAGCAGTTTTATTTTGGCTTGAAATTGGTATGTTAATTATTATCTTAAACCATACTGGTACTTTAAGTTATTCTTGATTTAAATGTACAAGTCTTCACAATACAGAAATAGAAATAGCATAAAATGTGTGTTGGGAGAATTGGAACTCTCCTTTGCACTATGCCAAAGCAAGTACTCTGTTGTTTGCCAAAGCAGGTACTCTGTTGTTTGCCAAAGCAGTTACTATGTTGTTTGCCAAAGCAGGTACTCTGTTGTTTGCCAAAGCAGGTACTCTGTTGTTTGCCAAAGCAGGTACTCTGTTGTTTGCCAAAGCAGGTACTCTGTTGTTTGCCAAAGCAGGTACTCTGTTGTTTGCCAAAGCAGTTACTCTGTTGTTTGCCAAAGCAGGTACTCTGTTGTTTGCCAAAGCAGGTACTCTGTTGTTTGCCAAAGCAGGTACTCTGTTGTTTTGCTCATTCAAATTAATAATCCCTTCCATTCTTGAGCTTCTGCATTGCAAGTTTTGATGGGAGGCATGGTAAAAAGGAAGGAGTAAAACGTCAGTACATTTCTGGTTTTTGATTCATAAACTTTCCCTCGTAATTGAAATCCTCACGTGTAATAAATATGAAGCAAATGTAGCTAGGGTGAGTAACTAGAACTAGTTAAAAAAGCAAAGTAATGAAATGTGTTTCTCTATCGCTATAATAAAAAGTTTACCTTTGGTGCTTGGTACCAAAAACAACCATTAAACTTAAGAAGATAAAAATTATCAAAAACATTCTTTGGTTTCCTTAGTTGCAATACTAAATTATAATAATGATATAATCTTTATTTTTGAACACTAATACAATGATGATGATGTTTTGATCTTAAAATATCTAAACCCTAAAACTGTAATATCATTGAGTATGTGTATTCAATGACAATAGTCACAGATCTTTTAAAATTATATTTTGGGTTAACGTCAAATGGATTTGAATACTCTACAATTAATAATAGTAAGAACTTTATAGACCCAATAACCACTGCAAGTACTCAGATGTCATAGAGAAGTTTGAAAAGATCTCTAAAAAATGGAGTATGATCAGATGATTTCACAAATCACACATACGAATATCACATATGTGTAATATGTCGAAGAGAGGTAATTTTTTCAAATGAAGATCCATTAGAATTCTTCATTAAAGCAGGTCGTAAATTGTACCATGGTTTATGAAATAGTATATTTTATTACTAATGCCAAAAGTTGTCTCTTCCGGCATACGATCGTGTCTTCGACCAAATATCGAAAATACACTTTAGGTACGAGTTATGAACAATATTTGTCAGCATACTGTAAATTATAATAACTAAACATCTTTTTCAGACATTTTTATCAGGTTTGCTGAGTAATATTTCTCACAACAAAATGACAACCACGTGCGTGCGTACGTTAATCTAGTAATTAGATAATTAAGAACAGCTGATTTGGAATGCAACACTGATATTGGTAGATACAGAAAACTTCTAGCGCTACTGGTGTTACAATAACTAATAACAGAGCGGCTAAAATCACCAGCTGATGTCAAAAATAGCTACTTTCGGCACAGTGTGATGAAAAAGTGTTCCTTATTTGATCAATTGGTTTTATTTGAAATACGTTTCAGTTTCATGATTTACCCTCGTTAACTTGTTACTATATATACACGTTTATTTAAATTATATGCGTTTTTATTTAATTGTGTTTATTTTTAAAAAAACACTCAGTAAAATAACACGATGTGTTGTACTTTAAATACAAGACTATCAATTACAAATATGTACATCAACCAGTTTTCAAACGATATTCATAATCATATTATATTATTTTTTTTCATAATTATATTTTCTTTCGATAATATAATATAGGATGTATTCGGATTTATACCCACACAAAACAAACACAGTAACAAAAATTGTATTCAACTTCAGTATATTGGTCCTTACACTCAAAATTAGGTTCTCATTCCGTGTAAGTAGAGACAATTGCATAGTCAACAATTTACATACAAGTAAAAGATGCTGAACTTACTTTTTTCCTTGCTTTCTCCCAGCATCTATGGTGTCGATGATCAGCAGCAGAGTCACCAGCAATACTCCAAGCATCACCAGCTTGCGAAACCTGAAATATCATTTTAATATATTATTTACTAATTGTCTGAAAGTGTATTATTTAACGGGGTTGTGCGGTAATGGTAATAATACCGAAAAAGCACTAAAATTGATGTCTTCAACCTCAAAACTGTAAACAAACTTGCTAAGAATACATAAATACCTCGTCAGCAGTTCCAATATTAACAAAATTAAGGTGTTACATATTTTCCATATATTTTAGTCTGTGCCTGCTTGTGACAGCAGCTATGATGATAAACAGTGATAGGCCTATCAAATTGATGTTTGTTGTTTTTTTGTGGTGTGCTGTCATGTCATCTGTGTTTACGTGATCCATCTGCCTTAATTGGATTTTAGAAAACTCTATTAACGAAGCAATGGAAGCGGATTTTTGCATCCTACCCTGGTGCTTGAAAATTGTGAAAAGCCAAAACATATGTAACACCTTAATTTGATTCATATTGGAATTGCTGACAATAACAGCAGTGTTATTAACTTAAGGTTATTTCGTAATAACGATATTTATATATCCTTAATACGAAAAAGTAATTTCAAAGACATATAAAAGTGTTTACGGAGGTTCCGTCTTGAGGGGACATCTCAGTTAAATCATAAACCATGAATATACACGTGGGGACGTATGCAGAATCATTAGCCTGTCAAATCATATACCATGAATGTACGCGTGGGGACGTATGCAGAATCATTAGCCTGTCAAATCATATACCATGAATGTACGCGTGGGGACGTATGCAGAATCATTAGCCTGTCAAATCATATACCATGAATGTACGCGTGGGACGTATGCAGAATCATTAGACTATCAAATCATTAACCATGAATGTTCGCGTGGGGACGTATACAGAACCATTAGACTGTCAAATCATATACCATGAATGTACGCGTGGGGACATATGCAGAAGCATTAGACTGTCAAATCATATACCATGAATGTACACGTGGGGACGTATGCAGAATCATTAGACTGTCAAATCATATACCATGAATGTACGCGTGGGGACGTATGCAGAATCATTAGACTGTCAAATCATATACCATGAATGTACGCGTGGGGATGTATGCAGAATCATTAGACTGTCAAATTTAGTTTGAGGCAGAAAATGTTCACTGAGTTTAAAACCTATTTTGCATGTTATCAAATAAAGCTATTAAAAAATCTTCATTTACCTACTTAGCCCCTGCTCTTTACTAAGAAACAGCTGTTCTAGGGAATCAAATTCAAACAGCTGTTTCAGTTTGAAAAAAGTTATAATCTTTAAATATATGTTGATTACACTTGTATAATCGTTATAATAATTAAAACTCTTTCACAATGGACTTTGTACTTGCTATTAAAATTAAAATAAATCTTGTTATACTTATATACTTATTGAATTGAATATAGTGTAAAAACAACCTTTTGATGTCATATTAAGATTATAACCATATGAATACTGTTTGATGAATGTAGAACAATTTTACTTGTGACTTATGAAATTAAACCCGCAAACTATAACCTTATAACACATCTAAAGATTTCTTCTTTAAAACTTTAGACTACCCTAGGTCGTTAGACCACCCTAGGTTGTTAGACTACCCTAGGTCGTTAGACTACCCTAGGTTGTTAGACTACCCTAGGTCGTTAGACTACCCTAGGTCGTTAGAATACCCTAGGTCGTTAGACTACCCTAGGTCATTAGACTATCCTAGGTCGTTAGACTATCCTAGATCGTTAGACTACCCTAGGTCGTTAGACTACCCTAGGTCGTTAGACTACCCTAGGTTGTTAGACTACCCTAGGTCGTTAGACTACCCTAGGTCGTTAGAATACCCTAGGTCGTTAGACTACCCTAGGTCGTTAGACTATCCTAGGTCGTTAGACTATCCTAGATCGTTAGACTATCCTAGATCGTTAGACTACCCTAGGTCGTTAGACTACCCTAGGTCGTTAGACTACCCTAGGTCGTTAGACTATCCTAGATCGTTAGACTACCCTAGGTCGTTTGAATCCTTGTTTATAAGTTTAAACAAAATCATTACAAATAATATTATACCAATAATATTAACATTTTTAATTCTAATTAATTTAAAAAAAAAAACTTTTTCTCATTCATTTAATATATTCTAAGAGCAATTCTTGAAAGTAACTAGAATCTAGTAAAACTGATCTCTTCTTCATTTAAATAAGAAACAATATAATAACAAATAAAATAATAACATTTTATCCATTCTTTTTAAAAGTCCTGTTGTAAAGACAACAAATATTAAGATATTTTATTCAAAATTGTTGCCCATTCCATTTTTGCAAAATTGTTCATTCTGAATAATGTAATGAATAAGAGGTTTGATACAGTATTCGGTAAATCCTTGTTTAACTGTAATACAAGACAGAACCATTTTGGATAACTGGATTTTTCGGATGGTTGGCATTTAAAGGTTAATTTGACAAAGTGAGAAGTATGTACAATTGTTACTTTTTTACATTACTTAAATTTAATAACAGTCAATCCATGCATTATAAAATCTATGTTTCATAGGAATAATAGATTTCACAACATAGGCCCTCTGATTATAAATAGTTTTTAGAATTGTGATCATAAAACAGTGGTCAGTCTCTCTTCATTTCTTGATTACAAAAACATTGGCAGGTGTTAATTCATTTGCTTATCATTGATATACACTTCAACAGCCAATTTTCTCTCGGTAGACATTGCGCAAAACTTCCTTCACATAACAAACCCGTTATAACACACGGGCATGGCCGAACATAATACAGATAATTTTAAAGTGTGTGGTGCCTCTGGTTTTCGCGTGCATGCCCAGTAATGACTTACCCCTCCAGACGTTTTAGTACAGTTTACCTTACAAACCTACATTTATTTGTCTTAATTTATAATATGATTTTTTGGTCACTGTTTATAATTTGTTGCAATGTTTAATTGACTGTAGGTAAACGATGTAGGGGAATCGGAGTGGGGATATTCACCATTCCGCTTGCACCACCCCCCCCCCCTACACGCCACAGACCCTGACAAGATCTGTGTTTAACTTAAATTATAACTGAACTCGACTCACAAATTTGCAGTGCGATGGAATGGGCAAAGTTTGCGAAGAAAGTGCAGGGTTGGGGACGGATGGGTAGGACATTTCAAGGTGTGCATGGAACTTCTTCGGTGCTAAATAAACTGGTTCACTTGGTCCAGCTTACTGTCAAATTCATCATTTGGTTTCAATAATTGGGGTTTTGGTTTAGCACGGACTTGTTTGAGGGAGTTTTATTGCATTATGACAGAAAAATATAAATTAAAATTTTGCAAGTGGCCACTCTAGTTTTATTAGTTTTGGACAGCTGCCATCCCAAGTAATATGTCCCTCCTCTTTCCAAACTCTCCTTCCCAGAAATCCTTGATAATAACAATAGCCAACGCTTCAAAGTTCATTTATATAATAAATGAAATAATGTGAATAATATAATAATATATATATATAGTTTTATAATATTTTAAATTTTAACTGTAGTCAGTATCACTATCAACAATTATTTATTTTTGCCTCTTTGTTTTTACTCATTACATAGTTTTTCGTCATACTTCTTCAAAAACAGCTGTTTTCAACACAAGCATTGAGGTACTAAAGTTGTTCTGATAATCTTTTTTGTCTTAGGACAAAAAAATCATTTAATGAGACTTTTCAAGGTCATCAGCTGTTAAATAAGAATTTAAAGAATTATTCAACTTGTAAACAATGGAAACTTGTGTAATAGCTGTTTGTCATATTGAATGTTTACATTTGAATGTTTGAATGTGTAGAAAAGCAAGATCAGGATGGAAGAAAACTTTTAAAGGTAACCCAGTAAACAAAATGTAGATTTTGTGAAAATGTTATCGTATATTATTTTTAGAATGATGAAAAATATAGTTCACCACTCGGGCTAAAAGTGGCTTTTCGATCCTCACTCATTTTTTCAGATTTTTAAACTGAGCTCGTATCGAAAAGTGTCACTTTTGGTCCTAGTGATGAAATATACTATTTTTTCAAACATGACTAGTAAATAAATTTAAGATGATTATTTAAACACAGATAAAATTAGTTTTAGATTTCCAATCACAGCAGCTCATTTGAAATGAAACAAAAATTACAATTTGCTTATCTATTAATTTAATTCATAAATACAAGGAATATTCATGAAAATATCGTTGCAATATATAAACTTGACTAGACGTCATTCAAGGCAGACAGACAAAATATAAAAGATTTATTACCTAATGAAAATTTCACCTTTGCGTGGCAAGTTAATGGGCAATAAATTAAAAAAGTGTCATTCTTTGTTTGAAATTCTTTGTGGTGAGTTTATGTAGTTTGAAATATTGTTGTTTTACAGTCCCTTGTTAGAGAAAATGTAACAAGTCAGTAAATGAGTATTAAATGTTTTAATAAAATATGATTTTAAAATTGAATTAGGTGAGTCGGTGTGGTGGTCAAGGTTTTGGACTTCTAACCTAAGACAGCGGCCCAGTCCCTGGGTTCGAATCCCAGTCCTGGCTAGTAAATTTGATGAGTACTGTACAACTCGGTAACAGCTCACCCCTTGCTTTGTTGGATACGTTCCATATACAGATCTGTAGTCCAAGTGACTGGCAAAGCAAGGCAAAAAGAGGCTGCCAACCGTTTTAAAAAAAAACCTCACTCTGTACCCTTAATATAGGTGTAAGAGCTCACACTCACTCTGTAGCCTTAATTTAGGTTTGAGAGCTCACACTCACTCTGTAGCCTTAATTTAGGTTTGAGAGCTCACACTCACTCTGTAGCCTTAATTTAGGTTTAAGAGCTCACACTCACTCTGTAGCCTTAATTTAGGTTTGAGAGCTCACACTCACTCTGTAGCCTTAATTTAGGTTTGAGAGCTCACACTCACTCTGTAGCCTTAATTTAGGTTTGAGAGCTCACACTCACTCTGTAGCCTTAATTTAGGTTTGAGAGCTCACACTCACTCTGTAGCCTTAATTTAGGTTTGAGAGCTCACACTCACTCTGTAGCCTTAATTTAGGTTTGAGAGCTCACACTCGCTCTGTAGCCTTAATTTAGGTTTGAGAGCTCACATACTTCCTATATTTTTGTAGATTTAATTTAAAATTAAAATACATCCGGACTTCAATTTAGTACCTATGTTAAAACAATTTTAAGTTTTTTGATTGTTTGACTATTACTAGAAAAAAAATCTACTTTAATTTTCCTGCAATCATGAAGTCCCGTATATCCATCCTGGTTGGTATGTGTTCCACATTAGGAAATCTATAAGTGATGCTGTCATCTAAAATCAAGTATTTTGTTTTACAAATTAAGAGGATAAAATAGGCTCTCAGATGAGAAAAAAGTGTTTGAATGTTGCGTGCTGTATTCTATGTTTCATTCTGTACAACAGCAAATTGTTAACAATCACATTGATTATTCTTGCATTAACATTTGATAACAAAACAAACAAGCTTACTGTGATAGTATTGGGCCAGAGTTGTAGTATGCTAATCCAAGATAATTAAAATTATTATTTATCATTTTATACAATGTTGAATTAACAGGAACTGATCAGTCGACTTCCAGAGATATGATAAGGCACATACCTCTCAAAACTAATTTAATTAGATTAAGCAACTATATTAATGGTTTTGTAGTGATAATCAACTGCCTGAATTGTTTTAGGTACCTATGAAAACTTATCAAAGAGGAAATTTATATATACAGTAATTTATTAAATTATGCCTCATGAGTATTTTCCCCTTAAGCTCCTAACATTTGAATTTATAAAGTAATTTGAAAAGTAAACATTTTACATAATTAATCAAAAGTACCCTAGTGAACCTCACGCGCCTCTGATGTTGAACCAACCTCACGGGCCTCTGATGTTGAACCAACCTCACGGGCCTCTGATGTTGAACCAACCTCACGCGCCTCTGATGTTGAACCAACCTCACGCGCCTCTGATGTTGAACCAACCTCACGCGTCTCTGATGTTGAACCAACCTCACGGGCCTCTGATGTTGAACCAACCTCACGGGCCTCTGATGTTGAATCAACCTCACGCGCCTCTGATGTTGAACCAACCTCACGGGCCTCTGATGTTGAACCAACCTCACGGGCCTCTGATGTTGAACCAACCTCACGGGCCTCTGATGTTGACCAACCTCACGCGCCTCTGATGTTGAACCAACCTCACGGGCCTCTGATGTTGAACCAACCTCACGGGCCTCTGATGTTGAACCAACCTCACGGGCCTCTGATGTTGAACCAACCTCACGCGCCTCTGATGTTGAACCAACCTCACGCGCCTCTGATGCTGAACCAACCTCACGGGCCTCTGATGTTGAACCAACCTCACGCGCCTCTGATGTTGAACCAACCTCACGCGCCTCTGATGTTGAACCAACCTCACGCGCCTCTGATGTTGAACCAACCTCACGCGCCTCTGATGTTGAACCAACCTCACGCGCCTCTGATGTTGAACCAACCTCACGCGCCTCTGATGTTGAACCAACCTCACGCGCCTCTGATGTTGAACCAACCTCACGCGCCTCTGATGTTGAACCAACCTCACGGGCCTCTGATGTTGAACCAACCTCACGCGCCTCTGATGTTGAACCAACCTCACGCGTCTCCAATTCTTGGAAAGCCCTCTCTTTGGATAAACTTGTGTTACAACTGCCAATATTGTGACTCAGGTTCAGTGAGACTAAAATAAATCCATTAAAAATAAAGTCAACCATGGGAAGTAAGTGCTCCTGAAGTTTGGAGCGATATGAAAAATATTCTGCGCGCCAGGTATCATTCAGGTGCGGATGCGGGCAACTTCTTACTGTAGGAAATAAGTTGGCATTGTTGAGTTGAGTAGTTCTCATGGTTCATCGAGCAGTAAGTGTAGTTTTAAAACGAATTATTAGATATTAACTAAACAATAATTGCCGATCATTTGGATATTAGGTTTTTAAAGTGTTTGTAAAGACATGTTTTGCAAGTTTCAGTAGGAGTTAAGCATTACAAATCTTCAAAAACCATAAAAATAATAATATTTGACAATCCCGATAATCCCAGAATTGAAGATAAAAAATCCCCGGATTTGCAGGTACCCAAAATTACCAGGAACTCGAATCTGGGGATTGAGAACCCTACCTGAGATCTTGCTCGTAACCGGTCATTCACTGGTGCACTCACCCTATCTACAAGGGAAACCCAAGAATCTAAAACATTAGTAGGTGCTAGTGTAAATATAAGTGCACAATGGCTTTGGTGGAGAAAATATATTTAACTCAGTTATGACCTTGCTTTAGTTAGAAAATAAACGGTATCAGGAAACTGACACATACTTTCTCCCTTTTAGCCAAACATTAATGACAAAAATATTTGTTATTTACTAAATATAGAATATGAAATATAGATAAATGTACAGAAAATTGTCTAAAATAGTTGTTTTCAGAAATATCCACCCAAATTGCTTTTTTGGAGGCACTATAGAGTCCGTTGCTACACACAGTAGTTTTGAGAGGGGAAATGCCCCCTTGCCCCCCCCAGGGTTAAATAGCAACACATTTCGAACATCATCTGTTGGTCAATGCTAACTTCTCCTGCATATCAAATTTTAATGAAATTGATCAGTAAATAAGAGAGAAATAGTTATTTTTGTATTCCCCATAAGAATAACATTGGACAACGTACTGTGTTTACCGCTAAATGAAAATTTCAATTTTATCCGTAACTAGCAATCGTAGAATAGTAATTTAAAATACTAATTTATTTAGTTTTTTGAGCTCTTTTTAATGGTGAATAGTAATCTTTTTTAACATTTATGATTTTTTATGAAAAATCCAAAAAACTGAATTTTTGATGTTTTAAGTCCTGTAATTTCTGAACCCGAATTTTTCCAGAAATGCGGGTGGTGTCATTTTGTTGGAAACCTAAAGTTCTACAAACCACGAAAGTTTAATCAAAATCGTTAGAGCCGTTTTTGAGAAATTTGGATTTTTCATGTTTTTTGGCGGTTTTTGGGGGATAATTACCCTTAAAAATCAAAAATTCAAAAAAATGAAAAAAACGCCTGGAGATATCGTGGATTAGTACCTACATCCCAAATTTCATAAAAATCGGCCCATAGGTTAGGGCTCTAGCTCTGTACACATCCACACAGACACACACACACACACACACGGACACACACACACACAGACAGACATCACGTAAAAACCACTTTTTTGGGTTCAGGGAGCACCAAAACGAATATTTCCACTAACAACTCAAATTCGAAAATTTTTACGAAAACAATACTTTCTCCATATACTATGTATAGGGGGAGAAAGTAAAAGGTGAACCGACATGACAACCCATATTATATCTATAATTTTCTATCTTGCTATATTTCACTGTTAGACCATTAGAGTTGCTGATTATCTTAAACTGGCAACATTAACAATTAGTTGACTATTATACTGAATGAAAATTGCCCGAGCTACAGTTGCCAACTAATTAATGATCAAAGAATGTACTGAAAATAGGGTAGCAGTGGGACACTTAATGTGGTGCTCCCATTTAAAACAACTGTGAAACTTTGTAAGATACAAGGCCTTACTTTTAAACTTTTTAAACTTTTCAGAAACCTTTAATTGAGATAATTAGGTTTATTATTTGGCAAACTGGGCTTCTTAATAAAACATTTTTTTATTAAAACATGACTATAATTTAAGTAGATTACTTCTCATAAAAAACTGTTATAATATTTACAAATAAAAATAATTTGAGATATAAAACGTATGTAAAAACAATAATGTAATAATGTTGTTAAAAATAATGTAAAACTAAAAAAAGGTCAGTTTGCCAAAAAATAAACCCAATAATATTTATATATTCTTATCATAAAGAAGAAATATTTAAATATGTTATTGATTTATTCAGTTTATAAGAAGGAAGGCTTTTTAAAAGATGAGCTATATGATACTGTAAACCAAAGCAAACTTAAAAGAATAATTTAAATATATATATATAATATATATTAATAAAACATAATAATAATACCCCCGTAGCAGCAAACCTGCATACTCAGCGAATTTCCAATGCATATATATTTATCTTAATACCACATAAAGCCACATACCAAGTTTCATCGATATACATTCATAAATAAACGATTTATGACATTTTAATTATTCTCCATAAGAATAACATGGCGGCTGAGTATGCAGGTTTGCTGAAATTAGGAACACTAAAAGTGGGGTTTTATACAAATATCAATATAACTCTAGTAGGTAAAGCCACATACCAAGTTCTATTAATTTATGTTCATAATTAAAGATGATAACACTTTACTTATTCTCCATAAGAATAACATGGGGCTGAGTATGCAGGTTTGCGGCTACGGGAACTATCGGCTAAAAAATGGATTTTAGTGCAAATATCAATAGACCTCAATGAAATGAAGCAATATACCAAGTTTCGTCAGGATAAGTTGATAAATAATCGAGATATAAAACTTTTCTTATCCTCCATAAGAATAACATTGGACAACGTACTGTGTTTAGCACTTTCAATATCCCAGTAACCAATTGACGTAAAGCAATGATTAAAACACCAAATTGTGCGTCTTTTTAAGTTGATTCCAATGGAAAAAAGTAAGATATTACTTTTTCAAAAATTCTATGTAAAAAACTCAAAAAACCCATTTTTTGGGTACAAAACCCCCCCAAAATACCCCTTCGGATAGGTCGATCTATCTGGTTTTCGAACTTAAAGTCATAAATACTGCTTTACACGTTTGTACCAAATTTCATCAAAATCGGACCTTTTTTACAAGAGCTATCGCACCCACGGACACATATATACAGTTTCAAACGAATGGTGTTTTTGGGGTCTGGGGATCTCAAAACAAAAAGTTATCATGGTCCCGGGCCTAGGTCTTACCATGCCGACTACAGTAATAGCTTCTTCCCTATAGGGGAAATTCGCTAAAAACAATAATAATAATAAATACAGTGTTACATATGTATTAAACCACACTGCACATTAAAGAGACCAATACTATGAGTTATCTGAACTACTCTAGCTGCCATCCGTTATACGTAGAGAAATCTATTCCGAAAAGCCATGAAGCCATTAAGGTTTTAGTAATAGCTAAAAACAAAAACTTATGCAGTGACCAGAAAGATTTGACTGACTGTATCTAAGATCAGTAATGCTTTTACAAGGCTGGGGTACCCTGAGAGGCTTGTAAACAACCAAACCCTTAGTTGCAAGAAACCCTTACAAATACAAGAAAAAATGATACTGCATCTATAAATGTGAACTTGTTAACCCAGTTTCACCCTGGCCTTCATTAAATCAACTCCATAATAAAAACGGCTTACTACCTTCCAGTGGTGCACTCGCAAAATATGCAGTGCCGGAAGTTTCATATTTTTCTTTTTAGATCACTTATCTATGGTTATAAGTAAAAGGGCTGATTATAATTTAATTCAGCTAATTATAATGGTACATTTCATAGCATTGTGTGATTTTTAACAAATTAATGACATAAATTCCTATTTTTACTCTAAACATTTCCAATTGTGTACGGAAAAGTTAAAGTTTTGTGAAAACACAAATTGTCCTGCTCTAGTATTATTGAGGTTATGCCACGGCCGGCCTGTCCAGCGAGAGCTCTTGTCTGGGTTAAAAAAGTGAAGCCTACATGCTGATCACCATTTTACCCTCTGTCTCCTTTTCTCCCTAGGTATCCAATACAGTGAAGCCTACATGCTGATCACCATTTTACCCTCTGTCTCCTTTTCTCCCTAGGTATCCAATACAGTGAAGCCTACATGCTGATCACCATTTTACCCTCTGTCTCCTTTTCTCCCTAGGTATCCAATACAGTGAAGCCTACATGCTGATCACCATTTTACCCTCTGTCTCCTTTTCTCCCTAGGTATCCAATACAGTGAAGCCTACATGCTGATCACCATTTTACCCTCTGTCTCCTTTTCTCCCTAGGTATCCAATACAGTGAAGCCTACATGCTGATCACCATTTTACCCTCTGTCTCCTTTTCTCCCTAGGTATCCAATACAGTGAAGCCTACATGCTGATCACCATTTTACCCTCTGTCTCCTTTTCTCCCTAGGTATCCAATACAGTGAAGCCTACATGCTGATCACCATTTTACCCTCTGTCTCCTTTTCTCCCTAGGTATCCAATACAGTGAAGCCTACATGCTGATCACCATTTTACCCTCTGTCTCCTTTTCTCCCTAGGTATCCAATACAGTCTCTCTTCACAAGTTATAAGTTATAAGCTGACCTTTAGTAAAACTATAAATAATGACTAAAAATAGTAGTTTCATAAAAAAACAAGATAGTTTAAATTTTGAAATTCATTAAATAAAATCAGAGTTTGGACATTTCTAAAGCCATTTTCTAAATATTGTTTCTGTTTTTCTCTTAGTCCATAGTTCATTAGTCATTGTTTGATTGGGAAAAGCAAGATAGCTTGTTTTGTAGGTATATCTGTCGCCTAACCTAACACACTCGCAATCGCTCAAAATAATATTCATAGCAGACTACTATTGTTATAAAATAAAACAAAACTTAGGCAATGAATCACACTGGAAACACTACAGACACACAGTGGACTTGCCTGAAAATATACAAAGTTGCAAGTTGGTTCAATGATGAGTCATTTGGCGTACTGCCATGAATGCACTCCCTCATCGAGCCGAACATTATTTTTACACTAAATTACTCACAGCGCTTTTTCAGTATTGTAGGATTAAAACATTCTACTCAAAAACAATGACAGTAACCGTTTTTAAGCAAAGCAGATAAATGGTATGACATCTTACATGAAAAGTAAGAACGCTAAGCAGTTCAAATGATTTTTACACCCTTGAACATGGTTTTGTACCCTTGTTAATGTCATAAAACCAGTGCCGGAACGGCGTTCCTGCACGTTCCGGTACGAGTGCGCCACTGCTACCTTCTGGAGACACTCCCAGAAGCTAAAGATTGTACGCCTACATCTCCTAGAGTCACTTAAAAAAAAAAAAAAACACCTAACTTAAAGGCTAAACTTGTCACAACGAGTTTCCCGAAACCAGAGAACGGATGCAAGCCTTGCAAGAAACCGCGCTGTGGTGCCTGCAAAATTAGTGCGACTCTAAAGAATTCTACACTTCTGTTACCGGAAAAACATTTCCTACAAGGGAAAACATAACCTGTGACTTAAAATTTCTTCCAACCATTGTGACAAACAATATGTTGGGCAGAGGTCGAATCATTTAAGAATAAGAATGACAGGCCATCATTTCTACATTTTTCATAAAGATAGGAACAAGCCATTAGCTCAACATATTGAAATTCACAACAAAGAAAAATTGAAGAGTGCTATTCATTGAAAGCGGTTGCAAAAATAGACGTAACGAAAGTGAAGAATACAACAGATACCAATTAATGAGATCTGAACAAGGCTATCAAATTGTTTTAAAAACAATAAATCCAATAGGGCTTAATCTAAGATTAAAATAATTTTATATCCCCCAGAAACTGCCTCGAAAATAACCAAAATAATTTTATATCCCCCAGAAACTGCCTCGAAAATAACCAAAATAATTTTATATCCCCCAGAAACTGCCTCGAAAATAACCAAAATAATTTTATATCCCCAGAAACTGCCTCGAAAATAACCTTTTCAAGGACCAGATGACAGCTGATTGTAGAATTACATTTTATTTATATTTTTATTATTATGTGTTAGTTTTAATTTTCTTTTTTTTAGTATTTTCTTCCTGAAGAAGGGGGTATGAACTTCTCCGAAATATAGAAGAAAAACTTAAAGTTGTTGTTTTTCATTCACACTTTCAAAAGTATATATATATATATATATATATATATATATATATATTAGTTTCAAGCATACTTTTATAACAGAATACCCTTTTTCGTTTTATCGTAATTTGTTAATATTGTATATATATAAATTATTTTTCTTCCAAATGTGCTGAATGCTAATAACTTCAATAAAATAAGCGGAAAAAACAACCGTAGTTCGAATCCCAGTCCTGGCTAGTAAATTTGATCAGTACTGTGTAATTCATACTGGAACGACTCATCCCTTGCTTTGCTGGGTACGTTCCACCCACAGATCTGTGGTCTAAGTAACACGTAAAGCAAGGCAAAAAGAGGCTGCCAATCATTTAAAACAAAAAACCTCACCCTTTTGCCTTAACTTTAGGTTTGATACCCCACATACTCCCTATATTTTTGTAGATTTTAACTATAAATAAAACACATCTGGACTTCAATTTAGTAATCTAGTAACTATGTTAAAACAAGTCTCGTAGTTTATTTCTAGACTTGTAAAAACAGTGACTATAAATAATGACTGAAAATAGTAGTTTCATAAAAAAAACAAGTTAGTTTAAATTTTGAAATTCATTCAATAAAATCAGAGTTTGGACATTTCTAAAGCCATTTTATAAATTTGTATTTGTATTTGTGTTTCTTACAGCATTATGCAGGTTAACAAATTAGTTAAGAAAAGAGTACAATGCAAACCCTTTGACTTATAGAGGTAAAATAACATAGCATTAGGTAGACAGATCAGTAGATGGCGACGAAGTTGGTGGCCGACGTTTCGGATATATTGCAATATCCATCTTCAGGACGACGTGAATTTACTAAAAATTACTAAAAAGAGTTTTTAGAGTAAATTTACTAAAAATTCACTCATTGACTGGCACGCTTGTCCGAATTTTCCACTTATATAGATGCCGCGGCCGTAGGTTGTAAACAGACCTCACCTGCTCACGACCATTCTAGAATCCTCAAGAATGCCGGTAGGGTGGCACCTTCTCATTTCCAATGCAGGTATTCCTGAAATTGCTGTGAGGAGGCGGAAGGGCGGTAACACACCAAATGGAGATACCGTCCTTCCGCCTCTTCACAGCAATTCCAGGAAGGGCATTGGAAACAATAGAGCATTGGAAACAGTTTAAAAATAAGTAAATCAATTAATTTTACTGAATTATAAGGTTTTAAAAGTAAGGTAAAGGAGTGGTATTTTTTAGTAGGAAAGTCTTGGGAGTAAAGACTTTCTTACGATTTAGGTGGGGCACCTAAATCGAGCGAAGTGCAAAAGTTGTTTTTTTTCCTGAAAATCATATTTTTCTCACATTTAAATGTCGACTTTATAATAAAATTGTTTTCACTAAAACTAAATACAGTGGAACCTCGATAGCTCAAACCTCAGGGAATGGCAAAAATTTGAGTTATCGAATATTTCGAAATATTGAGGTTCGACTTATCAAGATGATTTTCCACAGACTTTGACTTATTAAGGGTCACGGTAACGCAATAGATGGATCATGGAAGGGTATAATCCTTACATAAGTTCGAGCTATGTATAAAAAATAATCATACTGTATAATAATAATTATTAAAATTAAAATAGATTTGAACAATTTTAAATGTCTAAAATAAGCCCGGAAATATATTGTAAAGCTTCTTTGGTTAACGTTGTAGAGGACGAAATACTTCCTTCAGTGAAAATATTGTAGAGGAGAAAAGTAAACAAATAATGACTCACAGTTTGGCATTTTGGTGATGTTTTGCCCGTTCAACCACTTCCTGTCTATTTTCTAGACTTCTTTGCTCACTTCTTATCATCTGCCCCAAACAAATCCCTTCCCCTTATGGAAGTCAGTTCTGACCAACTACGCATCAATTTCATTTAGCTGAACATTAATGTACTGTAGGCTATTAAAATAATTTTCAAAACTAAAAGGGAACAAAACATGATAACGAATCAAATTTCAGAGCATTGTTGGAATTAGGGTGAAGCATTACAACACTTTTTTTGTTTTAAAATTGTCCACTGGTGTTCCAAACTGCTTCTCGATGTCACTGTTATTATTTCCTGTGTCAATAGCCTCAAGTGCATGCCTCTTGAACTTCTCATGGGGTAGAGTTTTGCCAACACGTTTTACCAAACTGCAAACACTTCTTAAAAACAACCTAAAAACTAGTACCACGTACTACATCCAGAACCTCTGAACTCACACTAACTAACGACTCGGAACAGAAATCTAATCAAATCAAAACCATTTATTTAAAAAATATTTATAATTTACAACAATATGAGACTGTTCCTTATTTATGAAATCCTCACATAGGTGAAACCCGTGTGTGAGGATGAGTGTGTTTCATATGCGTGTTGCTCATCAACATAAATTTGCCGGTTGTTTTACCGACACCAGGAGTACCCGGGAAAGAGATTTAGTGGGGAGGGAGGGTTGAAATTTCCGGCTGCAAAGTCACTGGAGGTTTGGTGAATGAACAACTTTGACTTATAGAGGTTCTCTAGTCAATACTTTGACTTATAGAGGTACGGCAATTGTACATATTCGAGTTATAGAGGTTCTACAGCTAAAACTTCGACTTAAAGACGTGCGGCGACAGACTAAGAATACTGCAAAAATTCGAATTATCGAGGTGTTTCCTGTTAACCCTTTGACTTATAGAGGTAAAATAATATAGCATTAGGTAGGCAAGTTCAAGGAAATGACAAAAATTTGAGTTATCAAGGAATTCGACTTATTGAGGTTCGTGTTATCGAGGTTCCACTGTATTAAAAATCATATCGAAATAAAATTATATTTTTATCTGCATACATCCCCATACGATAGTTTATCTTACAAAGAAAGTAAAATTCATTGAAATTGAGGAATTATATTCAAGTTTCATAAACTCTTTGAGGTTCCAAAATTGCAATTTTCTTACAGCATTGTGCATATTAACAAATTAGTTAAGAAAAGAGTAAAATAAATACAAACTGAAAGACTCTGACGATGTCAAAACTCGACACCGGTCGAGGCAACAAATGATTGTTAGATCAAATCAATTAACGTTGTGTTTACAGGTACCTATACAGTATTAGTTGGTGATTAAGAGGTACAATTAATTGTAAATCACAGCTATATACACCACAATAAATTGTATACAGATCAAATAACTTGAGATGTTTTATAAGAGTTTAGCGCAATGCGAGAGTGGTGCGCCGTGCTTGAGCGCTGGTGAGGGTTCAGATAAACATACACCTTATGGTGCTTATTAACATAATTTACATTGGTTATAGAAGTAAAAGTTATTAAAAAATCTATGTTAAAAAATCAATTGTTTTAAACATTTATCCAAAATTTGAATGATTCATTTTTAATATTTACGATTTTTCAAAGAATAAAATATAAGAGTTAAAAATAATTAACAAATGTTTAGAATGTTCAAGTATTTTTGCAGCTATCATAAGGAAAAACAGGACTGTTTTTCCAATATAGTTATTTTTGTACTAACCAAAACAATGGAATATTAATAAAACACAATAACAATTCAACCCCTACTTTGTGAATACTATTCTTATAAGAAACATACTTTTATACTAGTGTAATACTTGAATAGTCATTCCAAACCATGTGGATTGAATTATCAGTCTTAGTTTGAAAAAATAATTAAAGAATTTAGTTTTTTTCCGAGAACTTTCCCAAACTTGTAGACAGTAGATTATATTGTGTATCAGAAGAAAGGTTTATAGATTGTCTAATTGCAAGAATCTAATGGATTCCTAGAACTTACCCTTTCATTTTGATGCGTCTGATATCCTGCAGTGGCCGTCCAGAAGTGAAGGTTTGTGCAGGTCTGCACAGCTATATCAAGACAGGTACTTGAACCTTGATCCCCTTATCAAATCCCTCAGCTGGCTTCTTCTTCCTTGCAAACCAGCTCCTATACTGGCTCTAACATTTTGTTTTGTTTGAACATAATCTTAGACGATAAATAAATGAGGAAATGTTTATTTGAAGTTAGTCAGCCCCCTTGAGTAAACTATTTTCGAGGGAAAATTTACATTCAAATACATTAAAGAGTCAATGGCTACATCCAAATGGGGAGTAAGGGGGTTTTGACCGTTATTTTTGTTCTATAACAAACATTACACTTTGCATTTTCCTGAATCATGAGTTTACAATATAAATAACTGTTTTATTTATCCTCCATCAGAATAACATTAGGGCTGAGTAGGCAGGTTTGCCGTAACAAGGAAGCTAAGAAATGTGTTTTTATGTAATCATGAATATAACTACATATTATTAATTTAGATTAATAATTAAGGGAGATATCAATCTTCACTTATTCTCCATATGATTAACATTAGGGCTGAGTATGCAGGATTGCTGCTATGGGGATAATGAAAAAATTAGTTTTTTGTGCAAATATCAATAGGACACAACTAGATGAAGTCACATACAGAGTTTCATCAATATACACTGATAAATAATCGAGATATAAATTTGTATTTATTCTCTATAACAGTAACATTGGACAACGTACTGTGTTTAGCACTTTGAATATCTCTGCTACAGTTGGACGTAGAACAACAATTGAAACACCAAAATGATTGTTTTTTAGAGATAAATTTATTGGTAAAATCGGATGTAAACTTTTCAGTAAAATTAACTGAGGAAAAGTTACAAACCTTTTCCCCATAACATAGGACATTTTATGAACACGTTTTTTGGATTTTCTCTGCAACCACATAACCTAGTTTAATCTTTTGAAATATCGGAACAAAATTTTTTAAGCTCTATAAAATGATCAAATTAAAAATTTGGTGGTTTTTAAATTGTAGAGTAAAAAATGTGAAAAACTGTTTTTTTGGAAAGCTTTAAACCCCATAACCCCCTTCCCATGGTTCGATCTTTCTGATTTTCAAACTTAAAGTCATGAAAGTCACTTTACACATTTTTACCAAATTTCAAAAAAATCTGTCTTTTCTAAAGTTATCAAGTTCACGGACATATATATAAATATATATACGGTAAAATACCCCCATAAAACCTCTCTTCAGATAATGTGATCCGTCTGGTTTTCGAACTCGTTCAAATAAATTATACTTTACATATCTGTGCCAAATTTAATCAAAATCGGACCATATTTACACAAGTTATCAAGCACAACTAAATTTGAAATTTCTATTTCCCATATAAACCTATTTAAACAATTTGAACAAATAGTGTTTTGTTCAGGTACATATGAGTTTCCGACAACAAATTGTTATATATCATAATATAGCAATATGAATTCTGGAATCTACAGATAAAAATATATCAGTTACAATAAAAAAATAGATGTTTGCCAATGGTACCCTATACTGCAACCCATATGATTCAACCCACAGAAATAATTTCTTTTTCCATAGAGGAAATTCGCTAAAATGCAGTAAAATTAAATTATGAGAGGAATTGTATATGACTTAATTGTGTACTAGAACCGCTATTAAGTTTATTTTGGTGTGTTTTAGAAAATTTAGTTTTAATATTTCCATTATTTTCCTACCCATACAAATATGAAATACTCTCATAATAACATATCTTAAATGATTAAACCAGCAGTGATTTATAATGAATGATTAACAATGATGGCCCATCCTCCGGATGTCCTGAGGAGTTTTATATGGAAATGGTGAATGTGGTACTAGTCTAGTTTCACACTTATCAAAATAAATAAAAACTAACTCGTTTCTTACGGCCGAATTTCAACCTCAGAGAATATCCACATGCAAGACTTGACCTGTTAGGTAAGTTGTTTAACATAACATGATTACCTCATATTATAAATTATGAAATTTAATAATACCCCCGTAGCAGCAAACCTGCATACTCAGCGAATTTCCAATGCATATATATTTGTGTCAATACCACATAAAGCCACATACCAAGTTAGATCAATATACAATCATAAATAAACGATTTATGACATTTTAGTTATTCCCCATAAGAATAACATGGCGGCTGAGTATGCAGGTTTGCTGAAATAAGGAATACTAAAAATGGGTTTTTAGACAAATATCAATATAACTCAACTAGGTAAAGCCACATACCAAGTTCTATTAATTTATGTTCATAATTAAGGGAGATAACACGTTACTTATTCTCCATGAGAATAACATCGGGCTGAGTATGCAGGTTTGCTGCTACGGGAACTATCGGCCAAAAAATGGGTTTTTGTGAAAATATTAATAGACTACAATGAAATGAAACAATATACCAAGTTTCGTCTGGATACGTTGATAAATAAGCAAGATAGACAATTTTTCTTATCCTCCATAAGAATAACATTGGACAACGTACTGTGTTTAGCACTTTCAATATCTCAGTAACCAATTGGCGTAGAGCAATGATTAAAACACCAAATTGTGCGTCTTTTTAATCTGATTCCAATGATAACAAATAAAATTTAACTTTTAAACAAATTATATGTAAAAAACTCAAAAATCCATTTTTGGGGTACAAAACCCCCCCCAAAATACCCCTTCGGATAGTTCGATCTGTCTGATTTTCGAACTTGGTCATAAATGCTGCTTTACACGTTTATACCAAATTTCATCAAAATCGGAGCATTTTTACGAGAGTTATCGCACCCACGGACACACATATATATATATATATAGTTTCGAACGAATGGTGTTTTTCGGGTCTGGGGACCTCAAAACGAAAAGTTATCATGGTCCCGGGCCTAGGTCTTACCATGCTGACTACGGTAATAGCTTCTTCCCTATAGGGGAAATTCGCTAAAAATATAAAACTTTTCCATTAAATAGTTGACAGTTGAAACACTTAAAACGATTCAGTTTAGATATTTGGATTGTGTACAATATAGCTATAGTAGGTATTAGTGCAATGACTTGTTTTTGCCTACAAAAATAATTAGCAAATGGACAAAATTGTGCTAAACATTTAAACTCAGGACATTGAAATATGAATCCAATGGATGAACTGGTCCCAGTTGAAGTAAATAAAGCCAAAGTAAAACGTCTTTATTTACCAGAAAAGAATTAAACAATTCACAGCCAGCTGTCAATAAAATCCTATACAACATTAATAAAAAAATCCTCTTTTAAAAAAAAATTAAAAAACTTTTTCATCAACAAGGCTTTGTACTCTCTCGAAGAGTTATAGTGAAGATAAGCCTTGTTAACAATCACGCTGCATTAAATATTTTCTTTTATACTTCTTAGAAAACTAGCAAACTTAGTAATAAGACAAACTGATGTATTAACACTATTCTCGTATATTTATATACATGACATGAATAAGGAAAGTTTGACTTTGATTTTAAATTTAATATCTACTTTACAGTTTTATACTTCTTTACAAATAATCACTAATCAAATAACACTCTTTGTGGTTGAAACAATTCTGTTTACACATTTGTGTGTTTTATGGAAGAGCGTTAACAAGCAAGATGCTTTTTTTAACTATTGCATTTGTTTTGTGGTAGGGAGAGATGACGATTGTGGTTAAAGAACATTCATAATCCAGCTCCAAAATAAAGACTTTTTTAATGAAATAACAGTTTTACAAAATACAATCTAACCACTATTTTATACGGTACTTACCTTCCAATGGATGATTAAATATCTATACAATCTGCCCCTCAAGGAGTTTTCCTGTCAATTTTTGTATTACTAATGTTAATGTTATTGCAAAACGAGTTCGCACGCAGCACGCTGACGTGAGGGAAGTGAATTTCCACATAAAAACTTTTAAAACTCAAAATCAGTATAATAACGTACATTTATTCCAATTTTTATTAAAATCTGAAAATAGTGATTTTTTGGCTGTTCTGATGCTCCTGGTTTCATTTTCCTACAAAGCTGGGAATACTATTTTGCGTATTATAATGTTATGAGAAGGACCAGACAGGCTTTAAAGAAGGCGTGAGGTTGAAGGGAATGATAAAAGTACTCTAAGGAATAACAGGCTTTTCTATTGTAAAACCCCCATAAGACAATGTACTGTGTTTAGTCGATACACATTTTCTTTAATAACTCGGTAAATATTTATGCTAGAATGACGAGAGAGGGCTTAAAACTTTCGCCTTTCTAATTCCCATCTTTTTAAATGCATTAATTTTACATCTGGGGCTTTTCTGACCCTTTTTGGGCCCAAAAACTCAAAATTTGAAAGATTAATCCCCAAAAAATGGGTTTAGAGTTTTCCGATTGTTTTGCCCAACGAACTTGTCCAACAGATTATAGAAAGGAACGTCCCTACCAAATTTGAAGTAAATCGGACAAAAAATCTGACCGCTAGAGTGCATACACACACATATATATATACATATATATATATATATATATATATATATATATATATATAAAACATTTTGAACGACCCCCAAAACGTGTTCAGGGGGTCAAGTTAGGAACTTATATGGTGGTCCCGGGCTTAATTTTCACCGTGCGGGTCATGCTAATAGTTCACTTTCCAAAGGAAATTCACTAAAAATTAAAACCAAGAAAATTGCAATTGTTAATTGCAAGAAAATCTTTACTAAGTGGCCACTTGTTAATATGTGGATAGAAACAAGAAATTCTGGCTACTTTTTACAACTTATTAGAACATTGTTTTATTTTGAACTAAATAATCAAATGTTTTACTTAATATTTGTAATTAAAACAACCCTTTTAGTGAAAGTAACAATCTTCTTTGAGATAACATAAATTCCCCCTCCTCCTGAGTCTCTCTCAGTCTTTGGACTCTTCAGACTCTTAATAAATAGCCTTTTATTTGTTCTCAGTAAAAGTGAAGACACTGTATGATTTGTACAATTATATGGCTATTTGTAAATTTGCTGAAATAAATTACTTTCATTTAGTATTTTTAGCGAATTTCCCCTGTAGGGAAGAAGCTATTACCGTAGGTGGCATGATGAGACTTAAGCCTGAGACCATGATATCTTTTTGTTTTGAGGTCCCCAGTTGCCAAAAACACTATTAGTTCAAATTTATGTAAATGTATATATGTGGGTGTGTGTGTGTCCGTTACCGCGATAACTTTTGAAAGAAGAGCCCGATTTTCATGAAATTTGGCACAAATGTGGAGAGTAACATTTATGACTTAAAGTTTGAAAACCATATCGATCGGTGTATGGGAAAGGGGTTTTATAGGGGTTTAAAGTTTTCCAAAAATCAGTTTTTTGAACTTTTTACCCCAAAACTTTAAAAATACTAGATTTTGGTTATAGCCATTTTATAGAGCTTAAAAAACAAACAATTTAGTATTTTGAATCATTAAGCTAGGTTTAGTGGTTGTGGAGAAAAGTCAAAAAATGTGTCCATAAAATTTCCCATGTTAATATTATAGGAATACGGATTTTAGATTTTCCTCAGATAATTTCACTAAAAACTCCAAATTTCTTTCTACTAATCAGTTTAGCTCTACAAAACAATCATTTTAGCGTTTTAATTGTTGTTTACGTCCAACCGTTGCAGTGATATTCAAAGTGCTAAACACACGAGTGCTAATGTTATCCTTATGGAGAATAAATAAAATGTTATATTTAGATTATTTATGTATGTATATTGATGAAACTTGGTATGTGGCTTCAACTAGTTGTGGTATATTGATATTAACACACAAAAATGGTTTTTGTTGATTTTTCCCGGTAGCAGCAAACCTGCATACTCTGCCCCCATGTTATTGAAATGGAGAATAAGTAAAGTTTTATATCTCCTTAGTTATAAACCTAAATTAATAAAACTTGGTATGTAACTTCACCTGGTTGAGTTATATTAATAATTGCAAAAAAACACATTTCCTATCTTTCTTGTTGCAGCAAACCTGCTTACTCAATTATAATCTTATTCTTATAGAGAATAAATAAAATGCTAGTTATCACTTATTAATAAATGCATTTTTGTGAAACTTGGTAAGTGGCTCTAGGTAGTAGTGATACCCATGCATATGCATTGGAAATTTGCTGAGTACGCAGGTTTGCTGCGACGGGGGTATTTATTTTATGATTAACAGTATTTGAACAGATAATACCAGTTTAAAGAGATAGTGTGCAACAGATGTCGTGGCTTAGTCCAGTGTTGACACGTAGTTGTTAATTATCTGAGATAAGAAATAATCCTTTCTGCCTCATTAGGAGACAATTCACTCAGACTGGGATTAATTCAAAAATAAATGACTCGATAGTTTTTGTTTTAAATAGCAAGACTGGAAGTATTCCAGTTGAATAGTGCATCATTTTAATGAGTATCTTTTGTTTTAGCGAATTTCCCCTATAGGGAAGAAGCTATTACCGTAGTCGGCATGGTAAGACCTAGGCCCGGGACCATGATAACTTTTCGTTTTGAGGTCCCCAGACCCCAAAAACACCATTCGTTCGAAACTGTATATATATATATGTGTCCGTGAGCACGATAACTCTCGTAAAAATTATCCGATTTTGATGAAATTTTGTATAAACGTGTAAAGTAACATTTATGACTTTAAGTTCGAAAACCAGCCAGTTCGCTTTATCCGAAGGGGTATTTTGGGGGGGTTATGTACCCCAAAAATGGGTTTTTTGAATTTTTTACATATAATTTTGGAAAAAGTCAAATTTTAGTTTTTACCATTGGTTTCAGCTTAAAAAAACACACAATTTGGTATTTTGATCATTTCTCTACGTCAATTGGTTACCGAGATATTGAAAGTGCTAAACACAGTACGTTGTCTAATGTTATTCTTATGGAGGAAAAGAAAAATTTTATATCTCGCTTATTTATGAACGTATACTGACAAAACTAGGTATACGGCTTCATCTGGTTGTGGACCATTGATATTTGCTCAAAAAAAAATTTTTTGCCAAATGCTCCCGTAGCAGCAAACCTGCGTACTCAGCCCCATGTTATTCTTATGGAGAATAAGTAACGTGTTATCTCCCTTAATTATGAAAATAAATTAATGAAATTTGGTACGTGGCTTTACCTAAATGAGTTATATTGATATCTGTATAAAACCCCATTTTTTGTTTTCCTTCCTTCAGCAAACCTGCATACTCAGCCGCCATGTTATTCTTATGGAGAATAATTAAAATGTCATAAATCGTTTATTTATGAATGTATATTGATGAAACTTGGTATGTGGCTTTATGTGGTATTAAGATACATAGATATGCATTGGAAATTCGCTGAGTATGCAGGTTTGCTGCTACGGGGGTATTTAATTTACTGATTGTGCGTTCATGTTATTTTATAAGAAGCACAAGTATATAAAAGCTAACAGACATTTTCCATTAACCTTGAAAATTATACTGGTGGAAATATGAATAAGTTACAGTCAGTCCAAGTGTATACAAATGTGTTTTCTCTTGATGACCATCAAAATTATACATCCAACTAAATAAAATGTTAACTAATAGAAAATGTAAAATATTATATTTCTTAAAACATTTATTATTTGATCTATCATCAATGTATTAGTAGGTTCAGGAGCATCATTGTGATTGACTATACCAGGAGGAATGTGATAAGGACCGAGATATCCATATATGTACAGTATGTACCAAAAAAGCATCGTGAAGAAAATTTTAAACTTTTTCAAACTATGTTTTGTGAGTGACACTACCATAACATACTCTGATCTATATTTCAGTCGTGTCTCTACAGGTTTGCAGCAGTCCATTCTATTCATAAATTGGCATAACTTTGTTTATATATTCTCAAATTCAAACTATAAACATCTTTATTCATTTCAGTTATATGGTAACATTTAAATAGTGTCAGAAATTATTAATTTATTTGTAAAAATAACTTGTTTTATAAAATCTGAGCTAAGATTCTTCCTCCTGCCAATCTTACACACATAATAAACTGTTGAACTCCCTTTAAGTCCTTCAAGTTACCTATGACAATTCCTCCTATTTCCTCAAATGATTATATAATATTTTATCAAAATTAAAGTTTGTAACTATTTAGATCAATTTAATCTAAGTTCTCTACAGTCTGGTTTCAGAGCTGGTCAAAGTACAACAGATGCTGTGGCTACTCTGGCCCAGAATGTCATTAATGTGTTTGAAAGAAACGGTTTTGCTGATCTCAGCAAAATATTTGATCGTGATAATTTTAGGAGAATTTTAGCTAAAATGAGGAATTTGAGTTTTATAAGCTCACAGTTATACGATAAGTTTGAATCTCTTTAGGACTTATTTAAATGATAGAAAAATACCCCCGTCGCAGCAGACCTGTGTACTCAGCGAATTTCCAATGTTTATATATGTCTTAATAAAACATAAAGCCGCTTACCAAGTTTCATAAAAATATATTCACAAATAAGCGATATACAGTAGAAATCCAATTATCCGAATATCCAATTATCCGAATCGATTTTGAGTGAAATAATAGAAATATAAAAATCAAGAAAATAACAGCGGGAGCGCGTGTAGCGATAATGCGCCGTGAGCGCTAAAATAAAAGCCCGCGCTGTTACCTTCCGGACGATATTATCGCGGGGAACAATGATTCATACCCCCTTACCGCCCTGCTCATCATCAGTCACTACTGTTCTTTCAACGAGATTATCGTTCGAAATGAGTACAAAACGTAAACGTGTTGTCCTTTCGCTAAGTGATAAACTCACTTTGCTCGAGATGTTCAGTGAAATAACCAACATTGATCAGTGAAATACGTACAGTATGTATTGAAAAGAGCAACTGTATATACTGTATTCAATTTAACTCCTGTAATTAAATTTTTATGACGTATATTCTTGATACAGTTCGCTCACTTTCTGTTCACTACATTTATAATAACTTTGTCGATAAAATTCTGATTTTTTATGTATGGTGATGTTTTTTGCTTAATTCCCGAGGTATACCTGATTATCCGAATTTCTGCATATCCGAATTGGCCCGATCCCCAATTAATTCGGATAATTGGAGTTCTACTGTATAACAATTTAATTATTCTCCATAAGAATAACATAGGGGCAGAGTAAGCAGATTTGCTGCAACAAGGAACACAAAATATGGGTTTTTATGCAACTATTAATAGAACTCAACTAGGTGAAGACACATACCTCGTACCTCGCACCTATGTAGTCATCCCGCAAACCCTCTGCACAGGACATAGGACCAGACATTTCCTTATATCTAGTTGAAATGTCGCCTCAGCAGTCAGGATTGCAGTGAGTGTAAATGGCTCAAAAAGGTTTAGGAAAGTAAGTCAGGGATCTCATACCGTTTTTCAATTAGATCCTCTTTTAATTCATGTTTAATTTTTTTGGCTGGTCCTGTAATTTTTTCAGATTGTCTGATAATTTTGAAAAACAATTTCAACCCAATATACTCATGTTTTTGTTTTCAACTTGCCATTTTGTCACAAATAAATCAAGCTTTTGATGTGCAGTTTGTGGCATTCATCTCTGCTTGTCCAGCCCTTTTAAAATGATGCACAAATCAACCTACCATGATATTTAAACAGTGGTGTAGAATGAACCTTTAGGACGTGGGATATCTCATTAGGGAATACAAAACGAAAAAACTATGTTCGTGATACTGGTGTACAAAATTGGAAACATTATTGGCATGCCCCTTACATTCAAGGGCTGCTGATGGTGATGAGCTCCCACACTCACGTGCTGTAGTTGATGTTGATGGGGCTGTGGCCATACTACAGGGGGCGGTGGCAGTAGTACACGCATCATTGTCACTGATCACTTCACTAAAGTACTGTTTTTTTGCGCCACTATCTATAGAAACACCTTCACTTTAAGTAATTTAGTCACCAGCAAAAGTATCTGATGTGATACCTGAAAATATAAGTATCAAGTATAGAGTAATCATAAGTACATGCAGTAATTGATATCAGACTAACCCACCGAGTACTACCAAATACTGACTACTAAGGAATCAGAAACGGCAGCCGGGACTAATTGAACAGGAACTAGATACTTTTAAGCCAATAGGAGCGCTATACTCGTACTCAATCACACGACTTTAAATAATTACATAACGTCTGAAATTTGTTAGTTAATAAATATAAGTAACAAATTAAATTTACTTAAACGGTTTGGTTTACCTAATTGAATACAATTGTTTTAACCTAAAACATTTGTAACTCGGGCTCAGTTGGAGTACCGAAATCATTTCTAACAGTAATTATTGATAGGCCTACATATCCGAGACATGAACCATATTTACAGAGAGTAATCATGATTACAAAGTAATCAGTATTTGTAACCAGTACTAAAAAGTATCAGTTAGTTGTAATCAGTACTCGTTAAGACCGTCTAACCGTCAAGGTTAAGGTCAGGTGCGCATGTTGAAGAGCTGGCCACTAGGGGGTGAGGATAGACTGGTCTAACGTCTTGCATCGCACAGATACCGTGCCAGCGCAGTGCATCTGCTACTATTTATTGTACGTGAACATCATTCATAATGTCAATACGATATTTTAGAGATATTGCACACATTTTTTGTTTTTCAGTAACAGCATTTATTGTTAATAAAAAGGTGTAACCTTGATTTCAGGAGGGTAGAAATTTTTATTTTTTCAAGTTACAAGGGGGGATATATCCCCCCCCATATCTACGCCACTGTATTTAAGATTATGTTCTGAGCCCGAAAGTGACAGAGCGTTTGGTGAGGGGATGCGCTCCATGTAAACATTATCTGCCTACTGTTTGTTCAGCATTTACTACGCTGTGCGATCATACAGACAACGACATGACACACTTCAATTCATTGGTGGCAACATTCTTTGAAGAGGGTATTGAAATGCCGGTACACAGATAAGACAAATGCCTCAGTTTTAACAGTGACTATGTTGAAAAGTAAGCATAAGTGATCTTTTGGTAATCAAATTATTTTTTATATACACTTGTCTTTTATTTATGATCTATCGGAGGTTGAAAAAAAACTAACCTCGTAGTTCTGTAACTATTGTAAACGAAATGGCTGACATAGCTAAACAATTTAAGTAGGGATTGTTGTTCCAGGGAAATGAACATGTTTTCCTAATATGGAACAATATATTATTTATGCTGAGGAAAATAAATCATGCATTTTTCTAGGCTCTATACAATTTGAAAGGTCTACTGTGACAAACAAATATAACCTAGGAATAACAATCCTTCATTTGAATATAAGGTATGTTTGACAAACTGGGATCAGTTTATTGCTTGTTTTGGTGGATGTTTATATTTTATGGATGTTATTGTTCTTACTGAAATAAATGTTAAATATAAGTTATCTGATATATTGAAACGGTTTAGTATTGAAAAATACAATAAATTATATAATATTATACAATATAATATTACATACTTGGATTAGTAAGAAGAGGAGGAGGTATATTAATTGTTAGCAAAAAAAATATTTTGGTGCATGAGGCATTCACCAACAGCAGTAATTTTGAAAGCACACTCATTAATATTGAAATTACAAATGTTTGAAATAAATATCTTAACCCCATCCAGACAGCCAACAGGTGATGCAGCAAACTTTGTAACATAATTAGGCACCATCTTACAATTTATTAAGGAAAATATATTAGTAATAGGGGATATAAATTTAGATTTAAAATATTTGTAAAATAAAAAAATGTACAACATTATAAATTCATGTTGGCAGGGAAGTTTAGCTTCTTGCATTAATGATTTGACAAGAGATGATGTTAGAGGAGGAACA
Source organism: Allygus modestus (assembly GCA_963675035.1). Lineage (NCBI taxonomy): Eukaryota > Metazoa > Arthropoda > Insecta > Hemiptera > Cicadellidae > Allygus > Allygus modestus. Next base: position 13,530,828 of record OY776113.1, on the reverse strand, counting down.
CTGACACAGACATGTTTAGACCAGGCATTCATGAGAGAAAGGGAGCTAAGGTCAACTCAGATATAGTTCAGGTGTAAATAGCGGACCTCTACACCTGTCAGTCGTTACAGTATGCATAAGTGAATCTATATTTTGGTAATAAAATAATTTTGCTATACACACTTGTTTATTGTTTATGGCTAATTGGAGATTATAAACGGTATCAGAAAACTGACACATACTTTCTCCCTTTTAGCCAAACTTTAATGACAAAAATATTTGTTATTTACTAAATATAGAATATGAAGTATAGGTAAATGTACATAAAATTGTCTAAAATAGTTGTTTTCAGAAATATCCACCCAAATTGCTTTTTGGAGGCACTATAGAGTCCGTTGCTACACACAGTAGTTTTGAGAGGGGAAATGCCCCCTTGCCCCCCCCAGGGTTAAATAGCAACACATTTCGAACATCATCTGTTGGTCAATGCTAACTTGACCTGCATATCAAATTTTAATGAAATTAATCAGTAAATAAGAGAGAAATAGTTATTTTTGTATTCCCCATAAGAATAACATTGGACAACGTACTGTGTTTACCGCTAAATGAAAATTTCAATTTTCTCCGCAACTAGCAATCGTAGAATAGTAATTTAAAATACTAATTTATTTAGGTTTTTGAGCTCTTTTTAATGGTGAATAGTAATCTTTTTTAACATTTATGATTTTTTATGAAAAATCCAAAAAACTGAATTTTGGATGTTTTAAGTCCTGTAATTTCTGAACCCGAATTTTTCCAGAAATGCGGGTGGTGTCATTTTGTTGGAAACCTAAAGTTCTACAAACCACGAAAGTTTAATCAAAATCGTTAGAACCGTTTTTGAGAAATTTGGATTTTTCATGTTTTTTGGGGGATAATTACCCTTAAAAATCAAAAATTCAAAAAAATGAAAAAACGCCTGGAGATATCGTGGATTAGTACCTACATACCAAATTTCATCAAAATCGGCCCATTGGTTAGGGCTCTAGCTCTGTAAACATACACACACACACACACACACACACACACGGACACACACACACACACACACACAGACAGACTTCACGTAAAAACCACTTTTTTGGGTTCAGGGAGCACCAAAACGAATATTTCCACTAACAACTCAAATTCGAAAATTCTGACGAAAACAATACTTTCTCCATATACTACATATAAGGGGGAGAAAGTAAAAAAAGACCCTGGTCTTTTCCTCATTTCACAGACTAGCTGAACCATTTTTAAACCAGATGTACTTATATTCCAGGTCCCTACCCTTCTTTTTTGTTTCTCTTAATTCATATTTCTAGTAGTACAGTTTAAAATTGGTTGTTAACTGAACAAAGTCATGAAAGATAATTAGTACTGATGGTAACCAATTTAATGTCACACAAAAAGCTGCAGTTTGAAGTTTTATTTTCAGTTTCTACTAATTTCCTCCCCCTCCTTCCAATCATCAACTGAACTTAAAACTCTTAAAGCCCTTCCCCAGTTCTTTGATTTAATTTTGAAAATATATGTTTAATAACATAAATGTAATTTTATTATGGAAAATAATATTTCTTATTTACTTACGGGTTATGACATAGAAAAAAACAATATGTATAATTGTATCGACTTTATTCGATCAACAATATTTAAAGAGTTTTTTTTACAAAAACAACAGTTTATAAAATTTAACTGGTAAAGAACTATTAAAATAGTTTGTGACAGGCACAACTTAAAACTAAAAAACTTTATATTTTCCTTATTTTCTAGACACATCAAAATCGCTTGGTTTTGCAACAAAGCACATGGTGTTTTTCTTAACGCAACCCGAAATTTGAAAGTAAAATATAAATAATTGACACAACAAAAATATGTTTTATTGATTTTAGCACTTGATACAACTAACTCCTATGGCTTTATATTGAAAATATTATTTTTTTAGAGAAGGTCCACTCTTCTCGGAGAAAATCACATATTTGTACCTTTAGAGTAATAATCTCAAAATAACAGTAAAGAAAGTAACAAAACTGCAACTACGCAAACTCTCTGATAAAATGAAGAAAAAAGGAAGTGGGAATGCCAGCCAATGAACTTGTATTGAACTTGTGTTGAAAAAGTTACTTTTGGTACAGATCAACACCAAAAGATTGCCTGCTTTTGATTGATTGGTGTGCTTTTGGTAGATTGAGTTTCGTTACAAAAAAACAACTCCATATAAAGGAGCACACCTAAATGCTAAGGAATTTAATATTAGTTAAGTTACAATGAAACATTTTAGAAATGATCATATTATATCCTGAATTAGAGCCAGGAAATTTATAATTTTATTTTACCCTTTCAGTTTGATTATTTTTTACACTGAGTAAATAAAAAACAGTCTTCTATTTGGGTTTCTTATTTGTGTTTTAAAACTGTTCAATATCGCATAATACTATTTATTGTGTACACAAGTGCAAGCTTAGTTAGCAGAATCTATTAAAATTGAGTTTATTACAGCTAAATATATAACAAATTATGGGTTGAAAATATATATATATATATATATATATATATAGTGTGTGCTCCTTTGGTTAAAACAAATCAAATGAAAACTAAGAACAAGAACTAAACATCGAGCGATAAAAATATATTTACAACAAACAATACTTCAAACAAAACATAATTTCAATGACAACCATTACTCAAAGTACAAAAGTGTATTAAAATACATGTCTTCGATACCAAGCACATTATTAAACAATCAACAATGTTTACTTAGGAGTACAAGTACAATAAACCACAAGCCACACGATTTGACTTGCTGTCTTTTAAAATAAATTTAAATTCTACACCAATAATGTTTCTCACATCAGGCAAATCGTGTTTAACTATGGTAGCACAATTCCATGTATCACATATGTCTTCTCTGATAAAATAATGGTACGAGACTAGTTCAGCTCCTTAACAAATACTAATAAAACAACAGCACGGAACAAAACTATGGATAAAACAGGCTTGATACCTTACAGAAACTTTCAAACAACTAAAATAGGAAAATAAATATATTCCTGAATTAAAAATGTCTATATGATTCAAAGAACAAGGCAAACAACTTTCAATTTAAAAGGCATTTTCATCACATTACACTACAGTCTCCAAATTTTTGAGTGCCTGTTTTATACTATTAAACAACTAATTGCATCCTTTTTCCTAATATATCAATCTTAGTTGTACACTCCTAATCGACCATCTCGTACAATGACAATGTTTTAATTTTAAATATTTTTTATTACAGCAAGAAGTGTCTAACAAACTAAATTAATCAGCACCATAATAATTGTCTTTGATTTTTAATTTGGTTCCAATAATAACTATGGCACAGTTTTGGCTATTCAACAATATCGGTTAGTCCAAAATATTTTCAAAAAATATTCAAACAAAGTTTAGAATATTATTTGTTGTCAGATGACTTTTACGCAGATGACTTATTTACAATTACAACCTTCAGGTTTACTTGAAATTAGATGATTGTTTTAAAACATATGGTGTTTTTAATGTTTTGTTTTTATTTGAGTGCATTTACGCCATTGGAATTTTTAACAATTTAAAAGAGAGTAGTCAAAACCCTGATCTTGTTACTATCTAAATTAGATGATTGTTTTAAAACATATGGTGTTTTTAATGTTTTGTTTTTATTTGAGTGCATTTACGCCATTGGAATTTTTAACAATTTAAAAGAGAGTAGTCAAAACCCTGATCTTGTTACTATCTAAATTAGATGATTGTTTTAAAACATATGGTGTTTTTAATGTTTTGTTTTTATTTGAGTGCATTTACGCCATTGGAATTTTTAACAATTTAAAAGAGAGTAGTCAAAACCCTGATCTTGTTACTATCTAAATTCAACTTGTTCTTAGAAAGTATCATTAACTAATAGCCCAATAACAAATGGAAGCTGGGTTCAGAGTTGTACTTCACACAATTTTCTGATTTTGTTCTAGATCCATTTGGCAAATTGTAAATTATTAAGGGGGCACTCTAACCAAATGTGCTTGATGTTAAAAACAAGTACAAAACCATTAGTTAATTTGAAAAAAAAAACATCAAGCAGTTTACATAACACGACTAGGATTTGTAAATTTTAAATTTTATACACATTTAAAACAATACTGATTCTTATATTCTCTGAATACAATTTGTTTAACTATTCAAGCAATGGAGTCATATTTATGGAAATACAATGAAAACAAGTTAAGAAAACCGAGTAAATTTTCAATAAATAAATTTAAACTGAATATCTGTATAGGTTTAAGTCACATTTATAAATAGGTTGATCTTTATTATTCTTATTAACTTCACAAATTACTCTGAACATGTATACACACTTGAAACTTTGATGAGTTACGCGGAATTTTTGATATTATTCATTCAAATCTTATTACTATAGACTTTACAATCGATTTACTGATGATAAAGTTAGGCATATTGTTAATACGTTTAATTGTTTAACCCTAGAATGCAAGCGCGGGCTAATTTTTTTGGCATGTTTTCAAAATGCTAAGTTTATAAAAGGATGCTTAGACCTTTCTTCCCCTCAGTCGATTTGACTTGTCTACCACCTGAGTTTTAATTCGGATACTTTTCCGCGATTTTTGTCTTAAATGGGAGCTGCCTTATTTGGGAAGTTTTTACCTCTGCATAAGCGTTTTATTTTCTGACGTTAATAAAAATAGAGCATTAGCACTTATGATTATGTTGCATTTTAGATAATGAACTAGTGATATATTTTCTAAAAATTGTTTTATTTTCTTTATATATACTATCCACAATATTTTAATGGTGTTAACTCTAATTTTTTTTATTTTTCCAATGGCCGGTCCAAGGAATTTGTATGGTATCGGAAATACCAATAGACAGGGTTTTGAAGAAATGGAATATGGCGGTGACATTTTAAGTAGTTTCTTCTGATGAAGAGAATTAAGTTTATGATAGTGACTGTTATTCAGAAACTGTTTCATAATTGTGTCAGAAAAAGCGTCTGTGAAAACCATGTGGTAGAAACATGTAAGGATATATTTTATATGAAAAATGTATTTTTTGGATGGTATTTTTTGTAGTCGGAGATTTTTTGTAGAGAATAAAATTTTAAATTGATATATCTTTGTCTTATTATGTTTTAATTTAATAGTTTAGTTTCTATTCATAAAAACCCAAAAAAGCGATAATTTGCACAGCGTGGGCACTGGGTGTTCATATGAGATAACTTGAAAATTAATTTTACCATTTTAAATCCTTTGTCCTTTAGGCCCACCTCCTTTGTTTACCTCGTTTATCTGTTATTTTTGAAATTCATCATGACGTAGCCCCCTGAACTGCGGTATAATGTAAAATTGAGTGACATACCTCCGTCAGCAGTCCAGAGTAATGTGAACAGTGTTACATGTTTTGACACTACAGTATCATTGTCCAACACCACAGCACAAAAACTTTACCACGTATCATATAGTCTCGTCACGAAGTTAAAAAACACAAACACACATGGAACGGATACATAAAAACACTGAAAACGAATAGATAGGCCTATCACACCACACAACATTTATTTATTCATATACGGTTTACACCATTTTACAATAATTTCATCTTGTGATACAGTTTACAGATGGCTTATAGTTACAAATATTACCTCGGTCCGAGCAGAAACAAAATGTCGAAAGAGCGTTATTATCGAAAGGGATATAAAATTAACACTTTGGAAAAGTTTGAAATTAATAAGGCTCAGAAGGATAATAGAGAAGGCAAAGAATACATTTTGAATGAAATGCTCCACTTTGAGGCTAACTATATTTTTAACGCCCTCACTGACTGAGGAAGCAAGTACAAGCCAGCTGTTGGACAGGACAATGATAACTTCCCGTGATAAGACGACACAGTGGAGTGATGCCGTCAGTCTGTTCCTGCTCCGACTGAGGCAATGTTGTGTGGTGTGATAGGCCTATCTATTAGTTTTCAATATTTTGATGTACCCGTTCGGTGTGTGTTTGTGTTTTTTTAACTTCGTGACGAGACCACATGATATGTGGTAAAGTTTTTGTGCTGTGGTGTTGGGCAATGCCACTGTAGTGTCGAAACATGTAACACTGTTTACATTATTCTGGACTGCTGACGGAGGTATGTAACTCAATTTGTCTGTTATTTTTATCCGAGGTTCCTTGGTTCCAGTTGCATGGGAGTCCACGAGTCTGTGGTTACAAGATAACTGATGTACGTGATGTTGCAGTGGATAGCAACTATTTGGACCTCCAGCTTCCAAATCATTTCATAAAATACAAGCTAGACATTCGTGTTCAGCGGTAAAAGATACGTTTTTTGAGTAGCCTGGCCACAATATATCACGAAACTAACAATTGAACAACAAAGATACTTTTTGAGTAGCCTGGCCACAATATATCACGAAACTAACAATTGAACAACAAAGATACTTTTTTGAGTAGCCTGGCCGCAATATATCACGAAACTAACAATTGAACAACAATGTCGTAATTTATTAGTACAAATTTTACAGTGCAGTTACAGTAATCTGAATATTTGTTTGCGAGGGCCTGTTGGGACTATCAAATTGTTCGGACTAGCGAGGTCTGTTTACAGTACAAAATACTGCACAAAAACACTAGCCATTTTATCCTGATCCCGAAGGACAGGCTGCACAATAAATCAGGTTTGCCAATGGGTTAAGGGCTTCAACAACAAAAATTAAAAAATTCCTAAATCCTAAGTTCTTAGTCACCAAATATTTACAGGAAGCATAAATTAATGAAGATGTTAACTTTTAGTAACAGCTGAATTGTATTAAATTAAAAAATAATTCGATGAGTTTTGTTTGCTAAATTGGTCTTTTGCAAAATAGTTTTTAAGACTTCCTAATAAGAACATGAAACCCTAATGGGAAATTAGGAAAAACCAGAAAAATGCAACACCCCACTAACAAATTAGTTACAATCAAACCAAACAGCATGAACATTAAAATTTGAAACAAACTATTTGGATGACATGTTGTATTATAATTGGTCATGGAGATTTTTCATTTTATTTTATAGTATAGTTTAAAATATGATACCCTATAAATGTATTTGTTTAGTTAATGATTTTAAATTACAATTTTAATTTTGCCATTCATACCAAAATGCTAAGCCAAAACTGTAGCGTTTGATCTTGGTAACCGTAAACTACAGTTATTTACAAAAGGTTTACAAAGCTGTAATCTGCCAGCTATAAATGTTCAGTTTGTCACTCCATCACTCCATCTTGGATATTAGTCTTTAAGAGGAACGTTCACTTTCAGTTAGTGAGGCTTCTCGTGTGATCGTTCAATGGTTGTAGAGAAACACATACTGAAATTTAACAGACTCTCGTTGTGTTAAGCTACCAGATATGAAGGCTTTCAAATAAGAGGCCTTATAATTATTCAGTCTTAAGTAAAGCTAATACTTTTCTCAGTTTCAGCTGTCATCTTCGTCTTCTGTTATTTCAGCATCAAAGTTATATAAATGTTCTTCTTGTTCTTCAATACTTACGTGGTTTTCTCTTCCTGTCAAGAAATGAAGGGTCCTGCAACCATAGAAGCAAAGATCAATAAACAATTTATTATTTTTTTTATCTCGAGGGAGAGGCAGAAAAACGCATTATGCACACAGGGGGTATGCCAGTAGTGTGTGACACCCAACCACTAAAAAACCTTCTCTACTCTAAACTGTTTACCACATGGCTTCAGGCTAGGCCTTCTTTAGGCTTATGCCCTCAGGGCTCACTCCTTTCTGGCTGATAAAAACTTGTTACGACCTAGTCCACATCCCAGTCTGAGTCTGTCTTCTTTGCACAGAGAATGCCGTGAACTAGCCATGAATCAACGCCCTAGTTGCCCTCACCCTCCATAATTTTCAGGTATACCTGCGTCTACCGACAATGTACAAGATATCCATGATATCTTATAGTCTCCAGATGTGCCCTTTCCCAGCGCGGGCAGCAGAAAAAATATGTTCCGCAACATTGGGAATGCCCGATCAATAGATACAGTCAGTGAACCAGAATTCCCCATCGAATACAGGTACAACCAAAAATATCCGAAACCTGACAACAATGGAGTGAGCTAGTGGTCACCTATCCTGCTCCCAGCTCTGGCTGGCGTGGGCGATCTCGCCTTCCCACTGCTAAACTGCCAACCTCTCCACAGCCAAGAGGTTGACAGGAGCGACTCCAGCAAGTCACATCTTGTACACCTCCTCGCTCAGAGTGTCTGCCGACACCTCAGCTCCACACAGGAGCACAGACTGGACTGCAGAGATCAATAAAGTCTTCTGCTGGACCGAGGACCTCCGAAATTGGCCATCAGCTTACTAAAACAATTGACGCTCTTAGATGCTTTGCCCGCCATATGGAAGATTTCATACCTCCGACTAAGCTTCTTGCTTACCATAACTTCGAGGTACTTGGCAGTACGTGTGGTTCGGATGATAACATCCCCCATTCTAAGCGGAATGACAGCATCAATTCGTTTCTTCATGAGAATCATGATCTCGGTTTTGCTCAAAGCAAGCGAGAGACTATGATCTTCAATACAATTGTTCACCGTGTGCATCACCTGGTTAAGCTTTAGTTGGGGCAGCTCGATGTTGTGAGCAGCAATCAGAGCTGTAACGTCATCGGCGTAACTAACCAGAACGGTTTTCTCAGGCATCTCAAACCTCAGAAGACTGTTGAAAGTGACGTTCCAGAGATCCAGGCCAAATGGTTCAGCTAAAAATTCCCGCATAATCCACACATTTTTTCCCAGAAACCGGAATTCACGAATAACTCCCGGTTTTCACGGTTTTTCCCGTCAATGGCAACCCTGAAGTACGTTAATCATCACACACCAACTACAGAACCAATAGAACTGACATTTGGTAGGAAAAATATAATACACCAGAATCAAACACAGACATTCCCCTATTCCAAAAACCCCTTTGGGGCTCCGCCCCACTGGCATTTAAAGTTATATTTATCTTCTAACACCTACTACCGGACATATGAGCTGAATTTTGGTAGGAAGATAGCTAATAATAAACTAAAATCAAACATAAGCCTATTCCAGATCAAAATATTATTTAGAGCTCTGCCCCGCTGGCCTTTATCATTCCCATGCTAACCATCACATACCAACAAGTGAACTGATGAAACTGAAATTTGGTAGGAAGATAGATGATGCACCAGAAAAGAAAATGGTGCCACTCCCATTCCAAAAATCATGGGGTTCTACCCACTGGACTGGCTTCACCCATCTCACACCTACCATTGGAAGCTCAAGTTTGGTTGGAAGATACACACAAAGCAGACATAGACCTACTGCTGATCAAAATATCCTTTAGGACTCTGCCCTAACTGCCTTTTTTACTCCATTGTTTGAAACACCCTGTGTATGTATATTATCAAGAAGTGAAACACCATTACAATATTCGCCAGGTTCAGGTTTATGAAACTTTGCCGCTCCTGCCATCTTGCTTGTATATTAATTTACTATCTTCTTAGTAGTTTTGGTGCGATGGGTTCGGGGGTCAAGTGTGAATATATTTTGTAGTGTTGTATGACATATTTTATAACATCTTGCAAGGATGAATAGATAAATCTTATAAAATATGTAATCTTTAATATTATTGTAAAATAATTCTGATGACATGAACCTTAAGCAAAATATTTATCATTGGCTGTTAGCCAAAACATAGCAAAAAATTAACCAAATAAATGTTGTTAAACATGTCGATGCATAATGATTAAAAGCATTCTGCTTTTGGAGACTAGGTAAATGTAATTGATAGGAAAATGGATTACTTACTTGTCTCTAGAATCTGGGGACAGGCGGTAGAGGGCCTCGAAGGGATCAATCTGACGAGAGTGATAAGCGTTGTACAGGTCCCCAACGGCTCTCTTGGTCTCTACCCTGCCTTGCTGTCGATATTCCTGTCGGGTCAGGAGACGGGGAGGAGAGTCTGAGCGAATAACTCGTCTTGCACCTTGCAACAAGTCTTTGCACCATTGACCCAGTGGATTAAAGGTCCATTCGAAGATGATGAGGGTGAAGAGCTTGTGTAAGAAGGCCAGTAGCCAGAAGAAGGCACGGAACACCAGGCGCAAAAGGCGGAAGCTGAAAAATGTTACTATTAGTTCTGTGCTACAAGGTACCTTGAAGTCAAAATTTTAAACTAAAAAAAATTGGAGATTCTGTAGATTAGTACCATGGATTAAACATACTCCCAAAGTAGATAGCGCACCCTAACGAAATAGGCGTGCACGATCTGTTTGTACTGCAGTCACTATCCTTCCCCTCCCCCGAGCCCGATCCCTCTTCAGATACACATCACACGATCGAAACATTCCATCGAGCCAAAGGTGGAAAGACGCACACGTCTTTCGGTCAAAATATTACTATAGGACATTTATGATTCATTCGCAGAAAATATTTAATTCCCAATTGAATATTGCAGTCATATTCATAATTAAACAGGTGAAGATCATAAACAATAATTAGAAATTCCCTTAGTCAGGTTTATTATTTGATTCATTGTGTTTGAGTTTTTCCCATTTATGTTTTTGGTAGTATGTAAATAGACACAATGTAATGTAATCATGAAAAACTGTCGCTTTTTTATTTGTTTAATTTTACAATATAGATATTTGTAACAGCTTAAAACCCCATACACAATGTTTTGAACGTTAAACATTCATTCAAATTGTATGAACAGTTGTAACTGATAACCTTATTTCCCTGAAACTTTAGTAGTGATGTAAGTATGCTAAAATCTATGTTTGGATAGGTGTTGTCCTGAACAGCAAAATTAACATAACTTTTTTTGGCCATCGACGGCTCTCTGACTGGTCTACACTAGTACAGAGGTCGACACTGGGTACAGCAAAAAGAAGCTGTCACAGTATTGGTAAATGGTAAGTCTTTTGGCTATCCAGTGTGACAACTTCCCTTCCTTGGTTCCTCCTTTCTCTTCTGGGGGCTTGAGTCCCAGTTGAGACTGGATACCCAGTCTAGTCCGAGTCCTTGGAGGGAGTAGTGGATCTTCCTTGCAGCCTGGGACGGGTGCCTGGGAGGAAGGGCCCTTAGTCGACGGTCTTCGGTCTGCCGGGCTGGGGGACGAACCGTCCTGTGGCCACCCGACCCTTGAGAGATTGGAGGCTCTGTGCGATGGCGGTCCCTGTCTGGTGGACTTAGGGGGACATCAGGTTAGAGGGCGAATCATCCTGGGGTTATGTCACCCACAGAGCCCGGGAGCTAGGTAAGGCTATCTCTCCCTTTCTGGAGCGAGGCAGACTGACCCCATCCTACCACCTCTCCCATCCCTCTTTTCCCTCTTTCCGGTGGCTGTACAATATCCCAAGAGAGACGTGCCTAGCCAGCTATGCCGGGGCCTCCTAATCCCCCCAAAAACAACAAACATAACTTTTTTTAACACTGCTGTTCCTTTAGATATCGATTGAATACACAAGAATAGGAAATGCCATATAAAATGGTTTGGTTTATATTTATTGGACTTGATTTGACTATGGTTTATGATTCTCAAATAAGCTAAAAAAGTGTATCGCAAAGGTATTTGACATTTGTGCAATGTTTGCGATTTTTCTATCAACAGATTTTAGTAACAGGCATAATATTTTATGTGTATCCTCTCTGTTACTCCGGTCAAAACATCTTAACCTTAACATATTGTTATGAAAAATGGTGAATTTATTAATTTTGTATATGGTAATCAAAAAAATATGTAATAAATTAATAGACACATTTCAAAAAAGGAATAGACTTTGTATTAGCATGGAAAAATGTCCATGTGGAATGCAGTGTTTTATTGATTCTACCGAAAATTCAATTATTAAATGTTTGGGGAAGCCAAAACTGGTATTAAAAAGGTTGAAAAGCAGATCTTACTGCTTTGTAAAAATCGGAACATCGCTGTACAAACAGCATGAGTCTCAAATTAATGATACCCCCGTCGCAGCAAACCTGCATACTCAGCGAATTTCCAATGAATATATAACATAACACATTAAAACACTTAACAGGATTCATAAGAAATGTATTCACAAACAAGCGATATTTAAAATATTAATTATTCTCTATAAGAATTACATTGGGGATGAGTACGCAGGTTTGCTGCAACAAGGAACACAAAATAATGTGTTTTTATGCAAATGTCATTAGAACTCATCTAAGTAAAGTCACATACCAAGTTTCATCCATATACATTCATAAATAAGCGATATATAACATTTTAAGTATTTTCCATAAGAATAACATGGGGACCAAGAACCTAGGTTTGCTGCTACAGGAACCATAGGCGAAAAACTTTTTTTGTGCAAACAACAATAAACTACAACCAGATCAAGCCATATACCAAATTTCGCCAGTTTATGATCATAAATAAGCGAGATATACAATTTTTCTTTTTTCCATAAGAATAACATTAGACAATGTACTGTGTTTAGCACTTTCAATGTCTCGGTAACCAATTGACGTAGAGCAATGATAAAAATACCAAATTGTTTGTTTTTTTAAGCTGAATTCAATGGTATAAATTAAAATTTGATTTAAATTGAAATTACATGTGAAAACCCCAAAAAACACATTTTTGGGGTACAAAACCCCCCAAAAAAACCCCTTCGGATGGTGCGATTCATTTGGTTTTCAAACTCATTCAAATAAATGGTACTTTACACATTTATACAAAATTTCATTAAGATCGGACCTTTTTTACAAGAGTTATTGTGCTTACTCATGTGTATATATATATATATATATATATATATATATATATACAAATTTGAACAAATGGTGTTTTTGGCATCTGGGTACCTCAGAATGAAAAGTTATCATGGTCTCGGGCTTAAGTCTTACCATGAGACCTACGGTAATAGCTTCTTCCCTATAGGGGAGATTTGCTAAAATGAAAAGACTTTTATTTTTGTAAAAATATATATACATTAGATGCTCAGAAATCCGGATTTCCTGGAAGTGGGCGTGAATCATCAATTCTGCCTTTATAGTGAACAATTATGTCAATATGCGTTTACGTTCATGTGCCAAGTGGCACCTGTCTACTGAATTGCATCGCTAGTGATAAGTCGTCAACAGGAGAAGACCTGAACGGAGCAGTGCACTGGATACGTAAACAGTAACAAACACCGATCACGGCACAGTAGTTGGGCTGAGTGAGGACTCGGACCATACGAGGTCGGGTTGGTGCGCCTGACGATGCAAACTACATGACATTTGTGTAGTGCGGGATAATCAGGTGAAAGCTGAAGACGCTAAGTTGCGTTTTTTTCATATGTGAAGGGCGACCTATCCCAAAATGGACTGGGCTGGTGGCGTGCTGAAAATCGGTTGTCAGGCTACTGCCGACACGAAGGCGCGTCTGCCAGAGCATCACGGCCACCACACCACTCAGTGTGAATAGCGTGGTACCAAGGTGTGGCGCATCTGGAGTGGTCCCATGTGAAAGGAGCCTAATAGAGGTTTTACTGTGTTACTCTAATGTAAGTGGTGTTGAGTGACTATAGTATACATAAATAAATAAAAAAACTATCACTGAAATTTTATTGGGTATTGCAGTATTTGTTTTTTCTATCCAACTTGTAATAGTCAGATCATATTTTATTTTACAAAAGAAGAAAAGAAAACAAACCTGGTTTTCAAAATCGGGACATAATAGAGGACCAGAATCAATCCAATTATTATTTGAATAGCCTCTTGGTAGTAGCTGCTGGCCCACATCGCTGCCGCACCGCCTCCCTGTGACAAAACTACAATCATATTTTACAGGTATGAAACACCATTCTTAATTTAAATATTTTTGATAGTTTTTTTTCAAACACAGGTATAACATTACTAGTCTGACATATTTAGTAATTTATGAAGTAAAAATTTAAAGCATTAAATTACAAGAAATACAATATAAAGTTTGTCATTAAATCTGTGTTTTTTCCTGCTAACCCTTGCTTTTCTTTTATGAGTTATGTCAACTAATGCTTCGCATGGATTTGTAGGAGATTTCTTAAGCTTCAAGAATATTGCATCTAAAGTAAATTTGACCACCATTTTTGAGCTATAGATAATAAATCAAAACAAACTCCAAATTTTCAATCCGCATTTAGCAATATACAGGGTGTTTCTAAAAAAAACTTTAAAATTTTAAACATACATACAACCTTTATTTTCACACTTAAAGTTATAAAATTACAACCGAAATATAGGCAATTTTCTCAAGTTTTGTGACATGCTAAGGAGTTTACCTAATTTCAAAATATGTCCCATTATCTGCAAGCAACTAATCAAGTCTACAGTTGAGCCCAAACACGACGTAACATATGATCATCGATTTCAGCAAACGCTTCCCTGATTCTTTCTCTCAGTTCGTTGGTGTTTACCTGATCCTTTACAAAACCCCAAACAAACAAAAAATCACAAGGGTAATATTTGGTGACCTAGGAGGCCCATCACGGCCCATATCGGTCAATCCGACGGTTTGGGAATGTTTCAAACGAACAATCTCAAACAAACACATACCAATGTGGAGAGCACCGTCCTGTTAAAACATTACAGTTGGTTGCAATTCTTCTAATAGGGGAAGAGCAAAATTATATCTCGTTCCAAGTCTCCGATGAACAGCAACATCAGACTTTGTTTCAATAAACCACTCCACACACTACGCTTTAACACGAGCGTTCATTGAGATTTTATGAGTCTTTTCAATTATTTTTTTTCGTATACCAGGCAACAATATAAACGAATCAGCTGATTAAACTGCCTGCTGATTAAAACTTTTTGAGCCATTCATTCATGTGGTGGCATTAGGAAACTTGTATGTCCCATGGAACATGAATGGGAGAACATTAAAGTTGTAAAGTTTTTTTATAAACACCCTGTATAATGAGGATAAGGGGTATCTTTGTGCAACTAAATCTGGGGTTTGAGCGGACTGGTGTTAATATTCAGCCCCTCACTGGAATACCTTTAGTTGTGTGAATTGTCAATTAATTATGAAAGTCTGACATTTTTATAAATAATGGGTACAAAATTACAATTTTCCCTTTTTAAGTAACTCAGTGAAAATTAATTCAAAAATAAGCAGCCTATCTTTTTTTGCCAACCAGCTTTGGCTCAGTTTTATTGAATATAAATACATAATAGTATTCTGTAGGACATTTTCTGAGCTTCGAGAATATCACCTTTCACTATAGTCGAAGTTAGCAAATTATTATTGAAATATTAAAATAAAATGTAAGTTTGTGATAGGGGCCTTTATTTTTCTCGGGACCGTTGTATTTTTTGTCACAATGAACTTTTTTGCTAATATAGTAGGAACTCGCTAAATCGTCTCAAACGGGACCGAGAGCACGGCCGGAACACAAAAAGGTCTGATTAGCAGAGGAACACATTTATTTAAATGAAAACGTGATAGAGCCGTAGTTTAAATTGAAAATATTGAAATGTATGTTAATTTTTACAGATTTAATATTATTATAAATCGTAAATAAGGTATACTGTGATAACAGCTGTCACCAGTCTACTGATAACGTCAATGATGAGTCATCGGCGGAGGATACCTAAAAGGAGCGAATTACCAGATATGTAATCATTAACGAACACATTAAGGGAACGCTCGGACTAAGTGACCATCCAAGGTCAGATTAGCGCGGTTCTACTGTACATAAGACTGCATAACCATATACAAAATGGCCTTAACTGTTTTTAAATAACACATTGGCTTTAAAAAGGGGGATATTTCAAGAGCTTTAATCCGCACAAAATAACAACTTAAGTTAATAAATATATTAATTAGAACTATAAGATTAAATATTAAATACAAATACCAATTATAAACCTTTGTAAAATTATTTGACAGGAATAATCCTCTTAAAATAAAGGCTAGATAAAATGTTTTCAATATAGCTGAGTAACACAAGAGCACCTCTGCAGACAGTGGCTCTACATGATACCTCAACGAAAACTATTCAACGACATCAGCTGGGCAGTTTCTCTTAAAATATCTTCTGGAGTTTACAGCAAAAACTGACTGCCAAAGGATTACAAAAAATAAATATAACAGGTATTAATGATAGTTTACTACTTGAAACTGACCTGTAGAGACCATTTGATTATGTTGATGCTTTGTGGATTAGTTACTGGTCCATAACGATAACAAATGAAAAAGCTGACAATTGCCGATGTGACAATGTATCCCACGACGAACATCTGATACTTGATAACGAGTGTTCTCAACACGACTAGTATCCAGTCCATCAGCAACAGAAGCATGCCCCCTCCCCCTGCCAGCACTGCAGCTACTGTGGTCCTCTGCAAACAGTAAAGGAGCTGATGATAGGGTGACAATGTATCCCACGACAAACATCTGATACTTGATAACGAGTGTTCTCAACACGACTAGTATCCAGTCCATCAGCAACAGAAGCATGCCCCCTCCCCCTGCCAGCCCTGCAGCTACTGTGGTCCTCTGCAAACAGTCAAGGAGCTGATGATAAGTGCAACTCACATGAATCATTCCTCAGTTGAAATAAACAACACAATTCAGAATCAGGCCACAAGAACGGCAGACCTGAGTTTTTTGCAATTGATCAATTCTTAAATGAAACAATTCTTAAATATAAATAATTTAATATTGAATTCAATAAAAAACAATTTTATGTCTTTTCAAAAAAACAGAACCGTAGAATAATATCTTGAAATGTAATGATTGAAGAGGAAACTACTGAACAGGTAAACGAGACCAAAGTTTTAGGGTTAAACATTGATGAAACCTTTGCTGGGATAATCACATAGAGCACATAATTACAAAATATATTTGTTTGTATTCAGACATATGGCTCCGCTTATCTGATACTTGAGAATCATTATTAAAAATAAATATATTTTGCACTAATCAAAAGGTATTCTGGATCAAATCCTCAAATTGCAAAAATTGTAACATGACAACTTAGGAAAAAATAATTTTAAAGATCTTGATACCCATACTGTGTACGGACTGTACACTTTTTAATGCATTTTATATTTTAAAAACGGTAAAACTAAAACCGAACCTGATTCAATGACTAATTATTATAATACCAGAAGGCAAACAGAAACACAAACAAAGATTATAATTTTATAAGAAAAAAACACCTGTATTAGAAACAAATTCTTTAAAGCACTACCAGATGAACTACGACTAGAAGCAAATATAAATAAATAAAAATCGAAAATTTATTTGAATGAACAAACTTTGTATTCCATAAAGCATTTTATAATAAAAACAAAACGTAATCTGATTCTAGCTTATTTATAATTGTGTATACTTATTTTTAGTTTAATTAAGATTGACATCATCCAATATATATTATGTACAATAGAGATTTTTTATAGAATAGAGATTTTTTATTTCTGAGTTACATAGGCTGAATCATTGTTAACAGAAATTATATTTATACTTTAATCCTTTAAAAAGGAATAAGGAAGCAGGCTTTAGGCAAAAAAAATCATTCTGATGAAGTTTAAGATATTTTTCTCACATTTGTAAAAGTACATGCTTTTGTATAAACAAGTGACTATTATCAATGAAAGAGTGATAAAAGTGCCAATGTTTATAGTGTTAGAATGCCAATTTATAAAACCCTGATAATGTGGTGTTTTTTAACTAATTGGCTGTGCTTGAATATTGTCTATTTGAAGATAAGGTCCTTAACAGGAAACAAAAGTAGTTTAATGACTTTTGCGTTACCTTTGCAGGCATAAGGGAGAGCAAGAAGTAGGCAAGTATCACGACAGATAGCAAGACACCTCCAATAACTCCAGTTATGTAATAAAACAGTGGATCTGGTGCCAGACTTTCGGCCAAGTAGAACAAAATAATTCCCCCGATAAACATCCATTGTCTCACAGTTGTAAACTCTGAAACAAAACGAGTCATCTATAAATATGCCATTTCTTCTGCTGTATATTGAATTTTAAGGGTTTAAGTTTCATAGTTTGTCCGCAGCCTCGAGAGCCCCAGAGGATTAAGCGACTCTCGCACCCCGACGCGCACACACCCGCGCACGCGCAGCCCGGGGCTGCAAAACTACTATTTTTTATATTTTTGATTTTAGGTTAACATTTTTATAATTTTTGAATTCTGCATTTTATTTCATGAAAATAGAGTCTAAACACGAAATGACTACGACATTCCTGACTGTGTCTTAGGAATAAAGGTGTTAAATGATCAACTCGACTTTGTAATATCAGTTTCATAGACTTAATTTTAACACACTATTAATAAGATAAATAAATAAACAAAATATAATTGTGAAGGTCAGGGCAATTAAATCAAAAATAAACAAAAACTCCGATCAATACCAATTAAATAAAAAAATAAAAACTGAAACTATAAAGGTATTACCCTACTGTTAATCTTATAACAAAAATGATTGATCTTGATTAAAATTTCTTGACTGATACTGATTAGAGTACCGATTGTGTTGATTAAAATACGATTCCCCTTTCACATTTCATCTTGCATAGGTTACTGTGTTACATCCTCTTCGCTAAAGGTTGGTTAGAATCATTTTAATTTCATTTAATGTATTTTATTTTAGTATATCCTTTAGTTGTGAATTTATCCGTTTAACTGTTGAGTATGAAATATTGCAGGCGCTGGATATTCTTTCAAATACCTTCTTGCCTACTAGCGGACCCATGTTTTTCCCAATTAAAAATACTGAATATAAGGCATGATAATTGTTCTTGCCAGCCCAAGCAAAACTCTTGGCTTGCCCAGACCTTTTCGAAAATTAAACACACTCTCCCACACATAAACAGTTTTCTAAATTTACCCATAAACAACGTGTTACCAACCCACAAAATAAATAAAATCTACTGGAGTGTATAGCTCGACCCGCTCTAAGTTGAACCCAAAATCAAACAGCATAAATCTTTTCTGTTAGGATATTTATCACATAGATAAATCATTAGGCTTTTTCAACAAAGTCTTCTCATTTCCTTAATTATTGTTTTACAATGATGAATTTCCGCTAAACGGAAGTGGGGGCTAAGAAATTAAGAAATTGATTTTTCAAAGTCTAGTTGATCATTTGACATATTTATTCCTAAGACACAGTCAGGAATGCCATAGTCATTTTGTGTTTAGACTCTATTTACATGAAATAAAATGCACAATTCAAAAATTACAAAAATATTAACCTAAAATCAAAAATGTAAAAAATGGTATTTTTGTATATTAAGTATGTGCCTAGTATGTGTCATCGAAACAACAGGGGCGGCAGGTAGGCCGGGCGTCGGGGTGAGAGGGTCACTTAATCCTCTGGGGCTCTTGAGGCTGCGGACAAACTATAAGATTAAACTGTGAGAACAGTTGAACCTGTTCATAATCATAACTGAATTTGTCATAAATCTTTTCTGTTAGGATATTTATCAGACAGATAAATCATTAGGCTGTTTCAACAAAGTCTTCTCATTTCCTTAATTAATTGCTTTACACTTATGAGTGTGACATATTGCAAAGACAGTGACAGTGTTCCGTTCCGGCACTGAACTGTATATATGACTCACAGTTGTATCCTGATTAGGAACTAGAATACAAATTTAAGAAACGCACCACATTTTTTGAAGGCTAATAAACATCACTATTTAACCCTTCAGCATGTAATTTGTCAACTACGGTCACAGATAAGACTTAACAACAACCATCACTACAAAGGAATACAATGAAAGTCAAACTATAACTTATAATACAAACTGACGACTGGATACGAATTTCAAGTCCTCGCTAACATCAACTTAAAGCTAGAGGGGTTCACTGACTGACCCACTGACGTAAATTATAAGGCACATCCCGTAATCGGACCCAACTCGACCCCATACTTGAATTAACGCTCTTAATGAGAAATCCTCAGGTTAATTGCCAAAAGTTAACATTTTTGAGTTTGGAGGCACTTTTTAGGCGGGAAAAAGCCCACAACTTCAATTTTTCCACTTTGAGCGCATTTTGTACGGAAACGGTAAGAGATGGCAAAAAATGTTAAATATAACATATGTAGAAAATTTAATTCCAAAGATTTTTCGTCAGATTTAAAATCCGTTTATCCGTTATTCATCCAAGAAGGAGTCATGTTGAGTGTTTTGGCCCGTTTAAATGTGTACAACGTTTTGGATGTTTTATAAAAGCACACTACCTTTGGCTAACACCACATGTTTGTAACAGCTGATTTATATAAACCTCCCGTGTAGGCGATAATGTGCTCACCATGAAGTTTATAGACAACAGCTGTTACCAACATAGTGAGCACATTATCGCCTACCCGGGAGGTTCAATATCTCTAATATCGTTTGATAGGATATCGGAAAATGTCATCGACCGATTGTTTGTTTTGAGAGGAGCTTCTCAATATGAGAATTCCAATACAATTTTGATCCATTGCTGGCACTATAAATTTTGATTCAACGGTTTTGTTAATAACCTCTGTTTATACATATGTATACGTACTAATTTATGTTGATATCTAACCTATACTTAAAATTGCATTTATTAAATTGAGGGGTTTTAGTTTTAAAGATTGTGAATATGGATTTGTCGTTATTTATATAGGCCTACGTTTGACATAAGATCAAAGTTCAGATATTTATACTTACTTTCTACATTTAATTCTAAATTGTAGTCGTGACTAGTTAGAATGCCGAAACATGTATCATTAAAGGGGTTCAATTTAATATCTTTTTGTTTCCAAAAAAATAGGTTGAACTTCAATATTGACTGTTCGCTTAGGAATTGGTTAACTACATCAGCTGCGTTGTAGCCCCAGTAGAGTTCATACTGATCAGGACTCAGAGTAATCAACACCTACAAACAAAAAGCTAAATTACATTTTTGATATTAGTGTTAAATCACACAAAATATCAGAAATACATGTTAAATTAGTTATAGTAAATTTTCTACAGTGCAGAGCATGGAGCATGTTGAAGATGGCCAGTTAATACCTGCTGATGGAAAATTCTACTTTATTCACTTACGCAAGGGACTAATACATACCACACCATTTGTACAACTGCATACAAAAATTATATGTGGCAGCTCTTTGTTGTAAGGCTGAATAACTCACTCTCTGTCAAACAGCTCAACATTTGTTATTATGTTAAGGGCATGTTTTAATGCAACCGCATAATGCTCATGCCGTCTCTGCAGTAAAGGGAAAATCCTCTGTGTATGGACATATAAGAGAAGTATAATACCCCCGTCGCAGCAAACCTGCAAACTCAGCGAATTCCCAATGAATGATAACATGACACATTAAGCCACTTAACAAGATTCATAGGAAATATATTCACAAACATTCGATATTTAAAATATTAATTATTCTCCATAAGAATAACATTGGGGATGAGTACGCAGGTTTGCTGCAACAAGGAACACAAAATAATGGGTTTTTATGCAAATATCAATAGAACTCAGCTAAGTGAAGTCACATACCAAGTTTCATCCATATACATTCATAAATAAGCGATATATAACATTTTAATTATTTTCCATAAGAATAACATGGGGACCGAGTACCTAGGTTTGCAGCTACGGGAACCATAGGCGAAAAATTTTTTTGTGCAAACAACAATAAACCACAAGCAGATCAAACCATATACCAAATTTCGTTAGTTTATGTTCATAAAATAAGCGAGATATACAATTTTTCTTTTTCTCCATAAGAATAACATTAGAGAATGTACTGTGTTTAGCACTTTCAATATCTCAGTAACCAATTGACGTAGAGCAATGATCAAGATACCAAATTGTTTGTTTTTTAATGCTGAATTCAATGGTGAAAATTACATTTTGATTTAAAAAAAGTTACATGTGGAAACCCCAAAAAACCCATTTTTGGGGTACAAAACCCCCCCAAAACCCCCCTTTGGATAGTACGATTCATCTGATTTTCGAACTCGTTCAAATAAATGGTACTTTACACGTTTGTACCAAATTTCATTAAGATCGGACCTTTTTTACGAGAGTTATCATGCTTACGGACACATATATATATATATAAATATATATATATAAATATATATATATATATATATATATATATATATATTTATATATATTTATATATATTATATAACAATTTGAGCGAATGGTGTTTTTGGCATCTGGGGACCTCAAAATGAAAAGTTATCATGGTCTCAGGCTTAAGTCTTACCATGAGACCTACGGTAATAGCTTCTTCCCTATAGGGGAAATTCGCTAAAATGTCCAAATGTTTCAAAAGCAATAACCCAGGGGAAATCATACTCTATAATAAACCACAACTGAGCTCCCACTCTGAATTCAACTCACTCATCAGCCAATATATCAATAAAAAATCAGCTGTTTTCCACCCTTCTGACAGCCAAATTACCCCTGGATAAGACAATAAAGTCTAGTCTGTCCTTAATTATTATGTCCGCGGTGCAGCGCAGTCATGGCACTTTGAAGCATTTGACTGTCCTGTTCAAGATACAGTAGACCACCCTCCATGGGCCTCTGCGATCGCCGGGTCGGATACGTAAAAGGGCGGTTAAAATTAATAACACCTGGGCAATGTCATATTATGTACTATAAATTATAAAACTTAAACAAGTTAAAAAATAGGTAGCAAGATGCAATAATTGATTAATCATGGAAACATATGATCAAATTGTTGTTACCTGAACATTTTTTTGGTACAGTATCGGAACGTATGCTGCGGCAGCGATGTAAGGCATTATCTAGAAAGAGGACGGTTAATCCGATGGGCGGTTAAAGCAAGGACGGTCTACTGTTCTTTACATTGTTTTATGTATTTTTATCTGTATGGGTCTATACCTTGTGATTTTTACCTCACTAACAACACCAATTGTATGATCAACAACTTCACTGTTAATAGCTAAGGAATATACAGAAGCATTGAAACATGCCCTGAATACGAATAACAAATTTTGAGTGGTTTGGCAGAGAATAAGTAATATAGTAATACAATTATTTATATAACTTAGAGACTAATACAATGTATAAAAATAACTCTTTGTCACAAATAGAAGGCAGTAGAATATTGTTGTTGCTGGAGCCACAGACAACTATCATATAATTTTTCGCCAATAATCACTGGAGAGAATTGTGACCACTCCAACTGCCTATGCAAGGCAGGTACCAAAAACACCAGAGTATAAAATACCCCCGTCGCAGCAAACCTGCCTACTCAGCGAATTTCTAATGAATATAAAGGTATGTATTAATACCACACCACGCCACTTACTAGGATTCATAAATACAGAAACGCATTCATAAATAAGCAATATTTAAAATATTCATTATTCTCTTATTGGGGATGAGTACGCAGGTTTGCTGCAACAAGGAACACAAAATAATGGGTTTTTATGCAAATATCAATAGAACTCATCTAACTAAAGTCACATATTTTCATACTTATACATTCATAAATAAGCGATATATAATATTTTAATTATTCTCCATAAGAATAACATGGGGACCGAGTACCTAGCTTTGCTGCTACGGAAACCTTGTGCGAAAAATTGTTTTTTTATGCAAACAACAATATACCACAACCAGATGAAGCCATATACCAAGTTTTGTCAGTTTATATTCATAAATAAGCAAGATATAAAATTGGTCTTTTTCTCCATAAGAATAACATTAGACAATGTACTGTGTTTAGCACTTTCAATATCTAAGTAACCAATTGACGTAGAGCAATGATCAAAATACCAAATTATTTGTTTTTTTATGCTCAATTCAATGGTAAAAATTAAAATTTGATTTAAATAAAAATTACATATGGAAACCCCAAAAAACCCATTTTTGGGGTACAAAACCCCCCAAAAACTCCCCTTTGGATGGTGTGATTCGTTTGGTTTTCGAACTCGTTCAAATAAATGGAACTTTACACATTTGTTCCAAATTTCATTAAGATCGGACCTTTTTTATGAGAGTTATCGTGCTTACGGACACATATATATATATATATATATACATATATAAAAATTTGAACGAATGGTGTTTTTTGTATCTGGGGACCTCAAAATGAAAAGTTATCATGGTCTCGGGCTTAAGTCTTACCATGAGACCTACGGTAATAGCTTCTTCCCTATAGGGGAAATTCGCTAAAACAGAAACACACATGGGATTGGTTGTTATTGGCATCATAATTATGGGTATAGTTAAGTTGTTAGAGCACCGAAAGCAATATACTTGAGCTGTTATTTTCCACATCGTGGCAGCAGTGGTGCTGTCTATTCTATTACAAGGCTTAAAGAGAAGTTTATGGGTTAACATGAGGTGTTTACTGACCACTAGTCAAATGCTAAACCATTTAAAAATGATAAAAAGATGCTAGATGAATACTGATATAAATCTAGACCAGGGGTCTCCAACCTACGGCCCGTGGTTAGCCCAATATATATAGTGCAAATATATATATAGCCCAATACATAAAATTGAATAAAATTAAATGCATCATTTTATTCAAGATTCACAGTTTTACTGTCAACCACTGGTAAATATCTTGTTTCAGTCGTCTCCATTTAAAAACTTAAGGTATTTTCCTTGTTTGTATAAAGGAGTTGTTGACAGAAGAAATGGAACATGTAGTTGCGTACTCAGTGACGGTCATGGCTGCATGCTGGGGAGTATGGGCAGGGTAGGAAGCACTTGACTTGGCTAGTTATTACTAGTTACAGAACTTTAAGCTTTTTTTAACAATGTTTAAAAAATTGCTGATTTAGCAACTACGATTTTTTTAGGCAAGTGTAACCTGTTTGGCCTTGAAAAATACGTTTAAATCAGTAAAAACTGTATCCCGTTCGTTCAGTCCAGTGCAGTTTGTCAAAATGAACACAACAATTAATTTAACAATGTTCAAATAAAGGAAACATTAAAGTAAACAAAAAACTGTTACAATAGCCTTAAAACTATTTCTGATATATATAAATGATATGTATGTCAGGGGGGCAGTGCTGGATGACAACAAATAGTCTTTTCCTGTTTGCTGATGATACGACCCTCTTCACCGAGGCTTCAGATCCTCAAGATCTTCAAATTCAAACCTTTTCAAAAATATATCAACTCGCCCAGTTTTTTTTTCAGATAATAAATTAAGCCTAAACGCTGGTAAGACAGGGTATCTCTGCACACAACCCTGGCAAAGGCCCAGCAAAGGAACATCCGAAACACTTGTGTGGAACTCGATGTCTTTATTGGCAAGGAAAGACTCAGAATCAATCGATTTCCTGGGAATGAGGTTGGACAGTTGCCTAACCTGGGCCGATCATATCGATAAGCTTGAAAAGAGACTTTCCACTGGACTCTTGTGTTGAGGAGAGCCAGCAAATTCAATAACGTGACCTAAATTAGTTTACCATAGCCTAATTGAGTCGCACATTGTGTATTCCATAGCCTTATGGGGTAGCTTTAAGACCTATTTAAATAAGATCTTACATGGCAGAAAAAACCCGTTCGAGCTATTTTCAGGCTTCCACCATGGGAACACTGCAGTGATTTTTTTAGGGAATTAGGCATACTTACTGTCCCTTGCCTTTATATACTAGAATTGATCTTGTACATCAAGAAACAAAACTTAAAATCTTATGGTTTAAGAACTCACCATTATAACACTAGGCTGGGAGTCACAGGCTGTCTCTTTTCGAAAGGAAACCCTTGTATTCAGGTTTAAAGATTTTTCAAAATTTATCTCTTTTCATCAAGAATGGCCTAATCCTAAATAACAATAAATTCAAACTCGCCCTGAGGAGTTATCTCCTAAACCACAACTACTATAACGTGGATAGTATTGTCGATCACATGAGTTGTACTCCCCAATGCAACCCTAACCTACCCTAACCTTTGTGGCTTATGTGAGAGTTGGCACCATTTTGACCGGTTCAACGCTCCATGAGCCTAGGAACGGAAGAGTCAAGTACTGTATCAAGTAAAACTCCCCATTTAACACCAACATTTTTTAAAATCTCCAGGGAGGACTGCAGACCCCTCCCCCCTACACTGGATGTTATATATATTATTGGCCTGCTTGATCTCCAACGATTTATCATCTGGCCCTTAGGATAAATAGGTTGGAGAGGCCTGATCTAGACTATTACGATTGTTCCTATTGTAATAAGCTGCCTGAGCGCTTCTCGACTCTCATATGTTGCACCCCAACTAACTGATACAAATCAATCACAATTCCCTAGGGCACTACTCCAATGGGTTTACCTCAGAAGTCATCCATAAGTGTTCAAGACTTTTCTCTGCAGCTTTGTAGCAATAGACTGCTGGGTAGTCTCTGTGAAACTTAAACTGCCCCTCGGAACAACAATGCAATCTTTCATTTGGTTCCAGGGTGTGATCTGAAAAAAATGTTAAGCTAATTCTTAAAATAAATCTAGAAAGGACATTCATATTAATAAATACAGAAAGTTGTCCATCATATAAATCGGGTGTCGGCAGTTGCAGCCAAGCTGGCGCTTCACTGATTGATAAAAACTCTCGATTAGCCTGGGCGAGTCAGCTAATTTGCAAAGTTCTATGTTCATAGGGCGGCTTTTTACTAACATCCCTCTCCTCTTGCCTGTGGTGCTGTCCCAGGCCCAAATTAGCTAACTGTAAACATCAAAATATTTCAGAAACTAATAGAAATAAACTTTTGACTGTGTTTTCAGAACCTTTAAGTGTTTAGCGAATGTTCCCTATAAGGAAGAAGCTATTACTTTAGCTGGCATGGTAATACTTAAGCCCGAGACCATGATAACTTTTAGCGAGTTTCCCCTATAGGGAAGAAGCTATTACTTTAGCTGGCATGGTAAGGCTTAAGCTCGAGACCATGATAACTTTTAGCGAGTTTCCCCTATAGGGAAGAAGCTATTACTTTAGCTGGCATGGTAAGGCTTAAGCCCGAGACCATGATAACTTTTAGCGAGTTTCCCATATAGGGAAGAAGCTATTACTTTAGCTGGCATGGTAAGGCTTAAGCTCGAGACCATGATAACTTTTAGCGAGTTTCCTCAATAGGGTAGAAGCTATTACTGTAGCTGGCGTGGTAAGACTTAAGCCCGAGACCATGATAACTTTTCATTTTGAGGTCCCCAGGTGCCAAGAACACTATTTGTTATTACTCTCATAACTAAACTGATCTAACCTTGAAAAATTCAGACTTCACTTCATGAAGGGAATCTACTCTGGTAAGTAACAGTGAAATCTAAATACATATTTAAAGTATAATAATACTATATATCAAGGTTCATTTTATATACTTGTATTAACGCACTTTGATAATGCTTAATTTTCTGAGTGAATATCAGTGTATTGTTGTGTCTGAAAGAAATTAATGACAGCAATTAGGTGTATATAGAATTCAAAGGATAATTTATAACAAACAACACAGTGTCCACATGTCTAGTCTCACAAATAAATAAGCCTTTCGTATAAACAAAAACAATCTTTCTTCATATATACTTTCCATTAAGCCTACACTCATTTCAATTTTTGGTATTGTTCCAAGGTATAGGCCAAATGTATGGTCCAGGGACTTGATTAAGGCCATAGGACTTATTAGTAGGGTTGCCATAACTTGTCAGAGAGTAAAATACGGATACCGCATTTACCGGGGGAATACCGTCCCTCGTCTTAAAACTACCTTTTAGATATACCATTTTATGCCACTTTTAAAAAGCGAAAATCTTTGTAAAAATCTATACAATCTCAGTAAAATAATTTTAAATTCCAACCACTTTGAAGTGTATTCAGCTCCAGTAACGTAATGAATATCTATGTATTTTGGTGGTTTAGAACTTAAAATTAATTAGGTAACAACAGCATAGAGGTACTTTTTCAATATCTGGACTAATCAAGTTGGGTCAAAGTAATCTAAATTATAAGGTACTACTGAGAAAACTGTGGCATATATTTAATTGCAGTTTTGTAAGGATGGGTAAAATTAATATTAGGCCTAACGCCTTTGAGATGTATAATATTATAAACTGTATATTAAGTAATATTTCAGAATAATAGGCCTACAATTTTGTGAACATGTAAGGGGTGTACGTAATTATGGCCTCGAGCCCAAGTCTGATCATCCCGACTACACTTTAATAGCGTATTTTCTGCAGCGTAATTAGAAAAAGCCAGAATATGTAGCACTGACATTTCAACAGACAGACATTAAACCCCTAAACAATATTTATATTAACGGGAAAGTTAATTACTTAACCCTTTGAGTGCCAGAGTTTTTCGGTCGTCATATCCCTAGAGTGCCAGAGTTTTTAACAGAGTATATAAAAAAAGTGCCAGGCACAAAATCAACATTTTGCAAGGGTTTGCAAAAAAATTAATAACTTTTTTATTTGGTAAGATATTATTATGAAACTTTTTTGTTTTGTAAGTTTAAAGTTTAGCTATAATATTATGCACATATATAATATTTAAAAATAAAAAATAAAAAAATTTGAATACATATATGCATGTGGGAAATTTATTTTATTTTTTTTTTTATTTGTTTCAGGTAAATACACATTGTTCAAATATAAGATTTTCACCAAATAACTACTAGCTTTATAGAGGACATGTTTCCCAAAATATTTCCTGAAAGTTTCATCAAATTTGGGCTGTAGGCGGACAAGTTATTTCCATAAATGTAAAAATATATAAAAACGGTAAATTAGTACACAAGACAGTAGCCTAACTTTATTCAAGGGTTTAAGTTTTATTACAATATTATTTCATAAAACAAACTAACTAGGCCTCGTATATTTATGGAGTATATGTTTACCTGAACATATCCTGGAAATGTCCTGGAAGAAATAATAAAAAGTAATGACGTAAGAAAAATTTTCTATAACAACGATACACAAAATCAACATTTTGCAAGGGGTTTGTACATAAAATCAATAACTTTTTTATTTGGTAAGATATTATTATGAAACTTTTTTTGTTTTGTAAGTTTAAAGTTTAGCTATAATATTATGCACATATATAATATCTAAAAGATAAAAAATTTGAATAGGTACATATTATACATGCGGGAAATTTTTTATATTTTTTTCAGATAAATAAACATTGTTCAAATATAAGATTTTCACCAAATAACTACCGTACTAGATTTATAGAGCTAGAAACTATCCTGAAAATCACCTGAAAGAAATAATAAAAAGTAATGACGTAAGAAAAATTTTCCATAACAACGATATATCGTTGCAATGTATTTTTCAGTAAGACCACCGACGACGATATATCGTTGTGAAGTATTTTTCGGATGTTCCATGCACAACGATATATCGTTGCGTGGCACTCAAAGGGTTAAAAAATGACACAGTCAAAATCAAAATTTGTCCACAGATAAAAGAGTAATTAATGTTTACACCAGACACTGTAACTTTTTCGTCTGCCATTTTGATGACGTCATCACAGGGGGCGAGGGACCTTTGGGAGAGTGTCTTCCGGTGGATTGCAATAGCTAATGACAAGACAACGTGCAACATTTTATGCCGGTTGCAAGCAGTAAAACATTTTCGTGCTAAATTCACAGACTATTTTGCATTGAATGATTTTTGGGGGAGGGGAGGGGCGCCTCACAATAGTTTTGCCTCGGGCGCTAAAATCCCTTAAACCGGCCCTGCTTGTAGAGTAATGGTTACTGCAGAATCACCTCACTGCCTTACCTTTAATAGGCCTACCATTCCAGTAATTGGGCATTCCAAACTCTGCATTGCACTTTAAGTCTTATCAACTAAAAAACTTGTACAATACAAGCTATTTAGCATATGAATTAGACAAAACACCATAGAAGAGTAAACCATATTTATAAAGTATTCATTGACGCACAAACTAGCTCATACTTAATAAATCTAGAAACTGAGCATAGGCCTAGGACTGACATACATATGATTTCAGTCTAACAACTGGAACTGATCAGAACATGGGCACCTACCCTAGGTTACCATTTAAATTACATGTTATCTTTGCTTCTCACATTGTTAACTAATTACTATAAAAAATTAAAACCATCTTGTGCGGCTTTAAAAATAGTAAGCTCTCAAAATAGGCAAGTCTACTTACATGGCTTTATATCGTTTAAGATCTCTTTTACTGAAATCCCGTGCGACGTTCGAATGAAACATAATAATATCACGAACAGACCAACATTTCGTTCGTTGAACACTTTTAAAACCCAATTCAACGGAACTACACAAAATTTAAATATAAATATCATTACTGAAATATTTTTCACTACACCTTTTGAATGCCCACCAACCAAGTGAAGAGAAAAATAACTGTTTATATATAGCCGATTAGCCGGCGACTGCTGTGCTCCTACCATGGAGTACGAAATCAAAAACCAGAAATATTGTTATCGTCTAAATATGGCAGATTGTACATGCATCCAAGGGACGACTTTTGCGCCCATGGACCTAAATGTAACCTGACACCCTCCTCGCCCTCTCATTCGTTAGCAATCTAGTCTCCAAGATTACTTTTAAAATTTCCATTAAAAAAATATTTGCATTAATCCTACTAAAATAATTGTTATTTTTCTACTATTAAAATACTAACAATTTTACACTTTGATTAATATATAGAATACATATATACATTAGGGCGTTCAGAAAGGGTAATTACGAACTTTGAGGGCTGGTAGTACCATTGACTTACACAAAGGGACTACCAGGTGTATAGACAATGACTACACCTGTAGTAGTCAATGACTACACTACAAAAGTATAGTCAATGGTAACTTAGTACTTATCAATTTGAACAAAAAATTGGATATAAACATAGTTCGAACAATTTTCGTTTAACTATGTCGCCATTTTTATTTTTAACAAAAAATAATATCTCAAGGACTATTTAAGATACGAAACTAGCTAGATACTATTTAAGAAACTAAACTTTGCACGGACGTTAAATTGTTTTAAAACCAAGCAATGTAAAATTATTAAATAACTGCCCTAACTATTTTCAAAATGGCACCCGTTTTAATATTTTAAAGTCAAATAACTAAAAAAACTATTAATTTGATAAAAATTGTACAAGATGGAGAAAAGATTGAAATTTGTATTGAAAATATAATGATACTTTATTCAACGCAATCTGTCAACGCATAAGCCTGGAAACTAAAATGACAACAGTCAAGACTGCAACCCGCAACCTTCACCGTCGTCGTATCGTTAGCGGCGGGGCTCGTGACGGTGCTCGGGACGGCGCTCGGAGCAGCGTAAGGTGGTACCACACACTACCGAACCCCAAACAAGACATGGGACCGATCTTTCTTTAATCTTTCCTCAAAAAACCGCCTCGAGACCGCTCGGTCCGATGTCTGGTTCGGAGGCCCCAATAACTACCGTATTTTCTCCCTTCAACCCCAAATCCTGCTCGGTCCGATGTCTTGTTCGTGAAAAAGTCCAGTAGTGTGTGACCGTCTTAAAGGCCAACACGCCAGTGGAAGTATCAAAGTATATAATCGTCGAAAACGAAGATTTTACCGAAACTAAGATAGAAACAAATTTTATTGACCTAAAATAGCAATATATTCTCATTTTGCTGTCTAAAACGTCAGTCGAGCCGCATTTTAGCCTGAAAACGGTCAAACTGGGTTTTTAGACAAATTTATTTATAATTTTTTTTGCGGTAATTTTACAGCATATTACCGTTGACTATATATATGCATGAGTCATAAATACGACCTACATTTTTATCGGCCGAAAATTGGGTAAGAACCGTATTTTATGCCGGAAATGTACTTAATCGCTCAAAAACGGCAATCGGACCGCATTTTCTTGGTGATAAATAAAGCTGGGTCGTGTGTTATATACCAAAAACGACGTCTGAAACGCATTTAAGCCGTGTTTTATCGGTAAAAACATAACTTTTGCCGTAATATGGTGTTCAAAACCACCAAAATGACTGAATGTTTTTTGTTTAGTAGACCGCGTTTTATTGGCCTGAAGCGGCAAGCGAACCGCATACTATCCACGGAAATAGAAATATAACCTCGTTTTAGCGTCCGTAAAAAGGCAATTGACCGACAGACCCATGCTGCGATTAGTAGGGCAAAAACATCGACCACAATAAAATTAAGGGCCGCATTTTACAGGCCGCGGAAATGACTGCCAGACTGCGTTTTACAGAAAAACCATAACAGAATTTTAAATATTTTATAAAATAATAGGCAATTTCACAGCATTATATTTGCCGAAAACAACCGTTTCTCGCATTCTTAAGTCCGAAATCGACGGCCACAGCGTGTTTATTGACCGAAAATGATAAGCGAGCCTCAATATATGCCAAAATTCACAATCTAACCGTGATTAATCATAAAAATGGCAATCGGACCACATTTTCCCAGCGAAAAATGAAGCCGGATCCCGTTTTATAGGACCAAACGACTACCGGAACGTATATTTAACGAATACAATCGGCGATTCGACCCCGTTCTATCGCCAATGAACGTCTATTTTTACTATTTACCGATTGTAAAACATATATACTCAAATCAAAAAGATACACTGCTTGGAAAATAAATGAATTTTATGGTTCTCTTTATTTATTTATAAAAAATATTAAAAAATTATCAGTAAGGCTTCAGGAAATCTGTTTCAATATCAGTAGTTAAAGCATTCACTATGTTTGTTCAAGTCTTCTCTGTTATTCATTTGGTTAATTAATATATTTGAATATAGTACATTTTCAGTGAAAAATCCTCATATTTTATTTTTGTTTATTACAAACTGAATTGAGATGGAATTGGAAATGCTTACTTGTTGCAATAAAAAAAAAGTGGTGGTGGGCTTGTGTAACCACACTACTATACCTGGCTACACAAACAAATCTTTATTCACCATTTAGAAGTCGGGTGTCAAAGCTGAAAAATACTCTCATAACTGAATAGAATTATGTATTAAATTAAATATCAGAATTTACACTTCAGCTGAGTACCTTATCTGGCCATAAATATTTGTGCTAAAGTTATGGGAGAGGGTTTAGGCCTACATTTTCTGGCTTTTTATTTCATATAACGTAATATGCATTCATTTTACATCCCGATCTCTTTTTAACGTTTTTGGGAGCCAAAAACACAACATTTTTAATTTTCATATCCTCCAAAAAAAGGAAGTTAGGGTCCTCTGATTGCTTTGCGAAATGAACTTGTCCATCAAACTGATTGTAGAAAGGAATGTCTCCACAACATTTTAAGTAAATCGTAAGTTTACACTTTCCTTATCACTTAGTTAAATACATCTTCAGAAGAAGCTGGATCTTCAGTTGCATCACAGGTAGCCTATAACTTGTTTCACACAACAATGTTTTACTCGCGATTGCTTTTCTATTTCTTGTATGCCTATATTTCTTACAAGGCATTGATTGCTACGGTTGCAGTAATACCATAATACTCTGAAAACTGAAAAACGCGGACACGCGGTGCTCATGTTGTGCGAGTGGCGGGATTCGTAGAGGTGTGGCTGGAGGGAGTGTAAGGGGCGGCGCGACCTTGGACTACGCGCTCATGTGTGGGGTGCGCGCGTGGTGGCGCTGTGCGTGTGAGTTTGTTAGTGAATTTCCTTTGGAAAGTGAACTATTAGCATGACCTGCACGGTGAAACATAAGCCCGGGACCACCATAGAAGTTCCTAACGTGACCCCCCGAACACGTTTTGGGGGTCGTTTAAAATTTTATATATATATATATGTGTATATATATATATATATATATATATAGACATATATATATATATATATGTGTGTATGCACTCTAGCAGTCGCATTTTTTGTCCGATTTACTTCAAATTCGGTAGGAACGTTCCTTTCTATAATCTGTTGGACAAGTTCGTTGGGCAAAACAATCGGAAAACTCTAAACCCATTTTTTGGGAATTAATCTTTCAAATTTCGAGTTTTTGGAGCCAAAAAGGGTCAGAAAAGCCCCAGATGTAAACTTAATGCATGTAAAAAGATGGGAATTAGTGAGGCGAAACTTTTAAGCCCTCTCTCGTCATTCTAGCATAAATATTTACCGAGTTATTAAAGAAAATGTGTATCGGCTAAACACAGTACGTTGTCTTATGGGGGTTTTACACTAGAAAAGCCTGTTATTCCTTTGTTAGAGTACTTTTA
The DNA here is from genome assembly GCA_963675035.1 of Allygus modestus. NCBI lineage: Eukaryota > Metazoa > Arthropoda > Insecta > Hemiptera > Cicadellidae > Allygus > Allygus modestus. Next base: position 13,496,640 of record OY776113.1, on the reverse strand, counting down.
TTATCCCCATCAACCTAACGCCTACTTTCAAGCCTGTCTGGACCTTCTCCTAACCTTATAATGCGCAAAATTGTATTCCCAGCTTTGCAAGTAAAGGAAACCAGGAGTATCAGAACAGCCAAAAAATCAATGTTTTCAGATTTCAATAAAAATTGGACAAATGTATGTTTTTACACTGATTTTGAGTTTTAAAAGTTTTTATGTGGAAATTCACTTCCCTCACGTCAGTGTGCTGTGTGAAATCTCGTTTTAGTAAGGCGTAGTGTGGCTGTCCTACTCTGCTCCGGAAGGCAACTTCCAAAAACCAAAGGAGCAGGTCACAAGCCAAACGAAAAAAGATATAAACTTAAAACAAATTCTAACATGTATATCATACTGACTCGCACAACTTAATCTATTATTTATACCACAAAATTGTATTAATATATTTTTAATAGTTTTTTAATGTGAAAAATATATTTTTATTTTTTTATTTTGAAATGAAATTATACTAGTAATAATGACCTGAATTTATCTCACACTACTGCAAATTTTCATTGAAATCGGACCACCGGTTTTCTTACTGACCTTCTCCCAACAGTTGACAAAATATCTAATTTTAAGACCCTTAACTCCCTTAATAGTGATGCGAATTATTTTATATATATCTATTTTGTTTCCTAATTTTCATCCTGATGTGATAAAATAATATATTACAAATTAATTTTTTGACCGAACACCCTTAAGCATTTTGCAAGGGAATGTTTGTTTAAATTTTGACTAGGCCCACTGGGAATCAAACTGTTCTTTCTAAGTTTTATTTATGTTAACTGTATGTTGTGTGTTGCTTTGCACTGGTTGCACTGGTTGTTAATTGTCCCCGGCTTGTGCAAGCAACCCTTTATAATGTCCTTTAAAGTAAATTTTCTCGCTTATGCCCCCGACACCCTATTTTAATACCTTGTTAAATTGTTTCTCCTGGCCGGAGGCCTGGGGCAAAGTGCCCCGGTTGCCCCGCCCCCCGCAGGCCAGTCCGTCTCATTCAGTGCCAGATTTTACCGCGCTTACGGGCCCGCACCACACAGAATCACATGCTTATACAAGCACTAACTTGGACCTGGACGGCAGCAAGGGTCCACACCACTGGTTTAGCTTACGGAACCCAATTTCTTCAAATTCTCAAGACAATAATCAATCCGTTCAAAAAACCTATTACAAAAGATTAATCAGTGTATCTATACAACACGATGACAGTCGTTACTTGAGGTATTACATAAACATCTTTACGTCAGAAATAAGGTACTGAAGATGCAACTAAATTTATAAATGATTTAAAACCCTCCCTAGGAGAGCAAGCTTTTCATGATGTTGAAAACCTTTCAATGTTGAAGAGTTTCTTAACTAAGTATAAAAAATATCAAGACAACAAAATTAATCCTTCAGAAAGTTAGAGCAGTATATAATATTAGTAATAGGAGGGGATTAGCTGTTCTTTCATAAGATTATTTAGGGGTTCTATATTAATTACCTTATATAGTAACACTAAAGATAACCAACATTTTCATTACTCATATTTGAGTTTTATGTTGGCCAACATGATAGTCTGTAATCACATGATGGTAAACATAAAAATAAATTTACTTGACACTGACACTTTGCACAGACAAGCGCTTTAGCGCTAGTAACTAGTAACCAGACTGACTGACTAGATAGAGGTTACCGGTAATTTAGGAGTAGTGAAAGAAGTCTATCTCAAATTCTGTGGAAGGAGATGACACGTGTTTGTTTACTAGGTTAATTCAGAAGTATACACTCAAAAATGACCCTAGAAGCTATAAAATACCACAAAGGTGAGCTTAAAATCCTAAATCAGCTACTCCTGCCAATGGAGTCCAAATATATTGATATAAACGGAGTAGAAGATGGTTGGAAGGCCATTCATACGATGCAGGTTAGTGGATTAGTTTTGCCGGTTGTAGTCCTAGAAATAACTGGTTTTATATCCATATCAATTTACAGAAACTTCCAATTAAAAATAAGTTTTGTTTGCTCAACCCATCAACATTTGTCCCTTTAATAGGGGCTCTCTTAGTCAACCTTTTTGTTGTGACACAATGATAAGGTAGGGTTCTAAAGTATGTTCTTTTATTGCATTGACTATTGACAGTTATTATACTAATTTAGGTGACAATTAAGTATTTTAGGTAGACATTTCCTGATTTTAAAAAAATTGAAAAGAGATTACCAAATGAGTTGTTAAGGCTTGGCTTATTTGTTCTGATAGGCCTAGTCCACCTATAAATCAGCATGTTATCTTTATTACTATTTTCTGGATTAGTTTTAGTTCAGGCAGAGTTTTCATATTCCTCCAAAAATATAGGCCTACACATATCTGTTCTGATATTTTCCGACAATTGTTTTGGAATAAAGTTTTAATAGGGAGACTAAATGAAGGTACTGTGGACCGTTGTAAAGCATTGAATATATTACATACATATTGTGGAACTGAGGGCCCTAATTGATGTCATAGACTCTAGCTATAACTGGAGGAGGGTGAGTGTTGATAAGGAACGTGGTAGCACCTTCTCTACCGGTTGACTCGCTCAAGGTGATACTGGGAACGTGATATGGTCAGGTTTGGGAAATTGTTTGTCGTTGCTTCACAGATTATATAGTTGTTGCAATGCTTTGATGTTATGCGACAACTGTTTTGATGTATCATCTCTTGAAGTAGCTGGCTGCTTGTGAATGTTACATATTGGGAACTGCTTCTAGGCGCCAAAAAACGGAAAATACTTAGGTGTGTTTTCAGAATTATGGACTGATAGACTTCTGAGTTACAGATGTCAGGGCTGGTACTTAACTTGAGATGGGAGACACATGAATCGTGAAGCCGCTATAGCTTAACCCATTAGAGACTTAGTTTTTTAATTATTGCATGGCCCCAGAAACTCAATTAAATTTCAATATTTTGCAGTGTTTTAGTAAATAAACTGTAAACAATTTCCTTTTGCTACTTATTGGGCAAAAATAGTGTTTTACTTGAAGCTGGATACATTTTATTTTTAATATGTTTATAGAAAACAAAAAATAAAAAAATCATATTTAAAATATATTGGGTTATATAAAAATAAAAAATTTTATTTAAAAAAAGGAATAGGGCCTATAGTAAAAATAAAAAATAAAAAAATGTCTAATCAGTTGTCTAGTTAAGTGCAAAATCTATTTCCTTACATAAAACTTTTTAGTTTTTTACTTTTTCTAAAAAAACTAATTTTGTATGATTTTTTTGCAAAACTACTTTTTTCTGGAATAATTTTTACCCGTTTGCCAAAAATTGTCAAATTGCAATATTTTACCTATAAAAATCATTCATAGGCATAAGCTTAAAGTAAAAACAATTTAAAAAATACAACATTTTCGGAAAAAACATATGGTAGTACATCATCACGGAACCACTCCGTGATAAAGATTTTGGGCCAAAACGGCCATCACGGAACCGTTCCGTGATATGTATTCATTCAATGGGTTAACTTATGGTTAACATGTTAGCTGCCATGTCACCCCGATCGGGGTGATACAAGTTGGCTCGTTCGTGAGCACTGTCACCACGATTGGGGTGACAGCCATAATTTGTAAGGTTATTATTTTTTGCCGCTATTTGACTGTCTTTGACATTCAGCAGTAATCAAAAATTGTACCAGAAATGCATATTCCAAGCTAACTAAATACCGTATGAATGTTTGAAGACATTGTGATATTTATAGCAAGTTAAAATTTGCATCCCAAAGTACAGAAATGTTGTAACCCCGATCGGGGTGACGCTAATTCTTTTCCCCAACTTTATGTAGGCCTAATATATTTTGCAATAACATCATTAGACGTAACATTAATGCAGTTTAGGCTCCCTTATTTAGCTTTTTCATTTTATATGATTTGTTTGTAAGTTAATACGGTATGTTATTAAATATTTTATGTTTCGATTTTATGTGTCATGAAATATGAATACATTTGTTAGTATTTCCAGAAAAAAACACTGAGTAAAGCTTCATTTCGATATCCAGTACCATTTTTAGACAGATAGAACCAAGAGTGTTGTTCCAATAGTTTTATAAATATCTAATGAACAATATGTTTGTGTTAAGGACTAATGTGTGTTCGTGGTACCGTACAAGAATTTACCATGACAAATGTCAGGCACTTAAAACTATACAATATGTACTGCAAGCATAGGTCATTGTGACAAATGGTTTAAATTACTTTTTCCGTTAGTGATCCTATTCGTTCTCAATATAGGCAAAAATAAGCAAATAAACAACCCAAACGTTGGGTTTGTTTTTTGGTTTTGAGGTTGTTTATAACCTCATTTTCAGGCTACAATTCATGTATGTCATTCACTCTAAAGAGATCATCGAATATTAAAAACACAATGCATAAAACAAACATGACACAGATGCACACAATAACAAAGAATTATAAACTGGACATTGACATTAATGTTTGGTCAAACTAAATCATGACGACGACACGGCGTGGGCGGTTGTGTGCCTATATTGAGGACGAATAGGGTCACTGATAGAAAAAGATAATTTAAACCGTTCAAGTATCCAGAAAGTAAACCTGGGCCATACTAATACAAAAATGAATTTCTTAACATTTTAAACAATTTAAAAAATAATTTTTCCTAGCAGGTATCTGATTAAATGGATTCCAAATGTGGACAGAATTGCCTAGATAGATTACAATGTTATAATTTACCAGGCCTAACGTTAAACATGAAAATAACTAAAAATAAATTTGTCGCTGTTATTTGTACGCAGATGAATGATAATTGGATTGGTCCCGGGATTCTTCAACGTAATCCCAAAATCCCGGGACTGAAAATATCATCCAGGATTGGATTCTCTAGGCAAAACCTAAGTAGAGGGGTTTAAGATAGGCTAATTAAAATTATTTCAGATGAAAAACTATTCATAAAAGAGCAAATCAGGTACAGATAAAGCGAAAACAGGATAAATGGGTATCCCAAGAAGATTGGACGGGAAAATCCTCAAAAAATGGGACGTCTGGTCACCTTACTTTTAAATAATAATAGCTTATTACATTGTATTTATTTTTTGTACACTGTAGGTGACAGAAAGAATCGCTGTCACTCGTCACTACATACAGGCTACTACATATAGGCTACTACATATAGGCTACTACACATAGGCTACCCTAGCCTATACAAAACACAAAACAACAACAACACTTTTAAGTTGTTTTTAGTTTTTTAGTTTCTATGTATGTAATGTATATATATATATACATTACATTACTTATTTACATCACAAACTAACACTGTACAGTTTACACATTTTTCGGGTTTCCGTTTATTATTATATTACGCCCCTAAAACTTACAAAAAAATTCTGTCCCCAACATGTTATATCCTATTTCTATGTGGGGAATTAAATTGTTTACAAAATTTATATAATGAATTTTCCATAAAAAATCTGTAGACAAAATTTCACCGAGGCTGCTTTTGAAATTTCAAAAAAGAAATTTCAATTTTTGTTATTCTTTTCACTTTACCGAAATTTGTTTTCCAGATCTTTTTATTTTAGTATTTCTAAATTCCTGTTCTTTCCGATCAAAATGAATATGAGGTTGGCTAGGTTTACTTCTACAATTGAATTTATACAAATTTTCAAAAAAAGGTCTCCAGAATCGCCAAATCTGCTTGGCCATTTCCGGTACTTTGGTATTATACGGATGCCACCCTTCTACAGCGCGCTGCGGCAGTTATGTTAGGATGGGTTATCATAAAAATGATTGTAGGACTTTCCTTGTTTCGTTACAAATCGAATGATACCTGATGAGTCATACTTCCGCCGCCAAACCCCCTCCAAATAGGCCAAGGACAGGTCGTTGACCGGAGCGCGCGCATCACCTGTCACCGCCTGTATCTGGGTCAGTGTCATGAGTGATTTATTGCCGTGCACTACGTTACATTTGTTTTCATAATGAGTGACGTTCTTTTGGTGTGGGATTTACCTCGAAATAAAGAGGAAACCGTACGTATTTTTATGATAACCCATCCTAACATAACTGCCGCAGCGCGCTGTATATTTTGCGGAGTACATGTGGCGATCGGGTGTGGCTGCTAGCGGCGGCGACGCATTCAACACGATCCTAGCGGACATCGCTGCCTTTTGGGAGGCACAACACAAAGACCGCTCATCAGAATGATATAAAATTTTTACAGTAAGTCAATAAAAGTACGTTTTTTCGAATTATGTAGTTATCCTTTGTATCCGGTAAAAATTAACCTCCAAAAATAGTGGCATCCGTATAATACCAAAGTACCCCATTTCCCACTTCACCATTAGGCCACTGCTAGGGTTAATCAGTTTGACATCAGTAGACTGTTATAGTTTTTTTTCTTGAAATATTAGGTCTATAATTAAATTAGTTAAAATTAGATTTCTTAGGGTAATTAGCCTACATTTTGCTCAAATCAACGATTGGTACCTATACTTTTTTTTCTAATTTGTTTGGGTTTCTTTTTGTGTACGGTATTGCTGCTAGAATATTATACCGTTCAAAATTAGGCTCACTTATTTCCTTTAACCCTTTTAGTGCCTTACGTTAAATTATTCGATGCCGCTGTCATTTAAGTGATTTTGTAGACTTTTAAAAATTTGCACCAGTAAGCCAACGAATAAAGCAAACCTATTAAAACTGCATACTCATTTTGTTTGGAGAAAGGTAATAAAAATGTGAAAAATATAAATAAAATTTCACAGAAAATCAAAAAGTACTTAGTGACTCGTATCACCCCTAATTTTGTAGGCTATGGAAATTCAAGGTAGGCCTATGCAAAGTATATACAATGTATTTCTTCATGTAGAAATATATAGCAAGTTAATGTACAAGTATGTATGTTTGGTGCAAGGTCCATTCAGTGCGTTGACGTTTCAAGTGACATATACAACTGACTTTGTGTGCAAATGTAATTCAAAGTGATGTAGCCTACTCTTGATTACGTTGATATACTGCTGTCATAAGTTTAATTCATTTAACAAAATTAAAGTTTAGAAAGTTATCTTTTGATATGTATTAGGTAATGTTAACTAATCTCGTTTTAAATAGTTCTTGCGCAGTTGGAAAAAAGTCACTAGGCATTTTTACACTATAAGAAATGCCACGCGGTATCATAAAAGGCCCTTGTAGGGTTAAATAAATGATAAATGACTGAATTTGAAGGAATGCACTGCAGTTAAACCTTTAATCAGACTGCTTTTCGTACCAACTGGTTTCAGTTTTACAGTTACTGTTAACCTTCTTACTGCCAACTGCTGTTATTCTGCAATGCCGGCCCTATTTTGTGGCTTTTGCAGACATATAAATAAAAATGTATGGTTCATGTTTTGTTTAGGCCTGTCAGGTTTCACATATCATACATTATTTTACTCAGAAAACAACTGAGATTATAGTTAATTTACGTACAAAACACTAAGCGAATTTCCCCTATAAGGAAGAAGCTATTACCGTAGGTTGCATGGAAAGACTTAAGCCCGAGACCATGATAACTTTTCGTTTTGAGGTCCCAGACGCCAAAAACACTATTTGTTCAAATTTATGTATGTATATACAAAAAAGACACTCCCAACACCCTCGTCACCCTCGTTCTTGTTCTGTGGATGTGTCCGTTACCTCGATAACTTTTGAAAGAAATGCCCGATATTGATTAAATTTGGCACAAATGTGGAGAGTAGCATTTATGATTTTAAGTTCATAAACAAGATTGATCGGACTGTGGGGAGGGGGTTTTATGGGAATTTTTAGTTTTCCAAAAATAATTTTTTTAATTTTTTAGAGTAAAATTAAAAAAACAATCAATTTTGGCTACAGCCATTTTATAGAGCTTAAAAAACAAATGATCTGGAATTTTGAATCATTAACCTAGCTTAAGTGGTTGTGGAGAAAAGTCAAAAAACGTTTCCATAAAATGTTCCATGCTAATCTTATGGGAAAATGGTTTTTAAATTTTCCTCAGATAATTTTACTGAAAACTTCAATATTTATCATCACCAATAAGTTTAGCTCTACAAAACAATTATTTTGGTGTTTAAATTGTTGTTCTACGTCCAACCGTTGTAGAGATATTCAAAGTGCTAAACACAGTACGTTGTCTAATGTTATCCTTAGGGAGAACAAATAAAATTTGATATCTCAGTTAATTATGAATTTATATTGATGAAACTTGGCATGTGTCTTCACCTAGTACTGGTATATTGATATTTGTAAAAAAAAATTTTTGTTGATTTTACCCATAGCAGCAAACCTGTATACTCAGCCCTAATGTTATTCTTGTGGAGAATAAGTAATGTTTCATATCTCCCTTAGTTATTAACCTAAATTAATAAAACTTGGTATGTAGCTTCACCTGGTTGAGTTTATTGATAATTGAAAAAAAAAAACATTTCTTATCTTCTTTGTTGCAGCGAACCTGCGTGCTCAGCCCCAATGTTATTCTTATGGAGAATAAATCAAATGCTATATATCACTTATTAATGAATGTATTTTTGTGAAACTTGGTAAGTGGGTCTAGGTAGTAGTGAGACACATATATATGTATTGGAAATTCGCTGAGTACGCAGGTTTGCTGTGACGGGGATATTTTGTAGCCTATTTATAGCCTATGTATGACTTGTCAATGCTTGTGATGTCTAACGACCAATAAAGTGTCTTATGTCTTACAGATATACCTATATATGTTTTTTAATAGTACTACTTGTTTTTGGATATGAAGTGTTTTTATACTGGATTTTTGAGATATACATTTGATCCAAATTTGATTGAAGATAAAAAATTGTTATATTCTATATCGCCGACTACAACAGCTGTGTTTATGTTGTCGCCTGCTACAATCACCACTAAATGAATGTTACAGCCATTTGATCAGTAGTCGTACGGTAGCTTATAAAATAAAAGATTAGATTACTGTTCTTAATTGATTTATGTTAGATAGTTAGGTAGATCGGACAAAATATAAGGCATAGAAGGATAATAAAAACCCTTGCGCATATTGTCACAATCGCGATCTTTGGCATTTGTAATAAAAAAACAAATGTCGTGGCCGTGAACTTTGGGAGTTGGAGGGGGTTAAATGCACTTAAACATTTTTCTATCAACATATTTTGGTTTTTTTGCTGATATGGTTCTTAATAGACCTTAGAAACAACCATGAAAATCCGGAGAGCTGGAAATTGAGGGCAGTTTTTGATGACCCAAAAATTAATGTGTCAACTATGCAAAAATCTTTAGGCCGACAACTTATTTTACTTTAGATTTGTCAGTAACACTGTGATGTCCTGATGTAAGCTATGTTTGTGCCTTTTACCACTCAGTTTTACCTGTTGGCCTACTCTAATGAATGATGCACTAGAACCCCGCTAATCCAAACTAATTGGCACCGGGCACTATTCGGGTTACTAAATTTTCGGATGATCTGGAAAAAATAGTTTAACTGTGAAATTAATTTAAATATGTGTATTGGTTCCTTGCACGGTTCTATAATTCATTTGAGCTATACTGTGAACAACATTGTTCACTAAATAACACATTTTGTATTGTGCTATGGTACATTTGAGGTAAGAAGGCTATATGAGGCCACTGTTTAAATTAGGTGACGTGATCTATTGTATGTAATTATGTTTAAAGATCAATAAAATTAATTTATTAATTTTTTGTGCTCTGTTAGTGAAAAAAGGTTTACGCGGTTGAGATTCCCCGCCCCCTGACGTCCGTCCGTCCTTCCGTTGTTCAACTACGCTAAAAATAGACTAAGGTCAAAGCATCTCACCCTTACGTTCACGCGGTTGAGATTCCCCGCCCCCTAAGGTCCGTCCGTCCTTCTGTTGTTCAACTACGCTAAAAATAGACAGGTCAAAGCATCTCACCCTTATGTTGTGTTGGTTGAGTCTTGTCAGGCGAGTCAGTCGTAGGCCTATCCCGAGCGCCGTTGCTGTCTGATATAGATGCGTAAGTGATAAGTAGGGAATCCAATCCCGGGATCCCGACCGAATTTTGTCTCTTAGCAATCCTGGGATTTCAGATTTTAATAATGGAATTTTGGGGATTATGAAAATATGTCGAAATAGTGATATAAAGAAGGTTTTTGAATATTATAAACACAATTAATTACAAAACAGTTAAAGAAATTAAAATCTGAAATTTATTAAATTTAATTGACGTCAGTTTAAATAACTAAATGTTTATTATGATTATCGTTTAGTAATAATCTTAGCTGTTATGTTACAAGTTGCAAGAGGATTGTGTTTTTGTTTTGATTAATAATACCAATCTTTTAGAATGCAGGTTAATTTGACTTAGTTATATTGTATAAGTTGTATTATTATTAGAAAATCCTTTTTCAAAATATAATTTATGTTTTATTCTAGGCCTATACAATATGTTTTTAAATATTTTATGTTTCGATTTTATGCGTCACGAAATATAAATACATTTGTTAGTATTTCCAGAACAAACACTGAGTAAAGCTTCATTTTGATATCCAGTTCCATTATTAGATTAGGATTAGATAGAACCAATAGTGTTGGTCCAATAGTTTTATAAATATCTACCGAGCAATAGTTATGCGTTAAGGGCTAAAGTGTTTGTGGTACAAGAACACCATTACCATGGCAAATGTCAAGATTCAAAACTACACTCTGTACTTCATGCCTGGGTCATTGTGACAAATGGTTTAATTTATTTATTACTTTTTCCATCAGTGATCCTATTTGTCCAGAATATAGGCGACTGGTTTCGAGGTTGTTTATAACCTCATCTTCAGGCTACAATTCATGTATGTCATTCACAAACAAGAGTTTGTCGAATATTAAAAACACAATGCATTAAAGAAACATGACATGGACGCACAAAATAACAAAGAATTAAATACCCCCATAGCAGCAAACCTGCGTACTCAGCGAATCTCCAATGCATATATATATATGTATCTTAATACCACATAAAACCAAATACCAAGTTTCATCAATATACATTCATAAATAAACGCTTTATGACATTTTAATTATTCTCCATAAGAATAACATGGCGGCTGAGTATGCAGGTTTGCTGAAGGAAGGAACACAAAAAATGGGGTTTTATACAAATATCAATATAAGTCAAGTAGGTAAAGCCACATACCAAATTTTATTAATTTATGTCCATAATTAAGGGAGATAACACGTTACTTATTCTCTATAAGAATAACATGGGGGCTGAGTACGCAGGTTTGCTGCTACGGGAAATATAGGAAAAAAATTTTTTTAGTGCAAATATCAATAGACCACAACGATATGAAGCAATATACCAAGTTTCATCAGGATAAGTTGATAAATAAGCGAGATAAACAATTTTTCTTATTCTCCATAAGAATAACATTGGACAGCGTACTGTGTTTAGCACTTTCAATATCTCGGTTACCAATTGATGTAGAGCAATGATCAAAACACCAGATTGTTTGTTTTTTAAGCTGAATTTAATGGTGAAAACTAAAATTGGATTTACTAAAATATTATATGTAAAGAACTCAAAAAACCCATTTTTGGGGTACAAAACCCCCCAAAAATACCCCTTTGGATAGAGCGATCTGGCTGGTTTTTGAACTTGAAGTCATAAATGATGCTTTTCATGTTTGTACCAAATTTAATCAAAATCGGATCATTTTTACGAGAGTTATCGTACCCACGGACACATATATATATTTATATATGTACAGTTTTGAACGAATGGTGTTTTTGGCATCTGGGGACCTCAAAACGAAAAGTTATCATGGTCCTGGGCCTAGGTCTTACCATGCCGACTACGGTAATAGCTTCTTCCCTATAGGGGAAATTCAGTAAAAAACTACACATTGTCATTGATGTTTGGCCAAACTAAATGACAGCGACGCGGCATGGATCACTGACGGAAAAATATAATTTAAACCGTTCAAGTATTCAGAAAGTGATCCTGGGCCATACTAACACAAATATGAATTTCTTAACATTTTAAACAATTTACAAAATAATTGTTGGCATCAGCTATCTGATTAAATAGATTCCAAGTAGGCTATGTACAAAATTTCCTAGATAGATTACAATGTTATAACTTATTAACATTAACCATGAATAACCAAAAATAATTTTGTCACTGTATTTGTATGCAAATTAATGTTAATCCCGGGATCCCAGGATTCTTCAACGTAATCCCGAAATCCCGGGATTGAAAATATCATCAGGAATTGGATTCCCTAGTAATAAGTGAGTTAGGCCTATTTATCTCACACATAAGTGAGTTCTATCTTTTAAAAAAGTTTCATGAACTGATGTATTCAACGTTCAGAAGTAAACTTTGTAATAGTTCAAAAAATTATAAAAATTATTTCACAGAGGCATCATTTTTTATTTTTGCAATGTAGCCTACAATATTAACTTATTTAATTTTTAACAGTAAAACATTTGAAAATCTTGTTTTACAACCTATATTACAGTATTGTACACTATTTCATAATTAAATATAGTTTGGACCTATGTAATTTTTGTACATCAATTTCGTTCCTTTTATCTTTTAACTCGTACATTTCATTTTGTTTATGTCCAAAAATTGTGATCAGTTATTGGGGTTTGAGTTTCCAGGGTTCTAGTGTATGATTTTAACTGTGTCTTTATTTCTTTGATGTACTACGTGAATTTTATATTAACTTCACCTACGAAAACAAGGCTGGATCAATACCGCAGTTCATCACCATAGGTACAAGCGGACCTATAAATCGTGAGCAGATTATTAGCTATATTGTGGTTATTCTATAGACGCTAAAAGAGGTAAAAATAAATCTCCTTCACTGGTTACATTCTATAACCAGAAGATAACGGAAGTTGGGTTATTTTACACATGATTTGAAAAGCCCCAAAAGTAGCTTTTTCCAAGTACCTTCCAAAAGTTTTGCCAATTTTCAGCACCCTCCGCTTGAAAATTATGTCATGTTTGATTGAATTTCTAAATATTTGCAGTAGGCGTACATATGAAACTATTGTTTTGGGTGATCTGTGCTCTCCGGGGCAGAACTAATTTTTATCATAGTTAACGTTACTTCGATTGTACAGCTTGTCAGAGTCGGGCCACACGTGGAGCTCATAACAGTACAACTGCTAACACAGCAATTAACAATGTTGCCGATTGAAGGTTCAATTAACATTGTTGCAGGTGGCATATTCGAAGCCCCCTTTTGATTGTGTAGATCACAATGATCTTCTTATGAAATTGTCCTTTTACGGTATCAATGGTTCTTCCTTCGGGTTTTTTAAGTCCTATCTTTTTAAACCCAGGTATTTTAAGTCATAGTAGCCAAAAATGTATATTGATGGTCAGTTGGGGAGTTTATCAGTTGTCCTTTTTTAAACTTGGCCTATCAATGATCTCCCAATTGTTGTAAAAGCATCTTGCCTTCTTTACCTAATGGCACTACTACGACATAACCTATGCAGTTCCCAAAACATCTCCAGAACAAACAATAATTACACTTCTAGTAACGTAAACAAACAAAAACCCAAGCACTGATAAGAGCCGGAATGTTAGTAAACAACTTAGAAGTGCAGGGAAAGCGTCCCCCCCTCCACACCTTCAAGGGGGGGAACTGAAAACTGACCATATTGCAGACATTTTACAGTAATAGATTTTGAACTGCTTAGATTACTAGCTGAATCTACCTTAAACGATGCTTCTGATCGGTTCGTTTAAAATGGATTTTTATGAATGCTAATGAAACTCAAAAGATAATAGCCTATTTAGTCTGTATTTCTCAGGTATAGCCGATCATGAAAATCATCGGATCTAAAACGTAAAATTCCTAGATATTTTTATTAATGACCCCCTGACCTGGAGTCCACATATCGATTACATTGCTGCTAAATTCTCAAGGGTGGTCTATCTTCTAAAGCACTTTGCTTTCTGTGTCAGTCTTGAGTTATGCAAAGGTGGCTTCATATGCATATTTTCAATCTATTTTCAGATATGGGCTGGTAGCAGAATAAATGAGATTATTATTCTCCGAAAGAAGGTGATTAGAATAATTAACCGAGCTGGTAAATCGGATCACTGTATGTGTATACCTCTTATTATATACTCTGAAATGTTGTCAAGCCGTAAACTTGCACCTTTTAGATCTAAATGTTTATTTCCCAGATATTTTGAATCATAGTTTTAACATTCACAACTACAACCCTAAGTAACAATAACTATGCAGTAGGCTAATAGATTTTCATAGACTTACTAAATACCAAATAATACTGCAAAGTTGTCTACCTTGACCTTTATAATACATTTTAAAAACCCATTAACGCATAAAATGAAAATCTGCCAAGAAATATGCTATATAGTTTGCTAAAAAATCCAATGTAGTCCTTTGAAGAATTTTTTTCTCTTAAAAAAAGTTGAGTTAATATGCTATTACTCCAATTAACCTCTTGCCTTTTTAGGTTATGCATGTTTAACGTTTTGTTACTTGTATTTATGTGCTTTTATCAGTATTCGTGATAGGCTATTTATTTAGTTTAAACCATTTTGTCTTAGCTGGATGCTGTAATTGAGACTTTGTCAATGCTTTCGTGCATATATGACAAACAAACAACGTATTGTTATTATTATTATTCAATTGCCGAGATATCAGCTCTAGGACTCACAATTATGCACTCAATTAATTATGTTTAATGGACTCACAATCATACTATATTTATATAGTACAATAATAATAACATTTTCTCTAGGTTTTTTTCTATTATATACTATGACCTTAGCCAAATAAGCTAGACTTTTAAGAATTGCTAATGCATGTATCATGTCAATGGCACATAAACGATTCTTAATTCTTGATTCTTGTACATACCCTAAATACCATAAGTTCATATTTATGCATATTTATGTTTTTAAACTGAGGAGCCCAATATTAATACTTTAATTTTAGTGAATAGAATGTGTTTGAAGCAACTTTAATGAATAGAATGTGTTTGAAGCCTCTTTTTAGTTTCGATATGATATCTACAATTTTTTATTTTTTATGGGATTGGGAAGATTTTGGAAATAAAAGGCTGGTTAATGGATCTGAGTTTTAAAAAGACCTTGTGAATGTCACTGCATAAACACTAGAGTTAATTAAACAGTTAATTAAGTTTTTAAAGCCTATTAAAACTTTTTTAGTTCGGAGCAAATATTACAGCTAGATGCCACCCTCTTTGTGTTTGGTCAGTAGATGTTTTTCTGCCTTTTCTTTCCTCTACCTCAGCTTAACATTTATTTGAAATAGCTTTTTTAGTTTTTGTAACATTAAATTTGTTTACTTTTTTAGTATTCGTAACATTAAATTTGTTTACTTTTTAGTATTTGTAACATTAAATTTGTTTACTTTTTAGTATTTGTAACATTAAATTTGTTTACTTTTTACTATTTGTAACATTAAATTTGTTTACTTTTTAGTATTTGTAACATTAAATTTGTTTACTTTTTAGTATTTGTAACATTAAATTTGTTTACTTCAGTTTAAATCAGTTTATCACAAGGTCTAAAAGGAGTTGGCGGAAACCTTGTGATGTGGGGGCTGAGAAAATGTAATCAAATTTCCATTACAAGTAACTTGATTTAGCCAGTTCTTCCTGACATTTTAGTTGCTTAGAAGCTCATCTTGACTCAGAATATCTCGAGTTTCATCCTTTTTATAGATGTTTTAGCGAATTTCCCCTAGGGAAAAAGCTAAATTACCGTAGCTGGCATGGTAAGACTTAAGCCTGAGACCATGATAACGTATTGTTTTGTGGTGCCCAGATGCAAAAAAACACTGTTTGTTCAAATTTATATACAGAGACTATGGCAGAAATGCAAGCTTAACACATTCAGTGCGGTATAGATAATGTAAGGTTGACCCAGGAGCTGAAAATTTGTATTCACTAAAAACATAGGTTATACATGTAGAAACAATGTTTGATTGTTAAAAATAGATTTCTGATAGTTTTTACATGTGATTATTGCCGATAAATTTTTGGAGTTCATGAACTCCACCCGCAGTTTTGGATCACCACAATGGTAGTAGGCGCCTGCCATGACGCAAAATGCACCACAATCCCACGCAACTGAAGCACACTAATCACCGGAATGCACTGTTATTTCCTTCTAGTAAGGTAAACAAACAAAAACCCGAGCACTGCTCTGATAAGAGCCGGAATGTTGGTAAACAACTTAGAAGAACGTGCAGGGAAAGCGTCCCCCCTCCACACCTTCAAGGGGGGGGACTGAAAACTGACCATATTGCGGATATTTTACAGGAATAGACAAACTCAAGACGAAGTTTCATTCATCCAGTTACAGTGGCTGAGACACAGTATTCCTTTTAAAACAACATTAGACTTTGGAGCTCATGAACTCCACACGATCGACTGGCAAGGCCAGCTTGGAGTTGATGTACTCTACCTGCACTGAATGTGTTAAAAGCTCTAATAAAGGCTTAGTACTCATCAAAAGGAACAAAATACGTCGTACTAACATTTTTCTAAATCGCTTCATTTTCCATCTGTCGCCTGTGTTAGGATTTTTAATCAATGCAGTATTTTTTAGGAACAACTTGGTACACTTGGCATGTGAATTATACTAGTTTAGGGTAAATTTGGTATTGAATTTGACTTTTATATCTTTAACCATTTTTAAATGGGGGCCATTTCAATTAAAAAAAATAATATCTTAGAAATGACAATTTATTGAGAATTTAATATGTATATTTAAATATTGTTAAATTTTAAGCCAAAAAGTATGATATAACAAGATTACTCGAACAGTAGCTGAGCAATAGCAGTTTTTATGAGTAATTTTGTGGTAATTCTGATAACTTGCATAGCATTTGCATGAGCTTACTCAGAACATAATGCAATTACTCAGCTATGGGTCGAGTCACGAGTTTACTCAGAACATAATGCAATTACTCAGCTATGGGTCGAGTCACGAGTTTACTCATAACATAATGCAATTTCTCAGCACTGGAACGATTCATCTTTATGATCTTTATACCATCCGTTTTGGCTTAATTTTCATATTTATTTAATACACAGATTAAATATTCAGTAATTTGCCGTTTTCAAGATATTAAGCTTTAAAAAACTGAAATGGCCGCCATTTTAAAATGGTTAAAGATAGAAAAGCCAAAGTGATTTATAAATACCCCCGTCGCAGCAGACCTGCGTACTCAGCAAATTTCCAATGCATATATATGTTTCTCACTACCACCTAAAGACACTCGCCAAGTTTCATAAAAATACATGAATAAATAAGTGACATATAGAATTTTATTTATTATCCATAAAGGCTGAGTACGCAGGTTTGCTGCAACAAAAAAGATAAGAAATGTGTTTTGATACAATTATCAATATAACTTAACCAGGTGAAGCTACATACTAAGTTTTATTAATTTATGTTCATAACGAAGTGAGATATAAAACATTACTTATCCTCCATAAGAATAACATTAGGGCTGAGTATGTGGGTTTGCTGCTACGGGGACAATCAACAAAAAATTACTTTTTTGTGCAAATATCAATATACCAGTACTAGGTGAAGCCACATGCCAAGTTTCATCAATATACATTCATAAACAATCAAGATATCAAATTTTAATTATTCTCCATAAGGATAACATTGGACAATGTACTGTGTTTAGCACTTTGAATATCTCTGCAACGGTTGGACGTAGAATCACAATTTTAACACCAAAATCATTGTTTTGTAGAGCTGAACTGATTGATGAAAGCAAATATGAAGTTTACAGTAAAATTAACTGAGGGAAAGCTAAACACCTTTTTCCCATAAGATTAATAAAGGAGATTTTATGAACACGTTTTTTGGATTTTCTCTGCAACCACTTAGGTTAATGATTCAAAATACCATATTATTTGTTTTTTTAAGCTCTATAAAATGGTCAAAACTAATATTGAATGTTTTAAAAATTTTAGGGTGAAATTTAAAAAAATGAACAATTCTGAAACCCATAAAACCCCCTTCCCACGATCTGATCTTTCTGGTTTTTGAACTTAAGTCATAAATGTTGCTTTACACGTTTGTGCCAAATTTCATTGAAATCGGATGTTTTTCATAAGTTATCGGGATAAAACGGACACATATATATAAATTTGAACTAATAGAATTTTTGGCATCTGAGAACTCAAAACCAAAAGTTATCATGGTCTCGGGCTTAAGTCTTACCATGGGACCTACGGTAATAGCTTCTTCCCTAGAGGGGAGATTCGCTAAAAAAGGTTTATATGAAGTTTTTGTTATTTTGATAAGTTCTACCAAATCCTGTATTTGTGCCATTACATATTTGGACACCTTGTATAACTGTCTGTCTGTTTACACGATAACTTTGAAAAAAAGTCTGATTTTTATGAAATTTTGTACAAATGTGTAAAGTGACTATTAATTCATGACTTTAAGTTTGAAAACCAGAAAGATCGGACTAAGGGAAGGGGGCTTTATGGGGGTTTAACATTTTTAGAAATTTTTTAAATTATTTTTTACTCTAAAATTTCGAAAAGAAAAAGAAATTTGGTTTTGACTATTTGATAGAGCTTAAAAAACAAATAATTTAGTATTTTTAATCATTAACCTAGTTTAAGTTGTTGTCTATAAAATCCAAAAAAAGTATTCATAAAATTGTTTACATATTTTTCTTATGTGAAAAAGTTTTTTTCACAGATAACGTTGTTCAAAAGCTCTTTTTTATTTTTACCAATATAAAATATATTATTTTGTAGTTTATAAAAACAAATAATTTTTATATTTCAATTGTTGTTCCACGTTGTTGCTTTATCCATTAAATTAGCATCGAGTAAAAGCATTTTCTATGCTTTATTCAATATCACCCATTAAGTCAATCACTTCCTTTCTGGCATTATCAGTTTAAACTAAGAGGTCTGCCAAGAATGTGTGGAGGTTTGCACTATACAGTGTGTTCATTTTGTTATGCTCACCGTTGGGATCTTGTTAACCATAATAGTTACAAGGAAGGGTAAATGAGCAAAGTTGTGCGTAATTATAAATTAAATAAAATGGCGCAAAGAAACCAAAAATATTCCACTAAACTCGTTCGCTACGCTCAAAAAATATTTTTGACCAAAACAAAAATTGCTTTAAACTTTCTTATTTTTCAAGATACAAAAAAAACATGTCAGATCAAAGTTGTGTGACATTTTCCGTAGAATTTGAATATGTGGCTTAAAATTAAATAATTGACTCGGTTACTGATATAAAATGGTCAAGTCCAGTATCTTTAATGTAAGTATAGTATTTTTATTTGAAAGAAATCTTTTCCCTGATTACAAAAATACCACATATGTAGTACCCTACATCTTTATGTAGTAACCCTGTCTTGTTTTTTGTTCTGAAAATAAGTCCATAATTGAAAAAAAAAACTTTTTAGCAACCGTTTGTTGGATATTTTCTACTGGCTCCATCATAAAAGTATTAAATTTATGTTTTACAGCGGATTTACATAAAACAGCTGATTCAGGGAGAAATCAGCTGTTTTAACCTTAGGACTGTTTTGGCCTGATTAATGCTAAATTGCTTGGTACCCTAGCAATTTTTGCCATTTTGCAGTTTTTTTTTTTTTTTGCAGTGCCTAAACTACTGTTGATAACCTAGTCATATGTATACTTGTTTTGTTCAGAATAAGAAGTCGATTTTGAATAAAATTAAATAACACGAATCCCTGTTGGTGGTTTCTTTGCAAAATGTGAAAAACCAAAATATTATAAAATTTGTTGAAATAATTTTCAAAAGTAGAGTCCTAGCATTTTTACAGTAATTTTTTTCATACAATCAAAGGTATAAAAAATATAGGCAATTTATTTCTCTAAGTGGAAATGTGTTTGATTTATTTGAACAATTTTGTTTACCCGAATTCAAGGAAAGATATACGGAAACCGGGGAAAATCGACAAACTTATGTTTACTAGTTGTTATTTTAAAATAACAATTAGTTTGTCATTATCAATCCATGCTACAAACCGCACATAACTTATGTGTACGTTTGAAAAATAATAAAAAAAGTATAGAAGTAATGTACTAAACCTGTTATATTACTAAAGGTAACAATACAGTTATTGGAAATAATGCACTTTTGTACAAAGTAAAAACTGTTTTTATGACTTTAAAAGAGTTGAAAAATTAAATTTGAGTCTCGCCGAAAGCCAAAATTAGTTATTCGAAGCTAGATCTAATTTTGTTACTTTATTGTAATATAATAAATGGTACATATATTTATAGTAAATACATTTCTGAACAAGAATATATATATATATATATGTATAGAGAAATATGAACAGATAAAGGTTCCATAAAAAGTATTGATTTTAAATATAAAATTGGAGCATAGCCGTTTTTGAGCTAAATGTGCAGAGGTTTCTTCAAACCGTCGCTGTGTCCAAACCATAGAAGATAACCCTATTATATGCCTACTCTTTTTATTCACAAAATACCAGAAAATTAGAACAAAAAAAAATAAAGCGGTTGGGTATATTTTTAGATAAAGTCAAAAAAAAATCTCCTAGGCTGCTTCTTTTCATGGTGATCTGAAAAACACTCGACATTTTAAATAACGCTCATTTGAACATAAATAATAATATTTACCCATAGTAATATGGATAAATATTACTACTAACTCACACGCTACACGACAATACACTTGTTTATCACTAAAACACTACGATTCGATAATAAAAGACGGATAAGAACCTAGCCACACTAAAAACTGCGCATTGCCTCTGGCTAGCACAAAGAATAAACACTCGTATTTCCGGCTACGTCATACGAGACACCTGACACTCCATATAGGAAGATACCGCTACAAAGAAGAAGAATTTTTTCCTGGCTTCAAAGAGGTATGTGATTTACATCACGCTAAATCAATTATCGATATATGTTTATTATTGATTTATAATTAGCCGAATTTTCAGCTAATGGGCCAAATGAACAGATGACATAACAGCTGATTTCAAAAATTATTTCTCAGACTTCCTGAAGTCGTATGACAAAGTTCTCATTACGAAAAGAAAGAACAACTAATGCTGATCCAATGTTACCAACCGCTTCCTGAGTGGGCCAAAATACAGACACTGCGATTTTTTGAAAAACGTGTTTTACGAGATTTCGCCACTCGCGAGTCGAAAATGTTTCGCGCGCTAAATTTCGTTCAAATTATAATAGCAATTATACAGGGTGTCGATTAAGTGTGCCAGCTGGTTTTCTTGAAAAGTATAAGAGCTATTAAAAAAATTTAAATAACAACTTCCCTGGATTTTTGGTTATGTTTAATCTTATTATTTTGAATTTTTTGTTTTATCCGTCATTTTTCCAATATGGCGGCCAACTTTAGTTTTTATAATGGAATGTCCATAGTTTTATTATTGAATTAGGTAAAAAATACAATTTTAAAACGTTTTTATTCTTTGTATTTTTTCAATAAACCTAACCGTTAAGGTGATTTCATTGTTTTTAGCAATGAGTATCTCACCTTATGTGTAGCTCTGGAGGCTAAACAGTTAGGTTTAGGAAAAGACACCAAGTATAAAAAACGTTTTAAAATTACATTTTCTACCAGATTAATTAAAATTAGGGGAAATCTAATTTCTAACATTTTCCCGCCATTTTTCCAATATGGCAACCAATTTAAATTTTTTCATATGACTTTTCCCTAATAATATTAATTAATCTGGTAGAAAATGTAATTTTTAAACGTTTTTATACTTGGTGTTTCTTTCCTAAACCTAACTGTTTAGCCTCCAGAGCTACACATAAGGTTAGATACTCATTGCTAAAAACAATAAAATCACCTTAACGGTTAGGTTTAGTGAAAAAATACAAAGAATAAAAACGTATTCAAATTGTATTTTTTACCTGATTCACTAATAAAACTATGGGCATTCCATTAGAAAATCTAAAGTTGGCCGCCATATTGGAAAAATTACGGATAAAATAAAAAATTCAAAATCACAAAATTAAACATAACCAAAAGTCCAGGGAAGTTGTTGTTTAAATTTTGTTATTAGCTCTTATACTTTTCAAGAAAAACAGCTGGCACACTTATATCAATCACCCTATATTGATCTGTTACTGCTACGAGGTTCATTTATATATGAAAATTAAAGTTTAGAATCTCCTTTTTAAAATGGTATCAATATTATCATTACGTTTCTGGATAATTTTAAATGTGTTATAAGCAGTTAAAAAAAATAACCCAATTAGCCGAATGTCAGTTATAGTTCAGCCAGTGCACGCAAGAACAAAATACCACATATGTGGTATTTTTGTTGTTATCAGGAAAAAGATTTATTTCAAATAAAAATATAAAAACCCTATACTTGCATTAAAGAATTTGGACTTGACCATTTTATATCAGTAACCGAGTCAATTATTTAATTTTAAGCTACTTATTTAAATTTCACACAACTATGATCTGACATATTTGTTTGTATCTTGAAAAATAATAAAGGGATATTTTCAAAGGGATATGTTATTTTGTTGGTCAAAAATGGTTTTTTGAGTGTAGCAAACGAGTTTGGTAGAATATTTTTGATCTCTTTACGCCATTTTATTTAGTTTATAATTACGCACTAGTTTACTCATTTAACCTTCCTTGTAACTATTATGGTTTACGAGATCCCAATGGTGACCATAAAAAAATGAACACATAGTATAACATGGTTTGTCTGCTCCCCCCCCCCCCCCCCCGATTACATGCCGCCATGACGATCACAAGTCGTCTCCCCGATATTGCACAGTACTGGGAGCCAAAGTAGTGGTGACACAATGCGTGAGTCGTTGGTTACTCGTGTGTGAGTCGTCACATTGTTTTACCTCGTGTGTTCGCAGGTGCGAGGGGCCCCGGCTATAGCCATCGTGGGCTGCCTCAGCTTGGCTGTGGAGCTGCAACGAGAGTTACCAGTAGAGAAGAAGAGACTGCGCCGCGAGATCGAGGGGAAACTAAACTACTTAGTGTCCGCCAGACCCACTGCCGTCAACATGAAGACGGCTGCTGATCAACTCATCAATCTGGTCAATGAGTTGGACAAAGACGAATCCGTTGATTCGGATCAGATGAAAGCTAAGTAAGTAGTCAAATTTTAATCCAGTCGGATAATTTTTGATTCAGCAGCCATCTTGGGAATACGAGTGACTTATTTATTTTTTATTTTCAATCGTAAGAGTTGACTTCAGTCCCAAAAGATGTCATATCCCTTCCAGCTTCTTCTTGATTTATGACTCATAAAGAGCAAACCTTGTGATTTCAGTGAGTAGAATTTTGATATCACAAACCCTAACGGAATCGTATTGAAGGATTATTGTTTTTTATGTCAAAATTCTGCTTACTAAGGTCACTAAGAATAAGAATAAGAATATCTTTATTGTTATAAGTAACATTCTTTTACAGCTAGCAAGGCCAGCACAGAACATATAAAATTGTCAAATTTCTAGTACTAAACTGATCTAACAATAAGTAAATTATTACAACATTTTCCAAATAACTATCACTAGGTATTTACTAGGCATTTTCATTTTCACTAGGTATTTATTTTTGGTATTCTTTAAAATGAGTCTTAAATTAATGTTTCGGATTATGCATGGATGGAGGGCCAGGATTTTAAAGTTAACATCGGTCTCGTGGGAGAAGTTTGTGAACTGAACCATTTCCTGATCACAAAACATTTTACATTCAAGTTTTCAGAGCTGTACACTTCGGAGAATAAACTGTATAATCTGGAAATCAGCGTCATTTCATCACCAAAATTATATTTTTCAGGGGAAAAAATTATATAACTTTTTTATACTGTCAGACAATAAGTTAATGTGAGGAATAAGTGATAACCACATAATAATTGTTTTTCTATCCTAGTAAAACTGTGGATTGTCATTTTAAGTGATTGAAATAAATAGTTCTAGAGTCAATGTTACATTTTTAGAAAATTTTTTCCTATAGGGAAGAAGCTATTACCGTAGGTCTCATGGGAAGACTTAAGCCCAAGACCATGATAACTTTTTTGTTTTGTGGTCCCCAGATGCCAAAACACCATTTGTTAAAATTTGTGTGTGTGTGTGTGTGTGTGTGTGTGTGTGTGTGTGTGTGTGTGTGTGTGTGTGTGTGTGTCCGTAAGCACGATAACTCTTGGAAAAAAGGTCCGATCTTAAAAATGTGTAAAGTACCATTTATTTGAACGAGTTTGAAAACCAGACAAATCTCACCATCCGAAGGGGGTTTGGGGGGTTTTGTACCCCAAAAATGGGTTTTTTGGGGTTTTCACATGTAATTTATATTTAAATCAAATTTTAATTTATAACATTGATTTCAGCTTAAAAAAATTTGTATTTGATCATTGCTCTATGTCAATTAGTTACTGAGATATTGCAAGTGCTAAACACAGTACGTTGTCTAATGTTATTCTTATAGAGAAATATAACAATTTTATATCTCGCTTATTTATGAATATAAACTGACGAAACTTGGTATATAGCTTCATCTGGTTGTGGTTTGTTGTTGTTTGCACAAAAAACAAATTTTGACGTATGGTCCCCGTAGCAGCAAACCTAGGTACTCGGTCCCCATGTTATTCTTATGGAGAATAATTAAAATGTTATGTATCGCTTATTTATAAATGTATATGAATGAATTTTGGTATGTGACTTTACTTAGATGAGTTCTATTGATATTTCCATAAAAACCCATTCTTTTGTGTTCCTTGTTGCAACAAACCTGCGTACTCATCCCCAATGTTATTCTTATGGAGAATAATTTAAATTATTTGTGAATATATTTTTAGGAAACTTGGTATGCAGCTTTATGTGGTATTAAGACATTGGAAATTCGCTGAGTACACAGTTTTGCTGTGAGGGGGGTATTTTATATTTAAATATACTAAGTACTGAAATACATGTATAAATATTTTAAGTCATATTTTCTAAGTTTACATACATTATCTTTGTAAAAACCTGATGAAGTATTTATACCCAAGACTATTATCGTGCAACTGCCATTGGTCAGATGCCCTCCCCATTATCTAGTAAACTTTCTTGTTTTTGTGTCCCCGTTATCATAGTCTAATTTTCCGTACTCTAATGTGTGTTTCTTTAAGGTTTCGTTATACCAAGTTTAAAAAAATATTTGCTAACCTTCTTTGACCCTTATGGTTAATTTTCTATTCTGCCCAAATTGAAGTTAACTGATGAACAAAATAAAGGCTGAGACATATAGCAATTTGTTTTGTTCATTCTGTGATAAGTTATTCAAAGTTATCAACAAATTTTAATCTATTCATAAGCAGGTGAAGGGAAAAATGTTTTTGTACAAATTGCTCACAGTTTAAAAACTGCCATCAACTTCAACTGATATATAATTGATATTTTGATGTCAGGGCAAGGGAGAACATCCACTTTTTTCCAAGTCCCCAATTTCAAGCGATAGTCGCCCAGAGAAAAATTATGCAAGAAACTTTACAGGTATAATTATTTTTGTACGTTTTGTTGTTGGGTCTCCAAAAAATTGGGGCTTGGGACAAAACACCAGTGAAACAACTGAAAGGTCCTCTGGGAAGCTCAAATGATATTGTTGTAACTTTGTTCCAATTAGAAAGGCCCTCATGCAAACATATCGACTTTAAATATGCTTTAAATATCGACTTTAAATATGCTTTAAATATCGACTTTTTGGTATGCAAAAAAGCCAACTGTTTTATAGTTTAAGATTAAAGAAAATATGGATATCCAAGAAACAATTTAAGAATATTGATGATTTTATAAAAGGGGCCCCTGAGAAAACTAGTTTTGATTCAGTTATCTTTTTCTTGCTTAGTATTTTCTAGTTTTTCTTAGTCAGAGCATTTTTTAGGACTTTCTCCCTCAAGAATATAAGTTTATTAATAGAGTATTAATAGACAAGTTAATAATTATTTAATATTTAATTGTACATTCAAATACATTAAATATAAATAAGAGTGTGTTCTCATGCACTTGTAGATTAGGGTCTGGATGAGAATGTTTTGTGCTAGTATTTGTGTACGTTATTGCAAAAAATAAACCTTGATAATATAGTTTGAATTTTTAGATAAAGCCTCTAAGTAGAACATTTATTGATAACTTTTAAAAGCTGTTTGAACTTGGATATTGCTAGATTGGGTCCCGAGTTTTTGTTTGTTATTTATATACAATTTTTCTCGTAACTGACTAATAACAATTCAAAATAGTTAATTTGTTTAGACTGTGGTAATGTTATAAATAAAAATTACAGTATTTATGTATATTGGATAGGTTATTACTGGTACCAATATCGTATACTTTTCCATTTTTTGTATAAAGTAGCTTCGGTTTACAAAAAAATTGTTGTATTTGTTGATTTGTAGCTTGCATTTTTTATTCTGTGTTCTGTAAAATATGAAATATTCCTCGGTTACATTAATTGAGTTTGTTGCATTTCTTGGTAGAAGTGAAATTAACTGCAGACTAGGGATTACAAATTTCAAAACTGTGATGACTAATGACCTAATGACTGCTACAGGAAGAAGTAAAATTTCTATCAACGGAAATAAACTATGACATTTTCTGATGCAATTACCATCAACTGACTAATAGTTTCACTGTGTTATTTTAAAATATATTGTGTCCCTTTTTAACCATAAGATACATGTTTCCTACTGTTAGCTTATGGCTTACAGTTTGTGTGTTTGAGAAGACCTCGCGCTTAACTGTGGAGCGCAACAGGTCTTCCCATTCAATGTTCTTCAGTATCTCTGAGTCTCGTTTGGCTTGGAGGAATTCAATAACCCCAGATTACTCCGCCACAGAATTTCTGCCCAAGACTCCAAATAAACCTTGTTAACGGCTCTTTTTTCATTAAATACAGACTAACTTTTTTGAATTAAAACCCTCATAGTAGTTTTTGTGCAACAGTTTTTTTAAGGAAGGAATTAAGTTAAAAAATCTCGAATCAAACCAATTTTTTATTAGATTGTTGCGTGTTGTTATAACCACAGGACATTGTAGTCATTATGTCTTACAATAATAATAATTATACTACTGTGTATGTGAGTACATTATAAGTGTAAATATATTTAAAAAAATCATATTACTGTGTGTTAGTACAGTATAAGTTTAAATTTATTTTTAAGTGTTGCAAGACATTTATTATTACATCCCGAAGATTTAATTTTAAAACTAGGACTTTAAAACTGTGCTATGTATACTGTGCTACAGAGCTTGTATGCCTAGGGTGAGTGATGGCGAATGGGCCACATGAGAGAGGGTTTCCTGGCACAGCAACGGCGGACTAGATACATTACTGCAACACTGCAACACTGTTATAGGTTCATCCAAGCCATAGAGGAGATGCCCAAGAAAGACCTGGAAGACAACAGAGCCATCGGGGAGGCCGGGGCAGAAGCCATCCTGGCCCAGCAGGACCACGACGGGTTAGTTCGGGTGCTGACCCACTGCAACACCGGGTCTCTGGCAACTTCAGCCTACGGCACTGCGCTGGGGGTCATACGCTCACTCCACGCACGCGATAAGATCGGTCAGTCATTGGTGAAATGCTCTTTACTATTGTGTACTATTTAGGTTTTGATTATATTTTTGGGTAAAAACTTAACAAATTAGTATCATAGCTAATTGGAACGAGGGTCATCCAGAAAGTAAAGAACGTTTGGTTACTGCACCTATCGCAGCTCCCCCATCACCGCGATTGCAAGTGTCGCAGTCCACTCACCTCCCCACCAAAGTATGAGCCGAGTCTCGATACTGTGCGGTCACACGCCTTATTTCAACAGCGGTTCAAAATGGCGGTGGGAATAGAAAATCCCACCAAATATCAGATACGCAGTTTTATTCGATTTCTGAGTTAAAACATGTTCAGATTATACACATTTTTAGAAAAATACCAAAGAAAGTTTATTGTGAAAGTGCAAACAAGTCTTCAAGTCGAGTCTTCAGGGGGGAAAATTGTGCAACAGTTTTAATGAAAGAAAATTCATTTTGCACGACGAAGATCGGAGTGGCAGGTCATTGCTCGCTAAAGATGGTTTGAAAGAAAGACTTGAGGGAAAATTTGAGGAAAACAGCTGCTAGAATCTTAGCACATTACATCAATTTTAAGATCTTGTTTTTCCCTTTCACCATAAACTTTATTTGGTATTTTTCTAAAAATGTCTATGGTCTGGACATTTTTTAACTCAGAAACCAAATAACACTGCGTATCTCATATTTGGCGGGATTTTCGATTGACGCCGCCATTTTGAATCGCTGTAGCCATAAGACATGTGACCGCACAGCAACGAGACTCGGCTCATACTTTGGTGGGGAGGTGAATGTACTACCACACTCGCAATCACGGTGATGGGGGAGCTGTGCTAGGTGGAGTAAGGAAACTTTCTTTACTTTCTGGATGACCCTCGTATATAAAAAGCCTTGAAAACTTAATAATATGTTAACTTGAAATTATAAAATTGCATCAGCAGATAACCTGGAATCCACCAGTCGCCAGTAAACAGATTGATCAGACAGCAGTGTAGTTTATGAGTGACCTCGAAGCTTATATTGTTTTAATTTACTATAGGATTTTAAGCATCGAGTAAAGTGGCATTAGTTATCGAAGGCATTTTTTCTTATAGAAAATTGTTGTCTGATTACAACTGGAGTAAAAGGTTGACAATTATAAATATTGGTTATGTAACACAGATTGAGTAGGTAAAAATTAAGATATTTATATTTAAGTAAAGCTTGTAATTTAATGTTCACATTTAATTTCTACAGTTAGTACACGTTATCATGTATAGATATCTCACTTTCCAACTTGAGATGTTTCTGGAATTATTTAGTTCTCACTTAGAAATTTTTTAGACTTAAGCTTTGTAAGAGTAATTTTTGGAAATTTACGTTAAAATTTTTGGCTAATCAAAAAAATATTCACCGTGTTTTTTTATTTTAATTAATCCCCTACAAAGTGAGATACCATATGAAATAACTCAAAAGGATTTTGTGGTATTACATTGTGGGTGCTTAAATAATGTGTTATTTTTTTTAAAGTACGAATATAGTGTTTTTTTGTGTGCAAATAATAAGAAAAGCTTGTTAAATCAACCTTTTCAATCCTTAGCAAACCTTAGCTATCAAAAGTGGCCTTGGGGGTTTCATCGTGTGTTGTTTTGGTGATCAGGAGTACTATGTGGTTTTAAATAAAAAATTAACTCAAAAGATTAAACAAATTTTCCTCAAGTTTTATTTTTTTATTATAATTGTAAAAACAATATTGTCTTTAGCCTTACATATGTACATCATATTACTGGTTTAACTGTGCCAAACACATAGTAAATAATTCTTGGTTGACTATTAGGCATACTCATCTTCTATAAAACTATATTAAGTAAAAAAATTTAAAATTTGTTTTACTTAATATAGTTTTATAGAAGATGAGTATGCCTAATAGTCAACCAAGAATACAATCACCATCTTCAACAACATCAGAAGTATTTAGAAGAAAAACATAGTTAATAAGTTGTAATTGGGTAATCTGTTAATAAATCAATTCTAACTACACTAAACATATAGATGCAAGATATTTAATGTTAAGACTGCTCAGTCATACATCTCAGTACTAAATATAACATATACAAAAAGGCAATATCACGTCATTCACATAAGTTACTCATGGTTGGTGTACATAATTGTAATATAATGGTATCATAATGCTGATATTGCTCATTAGCATACATGTAAGTTTAAATCAAATATCACAAAAATTTATAACAACAAAGCAATAAATAGATAAATGAATTGAATCAAGGTTTGTACAAATAATCGTTTGATATATTACTGTTGCTTGATTAGATAGCTCAAAGAATATTATGACTTTCTATTTCAGATTTAATATAATTAACAGAATTAACAAAATATCATTGAAGGTGTTAGGGTGGAACCATTTCAAACTTTCAAAAAGTAATTTCAATAGAATTAATGTAAAATCTTGTTAAATTGTTTAAATAATTATTTTTATTTTACAAATTCCAAATAGTACATTACTACAGTTACTTTCTATAACCGAACCAGTTTCCATGTATAAAACTTCAAACTAATAAACTTTAACGTACATATTCCAGAATTAGAATCTATAACAACCATTGCTGCCACCATATTCCAGAATTAGAATCTATAACGACCATTGATGCCACCATATTCCAGAATTAGAATCTATAATGACCATTGCTGCCACCATATTCCAGAATTAGAATCTATAACGACCATTGCTGCCACCATATTCCAGAATTAGAATCTATAACAACCATTGCTGCCACCATATTCCAGAATTATAATCTATAACAACCATTGCTGCCACCATATTCCAGAATTAGAATCTATAACAACCATTGCTGCCACCATATTCCAGAATTAGAATCTATAACAACCATTGCTGCCACATCATTTAAATTATTTACACATACTTATGACCGAGTAAAAATTAATCAATTTTCACATGAATGGTATTTATAGTAGTAAACAAATGTTATGTAGATTTGAATACCATTTTGATGTTAACAGAACACGTTTACTGCACTGAAACACGGCCCTACAATCAAGGCGCACGATTGACGGCTTACGAGCTTGTCCATGAGAAGATTCCATCAACACTCATCTGTGACAGCGCGGTGGCAGCACTGATGCGTACGCGGCGTATCTCCGCAGTCGTTGTGGGCGCAGACAGGGTAGCAGCCAATGGTGACACTGCTAACAAGATCGGCACCTATCAGGTAATCTAGGAACACTGTTAAACAACGCCCATTTTAAGTACTTTAATATAACCGTGTGTCCCAAAAGTTCCCCCCCATCTATTTTTAAACGGCCCCAGATAATGAGATTATTTTTTCAGGAAGTCTTAAGTACCAAAAAAGGAAAGTTTGAATGTGTGTCAAATTTTAACCCCCTCCCCCAAAATTGGGTTTTTGGGGGGCAACTCAAAATTTTTAAAAGTAAACCCCCTTCGAGTGACACCTCATTTTAAAGGTCTCCGTAAAAGAAGAAGAATGACGAAAGTTAGATGTCTGTATCTTAACCCTGTCCAAAATGATAGCCAATCAAAATTTTTCAAAAATTAGCTGGAGATGTACAGTTACACCCTTCTAACTTTTGAACAGGTTATAATAGGAAATTTAGACTCAGCATACCTTCATAAAAGTAAAAAATAAACATTTTTATTAGTACCATGATTTTGCCCCTGCCCCCAAAATAGGGTACAGTAGAACTTCGATAGTTTGACACTTGATAGTTTGACAGTCTGTATACTTCGACATGGGCCATGACGACATGACATGACAGTAGTGGTAACCGATAGTGTCCTTGACGGAAAGTGTCCTTGACGGGTTCGCCGGTCAGTGATGGGAGCCCGCTTGTTGTTTTCGCGAACGTGCGCTACCATGGCGCTACCGACTACTCTATAAATAACTTATCCTTCCTACCCCCTACCCCGTCCTATCCACCCCCTTTCCAGTAAGTACCTAGGTCAAGTCAGTTCGCTCGAGACGCTGCGGGAGATAAACACCTTGTTTTTTCTTTCGTGATACGCTATTGTTTTTCTGCTTATAATACTCCCTGTGTTTCATATACTCCCTATAGTTTGACATTTCGATAGTTGGACACCCTTTAGTCCACAAAGTGTCGAACTATCGAGGTTCTTCTGTATTTTGGGGGCAGCTCACAAGTTTTAAATGTAAAGCCCCTTCGAGTGACCCCTCATATGACTTTTTTTTTCAAAAGAAAATTAGTGGTGAAAATTAGAGGTCTCTATCTTTATCCAGTCTAAAATGGCAGACGATTAAAGCAATTAAATTCTATTAATGCATTTTGAAAATGCTGCCATTTTAGACTGGATAAAGATAGAGACCTCTAATTGTTACCGTTCATTTTCTTTTGCAAAGGCCTTTCATATGATGGGTCACTCGAAGGGGTTTTACATTTAAAATTTCTGAGCTGCCCCCAAAATACCCCATTTTGGGGGCGGGGGCAAAATCATGGTACTAATACAAATTTTTATTTTTTACTTTATGAAGGTATGCTGAGTCTAAATTTCCTATTGTAACCTGTTCAAAAGTTACAAGGGTGTAACTACGTCTCCAGCCAATTTTTGAAAAATTTTGATTGGCTATCATTTTGGACAGGGTTAAGATACAGACCTCTAACTTTCGCCATTCTTCTTCTTTTACGGAGACCTTTAAAATGAGGTGTCACTCGAAGGGGGTTTACATTTAAAAATTTTGAGTTGGCCCTCAAAAACCCAATTTTGGGGAGGGGGTTAAAATTTCACACATATCAAAACTTTCCTTTTTTGGTACCTAAGACTTCCTAAAAAATAATCTCATTATCTGGAGCCGTTTAAAAAATGGCTAGGGGGATGGGACTTTTGGGATACGCAGTATGTATTACTTAATTTCAGCTCAAATAAATAGAGTACAAAATTATTAGAGATCCTAGCTCCATAATGATTTTAGTACTATATTACTATTTTGTGCATTCATAAAATCCTGCATTACAAATATAACTATACAATAAGATAATTGGAATAAAATAAAAACCATGTCTTGGCTTGTACTTTATGGTCGTCTAAATCAACTTCGGGAACTCGACATTCTTTACCACTTGACAACCCTGAAGTCCAAATTGGATCAAGTTTGTGAGACTACTGTAATATTGCTCCGATGACTTAAGACATATATAATTCAGAAATGACAAAATCTAGGTAATGTGTTTTTGGTGTTACAAATTGGGATAAGATAATCAGTTTTCTCCTAAGTTTTTTTATAAACTTCTATTTGAACCAGAAAATGCAACAAGTGTAAGTCGGTGGCCAGTGAAGTGGGGAGTAATTTTAAGCCGGTGGCCATTGAAGTGGGGAGTCATTTTTAAGTCGGTGGCCAGTGAAGTGGGGAGTTATTATAAGTTGGTGGCCAGTGAACTGGGGAGTCATTTTAAGTTGGTGGCCAGTGAAGTGGGGAGTCATATTAAGTCGGTCCAGTGAAGTATGGCGTCATTTTAAGTCGTGGGGAGTAATTTTAAGTCGGTGGCCAGTGAAGTGAAGAGTCATTTTAAGTCGGTGGCCAGTGAAGTGAGGAGTCATTTTAAGTCGGTGGCCAGTGAAGTGGTGAGTCATTTTAAGTCAGTGGCCAGTGAAGTGGGGAGTCATTTTAAGTCGGTGGCCAGTGAAGTGGGGAGTTATTATAAGTTGGTGGCCAGTGAAGTGGGGAGTCATATTAAGTCGCTCCAGTGAAGTGTGGCGTCATTTTAAGTCGGTGGCCAGTGAAGTGAAGAGTCATTTTAAGTCGGTGGCCAGTGAAGTGGTAAGTCATTTTAAGTCAGTGGCCAGTGAAGTGGGGAGTCATTTTAAGTCGGTGGCCAGTGAAGTGGGGAGTTATTATAAATTGGTGGCCAGTGAAGTGGGGAGTCATATTAAGTCGTCGGTCCAGTGAAGTATGGCGTCATTTTAAGTCGTGGGGAGTCATTTTAAGTCGGTGGCCAGTGAAGTGAAGAGTCATTTTAAGTCGGTGGCCAGTGAAGTGAGGAGTCATTTTAAGTCGGTGGCCAGTGAAGTGGGGAGTCATTTCACGTCTGTGGCCAGTGAAGTGGGGAGTCATTTTAAGTCGGTGGCCAGTGAAGTGGGGAGTCATTTTAAGTGTTCAGTGTACAACTTTTAAGACTTCCTTAACAATCTTCAATTGAAGTCAATAAACCTATCATATCAATAAAAAGCTAACACCAACTTAAATTTAAACTGATATGATTTTGTACACAAACTATCTTACAAATGCTTTTAAGTGCACCACTGCTTATTATTTTTCTCAGAAATATCATGATTTTTGTGTTTTAAATGTTGTTATGTATATGCGATTTCAAATCTTTCCTCAGTATTTAAGTTTGTCCTTTTAGTTAGTAAATGGAGGATATAATTTTAAAATTACCAAGCACTCTTAGGCGGAATAAACACTAAATTTTGAATTGTGAATTTTTTTAGCTTTTGAATGAAACAAACTCACTTGAACCCTTTTATAGTTATTTTGTCAGTAAATGCTGGTGAAATTATTTGGAAAACACTTAAGACATGATCCATCAGAATAAAATATAATTATCATACTAGGATGTTTTTTTTTAAATCAAGCCAAGTCAGAAAATTATATTAAGTCATTTACAAAGTACACAATATACAAGGATCTACCTTAATTATAGGTAAATTGTCATGGATTTAACATTAGTTCCAAATCTCCATATCTTGAACAAATTAGGGGGAGGGGTAGTTTTAGGTTTTATATTATATAGGCTAGTATAGTTTATAGTATAGAAGTATAGTGTTCTTAATAACAGTAGTTTTATGTTGAAAATGAGCTTTCAGCTTTAAATATTTTAGTTGGTGATTTGTAAAAATATGAAGACTCCTCTTGCTCTTAAAATATATATTTCATTCCCGTCCTTTGAGTGTG
The DNA here is from genome assembly GCA_963675035.1 of Allygus modestus. Lineage (NCBI taxonomy): Eukaryota > Metazoa > Arthropoda > Insecta > Hemiptera > Cicadellidae > Allygus > Allygus modestus. Next base: position 13,462,097 of record OY776113.1, on the reverse strand, counting down.
CATGTTACATAGCATCTGGAGGTGTTTTCTTTGTTTAATCGAGCATATATAATTTTTATGGCTGAAACACAATAAATGTAATATGTATTAGTATTTGACAAGTTTGTTTGTTTGTTATCAGATAGCAGTCGTAGCTAACCGACATGGGGTGCCATTCTTTGTAGCTGCACCGCTGACGACAATAGACTTCGCAATAGCTAGTGGCAAACAGATAGTCATTGAAGAGAGGCCTGAGAAGGAAATGACTCATGTCAACGGCATGAGGATAGCAGCACCTGGTTAGTACACAAGCTCAGCGAAAAAGCTTTACTAGTACTAATGTGACATCTGCATTGCTCCCCCCTCTCCCCCCCGTGCTCATTAGTCTTTCCGTTTAGTCAAAGCATTACTTTTAAAAACCACTGAGGTGTAAATATACTACCTATGTTTGTAGCTGGCAAGAAACAACACCTGGGGGCCTATTTTTGAAACTGGTGACGAGTGACTCACTTTTCACCAGCCACCTCTCTTGACAGACTTGTTTAGAATTGTTGAAATCCACCAGGTTAGATGTTAGTACTTGGGTGATTTATGTGTAAAAAATAAAACAGGAAAACTTAAACATAGGTAAACGTAATTATTTAAATGTCGTAGGGCTTCTTAGAAGACATTACAAATATTAAAGAGACATTTTTTTTGTTTAATTTTTATAATTACTCATTGCCTATTTGGGTATTTTTTTTTTACATAACCTAGTTGGGAAGAGAAAAGAAATGGAAGAAATTTTTCACTATTTCCTAAAAAAATCACAAACTTTATATTACTTATTTTTACTCCCCAGCCTTATATAAAATGATAACATGTTGTGAAATTAATCAACGTGTTAATAAGTATTGCAATGTATGTTCTGTACATTGGTGTTATGTTTTAATGTTTATTAAAAAACTTGGATGAATGTTGTGTGGTCGGATATATTTAATTTAGTGCCACAAAGCTATACACCAATATCATATGGGTATCGGATACTTTGATATGAATTTTCTGTTATCTACTGATATAGCAAAGCATAACTAATGATGTGACTGACTCAACCCGCAATAACTTGTCACCAATTTCAAAAATAGCCCCCGTGTAGTCAATGACAGAACTAGTTGCTACTCACTTACACCGACAAGTTAGATAAGTCTATTGTCTCCCTTTCACATTTATATGGGTAATAAATGTCAGAAATTAATGTTTTATGATATGTTTTTAAGGCTTGAAGAATTAGGGAGGGGGGGATTCATTAAGTATAATTTAAATCAGTCATTTATCATTTGGACATGACGCTGAGAATTTGTCATTTTTATGCATTAAAAACTTGAGATTTTTGGTAAAATTTTGCTTATTTATAAATTTGCAATTTGTCATATGTTTGTGTAGTAAGCAGCAAAGATCCACACGTATATAAAAACAGATTTATTTAATCTACTAGCCTGCCCAAATGTGTTCTATCAATATTTATTTTGGGAGTTAAAACAACTGCTATTTTATGATTATATTGTGAAATAAAACGTGGATAGTCACGATTTATAACTATATTGTGAAATAAAACGTGGATAGTCGCGATTTATAACTATATTGTGAAATAAAACATGGATAGTCGCGATTTATAACTATATCGTGAAATAAAACGTGGATAGTCGCGATTTATAACAAAAGTTGCTTTTGGAATGGTCCCTCACACGCATAGATCTTTGCCTTTAGCTATCTGATATTCAAAATATTATAAAACTTTTTTTGGCGGGGGACAAAAGGATACAACTATTTGGCCTTATATACTTTTTCCTAAAATAATTGTTTTTAAACCTCCAAGAAATAATCACATTAATCGTCACAATATAGTATCACAATAATCGTCATTTCAAGTTGGTTCACCATTGCCGAAATGACAGAAATCGTGTCTTATTTTTATTAAACAGCTGTAAAGCGTTGAAAACAAACGTGAAGTCGGGTACTGACATAAATCGAAAGATCACATTCAAAAAGTTACATTTTCTTATATGATTGTACCTTCTAGCAGCAGTAGAACAATTTAATCGATAATAACATTTGAATGAAAATAGCCTCCAAAATTGATTATGCCTTGTGAAAAGATTTTGAACCATCCAAGTTCCACTGAAGAAGAAAGTGAAGAATTCACCATCTGGTCTCAGTAACTTATGATGAAACTAATTTGTTTGCTATGATAAACCTAATATTTGAACTTGTTGTGATATATGATTCTTGTACAGCTCATATATTTTACTCACTGTCACAAATAAAATCAGTTTATACTTTCAAAACAATCTTCTATTAAATAATTATTAGTAAAATATAACAGTCACCGTGTGATGTTTATTAGACTCCAACAGTAATTTATAATGATGGCGTTCACTGATAGCACGCATGTAATTTAGTTTTTGAGTGAATCTTCTTCATCGCACTTGTATTTATTATTGACTAAACAAAGTAGGATTTGTTATGTATTTTCAAGTGCAACATGACACTCAAACAAATAAAACAAAATTAATAAATGAAATGAAAATAAATAAACTGTTTAGGTTTATATGTTTGATTTTAGGCAAACAGCTTTTGTAAGTTTTCTTGTAGGCAAGTAACTTTAAACTTGGTTTTGTGAAGCCTAAGATGAAATATTTCAAACAAAACAATTTACTTGGGAAAAGTTACTTCCAATATCTCAGTACTCATCACTCAATTGACAGCAAGATACATGGGTTTTCATCTTCCAGCTGATCATATAAAATAAATTGCACAAAGCACTTGCGATAATAAAAAATATATATATAACAGAAATTGATTACTATAAAATTACTGCTTGAATGTGGTAGTGTATTCCATAATAATTTTGGTCACAGAATGTCTGACTTGCCAATTCGTGGATATTTGATGTTTTTTTCTTCAAATACTATATTATTTGCTCGTTTAGTGTGTGAGGATGAAATTCCTAGTGTTTGTTACGTCGAGATATGACCATAGTGCACAAATTCTAGGAAGAGTCATGATTCATTCTAAGCTCTAGATTTTTCCCCCCTAGTGCCTCGATATCCTAAATCGTGACACTGTACTGCTTTTTTGTCTCTTCATTCTCTCTTCTAAGCTATTTTATACGTGACTTTTTTTAAGAGGTCGACAGCCTCTTTTTGCCCTATTTTTCCAGCAATAACTAATTGTACATTCCGTTTACATGTTTGACGACAATAGACCATTTTCATTCTCATACTACTCCGAACACATTGTTAGTTTTAGTGATATGGCCTATTGTAAAACATAGTGAATGGCTGCAATATATCATTTGAAGTTGAATCACATACATAACAGAGTACCAAGAACACCGAATATTAAGATCACAGTGTTACTTATTCTTTATTAACTTACCTCATTGGTTAGTGGTGTATTTCTTTGAATTAATACTGCCAAAACTTAGGTGGTTAGATGATAAGCGACAATTAGTAGGCTATTTTTTCTTTTTAAGAAAATATTAAAGAGTTGATCACTCCCCCACCATCGATTAAAAATATTTAAAATAAAACTATATATGTTAGTAAAAGATTTGTTGGAAAAATCAATTTTTATAAAAAAAATAACAAAATTTTATTTATAAACTATTCAATATTAAGAAAAAAGTTTAATGCATATTTGATAGATTTGGTCAAATTTGACGAATTAGAAGGAGGCAGGAACTAATTTTATGAAAGTACTTTTTTTATTTACTGTATAAATGTTGTATACAATAGGAAAAACGTTTTCATTTGTTTATTTTGTATACTTTAACTTACTTATATACTAGATAAGCAGTTTGACACTATTCAGTGTATGTATTTCTGTATCGTAACGAATAAAGAATATTATATCTGAATCATATTTTTACTAGGGTCAGTTTAATATTTATGTTTATTTTGTTGTCTTCACAGTAAGTGTTTTTGTTTATAACAAAATATGCCAATTTCATGTGTCATCACTGATGGTTTAAGGAATTCAATAATAAAAAAAACACTTAATGAAACTTACTTTTATCAAGAATTATAAACTGTAATGACTTAAATGTTTTAATGTATTTAACTATTTACATTTATTTAGTGAATTTCTCTTCTTGGCAAGAATCTATTACCGTAGGTGGCATGGTACCGTAAACCATGGTAACTTTTGTCCCCCAGGTGCCACAAACACCATTCATTCAAATTTATATATGTATAAGTAGATAAGATCATGGGGTTTCTAGGCCACAAAAGTACGAATACGGAAAAAATATATATATATTTTCTCTGTTAAACGGCAGTTTTACCAATTTAAGTTACTGTTGTACACTTTTTTCCCCATTAAAATAGCTTAAATTTCCATTTTTTTCTACTGAAATAGCAAACATTATCTACATTTAAAGAAAAATCCATAAATTTAAACAAATCCAGGGATAAAAAATCGATTTATTCAAGTTTTACCAAAGGTATTTCTTTATCATTAACCCGTTTAATTTCCGTAACAATTAATTGTAAATTTTCTACTTTGTTTAATTCTTTAATTTTGCTATCATCCAAAATATTGACAAATCCATTTGCTAAATATTCTTTACAATCTTCCAACTCAATAATTGTAAAACTACATTTATCTGTTGTTCTTTCAAATATTCTAATTTCTTTAATGATTTATATTCTTTATATTCTAATTCTTCAATTTTATTCAATTCTTCCATTTGCTAGACAAAAATTCCAATTAGAAGTTTTAAAATAAAGCAAAACTACTTTTACAAACATAATTATTTGTTTGTGGGAGATAGAAATCTTGAAACTGTATCATTATAATCTGGTTGTATACAAACATTGTTATTCAAATGTTTAAATATCATTGGTAATAATTTCTTGCATGAAATATTTGTATTCGTAAAAGTTAAATATTTATTGAAAATATATGTAATATTTTGAATATGTTTCCAACTCAATTCAAAATTGATATTATTATATAATTGATTTAAAAATTGGTAATAAAACACCCAATATATGATATATTTTTTAAAAATAATCCTACACTTTTACGAGTTATTTTAGAAAATTTTTGTTAAATGCATAAATGATATTACATAATTACATAATTGTTGCATGAGATATGGTTGGAAATGATTAAATCTTCTTAAAATTTTGATTTATTGTTCTCTTATTTGTCTTTCCATTTATATTATTTTTTATAAATTACTCTTTTACAATCATTACAACCTACACAATTTCCAATAATTGTGAGCTCGGTTTGATTATGACATTTAAACAAATATTCATTTATAGATAAAAATTCTATTATTTAAATGGAAGAACCGATTCATTGCTATAAATGTAAGAACAAAACTAAAAATATAGTCCATAAATCGTTTAAATGAAAAATGGATTGTATAACTAGGCCTACAAAATGTTCAGTTTGTAAAACGAATCAAAGTAAAATTATTAAAAAAGAGGTCAAACCAATTATTAAAAAATAATTAAATAAAAAAGAACAAATAATTAAGCAAAAAAAATTCATGCTACAATTAGAAAAAAATTTTCCAAAAAGAAAAATATTTACATTAGGTATTGATGATATATGGGCTGTAGATTTAATTATAATGAAAAGTGATGAAAAACAAAATTATGGTTATAAATATAAGTTAAATGTCATTGATACATTTTCTAAATATGTATGGGCAAAACCATTATCACATTCGCTGCGGAAAATTGTATATTAAGATGACACACAGGTGCTGAAAATTTGTATTTCATAAAATCTTTCCTTTTATGTTCAAAAGTCAGGAATAAGTGTTATCATTTATATTCAAGACTCAAGACTCCTATCGATGGTTTTTGGGCATAAATATTTATTGGTCGTCGGTGGATCCTCAGCACTGCGCACAAAAAACAGCACAAAAACTATCACACATCTTCGCAGCACCGCAGTCCTGCGATGTTGCAAATGACACAGTTTAGTTTTATTTATAATCTATTGACTAAAAATGAACTATTTACACCATATACGTGAACCACATTGAGTGCATACTATATACATAAACACGTAATAGCGCGCTGCCCCGCTGGCGACCAAGCCGCACCCGCAAAACGCGAACGAACGGCACTGTACTATGCACACACACTGTAGGAACAATGCGGTAGCAGATCAACCTTCCTCTCCGAGTGGCTGAACCACACTTAGTAAACAAACACGAAATGACGCACTACCCTGCCGGCGACCATGCCACAACCAAGCGGCAACTCCTGTAGTCCGCCGGCGGACCAGCCGCAGTGAATGGGTTAAAGAAAAAAGATGGAAAAAATGTATCAAAAGCATTTAAAGAAATAATAAAAGATGCTATAAAAATAGGTCACAAATCTCAAAATTTATTGCACACAGACAAAGGGTTAGGATTTATAAACAACAATTTTAATGAAATATTAGATATAAAATTAAATTCTATCAAACAGAAAATTAAGAAACATCTAGTATAATTGAGGGTTAAAATATAACTCAAAATGAAAAAAAATCAGTGCAATTCGAGATAGATAAAAATGTTGGATTGATAATCTCCCAAAAATAGTTAAAGAATATAATAATTCTTATCATTCAACCATTAAAACTAAACCAATTGATGTAAATAACGATGGTGAAAAGGATTTAAAAGAAACATTTATTGAATATGAACCACAAATTTGTTTAAATAGATGAAAATTTAAAATCAATGATAAGAGTTATAATTGCAAATAAAAAATCAATATTTTCAAACAAATATACAAATAATTGGTCAAATAATTGTATTGATTTGTTATTTCCAAAATAAATCATACAAATACAGTCACTTATAACATACAAATTTTAATAATGAGGATATAATTGGTAGTTTTTATGATTATGAGTTAAAGTAAACAAATTTATACAAAATAAATTAAAACTTTTTCTATATAAATGGAGAATAAATGAGCTAAATGTAAAATACTGAAAGATATTACAGAATTTAGTAAAGTTAAATATATAAAATATGGTTTATACAACTATTGTAAAGAATGTTCTTCTAAATAAAAAAAAAACTATATAACATTATCAAAATAGTATAAAAAATATAATAATTGCAAAGAAACGCAAGATATTTCAAATTTTTATAAAAAACACCAGAGTAAAGATAGAAAACGTGCAATCTGTATTCAATGTATTAGAAAAATGTTTAATGATTACAACAAAATGTGAATGTGGAAGAAATATTAAATGGACAATTAGTTATCCAAGACATTTACAATCAAATATTCATAAACAACAAATGAACCCCCTATAAAATATTGAAAAAATATTATGGAACATTTAAATAAGCTGCTGATAGTCATACACATACTATTAACCGCTTTAACCTTGGTTCTGAGCTAAAATATCTTGTTAAAAATAAAATCCAAATTTAATAAAAGGTCGTTTTTGAAAAAATCTAGATTTTAAGTAATATTAACAATATTTTAAGCTATATTTTTTGAAGATAATATAGAAATTATCTATAAAAAGTCAATTTAAAATACATTTTTCTAAAAATTAATTTTTAATCAAATGTTTTCTGATAAATTATGAATAAAAATAAAATTATTAATTTCCCCTTTTGTTTAGACTATAAAAATGAAGATTTGAGAAATCATTTAATAATTTGTAAAACCCTTGAACCCTTTAGGCCTATAATGCTGTTTCCAGGCGAAACAGTTCAATTTAAAGATTACCACAAGAAATTTGAACATCCATTTGTTATATATTGAGATTTCGAAATGCTTTTAAAAAAGATTGATTCATGTGATAATAATCCTAAACAATCATAATCAAAAAATCAAAACTATGTTCCTTATGGATTTACATTTCATTTGTTGTCTAGAGTAACAAATAAAATGTATAAAACCAAATGTTGTAGAGCAAAAATTGTAAAATAATTGATAAATATTCTCAATGTATTGTTTGAATATTTAGATCAAATTTCTAAATATCTAGCTAAGAAATATAATTCCAGAAACAAAAAGCCTATAAATTTAACAACATAGAAGAAATTCAATTCCAAAAAGAAAAAAATATCTCGTACATGTGAAGATGGTGATTTCTATAATAAAGAAAGAAAACCAGTAAGATACCATTGTCATTTAACTGGAAAATATGAAGGTGCAGCACATTAATCTTGTAATCTAAATCTAAAAATTCCTCTAAATATATACCTGTGTTTTGTCATAATAGTTCAAATTATGATACATATTTATTTATAAAAGAATCAGCTAAGAAATATGATAAAATTGATTTGATCTCAAATACAGATGAAAAATATATAAATCGTACAGTTAACTCTGGTTATGGATATAAATTTTAAGATGATATGCCAAGAAAATTTGTATAATTATCATTCGTTGATACATTTAGGTTTATGGCTTCTTCTATTGAAAAATTAGCTAACAACTTAAAAGAGTTTATATATTTAAATGGATTTATAAAAGATGATGATTTAATTGAAATTGATGATGAAACTTTTGATATTTTAACTTCAAAATGTACATTTTCTTACGAATTTATAGTTGATGTAGACAAATTATATTTCATCAAATATTAGATGAAGATAAATTTCATAGTTGTTTAACAGATGAAAATATAAGTGATGTTGATTGTAAAAACTATTTAAAAATTTGAATAAATTAAAATTAAAAATCATTAGGACATTATTATGATCCATACTATATTCAGAATGTATTATTATTAGCTGATATATTTGAACATTTCAGATCTGTATGCTTGAAAAATCACCATCATTAGCTTGGGATTCAATATTAAAATTAACAAATATAGAATTCAAATTAATAAGTAATTATAATATGGTACTTAACGCATTCGCTGCGGGTGGGTCGAAATCGGACATTGCTCAGCATTGGAACATATGAGATTTTCATGTTTAAACATATCAAATGCAGCAAAAGTGTTAATGATAGAAAAAGGGTGGCATTTCTCAATGTATTACTAGATATTGTAAAGTTAATAATGAATATGTTAAAGATTATGATCAAACTAAACCTGAAAACTATATGTTATATGTTGATGCAAATAATTTACATGGTTGGACATTTTCACAAAAATTACCTTATAAAATATCGAAAGAAACTAAATCTACTATTACCCTTTGATGTGTTTAACTTTATCTATGAAATCATAGCTATTTTTCACATTGTACACTAATTCCAAGTCCTTGTTTAATCTTGCAGATAACAACTTTGAAACATTGTAGATTAGTTTCTTTTGATATTTCTAATTTGTACACAAATGTAATCAGTATTATGGAAACAGTTGATTTGATTAGATGTAGGCTCTTATATTAGATTGGATAAGGTTTATGTAAATCAACTTGTAAAATTGTTAAAAAATGTACTGAAGCAGAATTATTTTATATGTAATAATAGGTTTTATGCACTGACTGATTGATTAGCTGGGGTCCACTTTCTGCAATAATGTTAGAAGTGTTCGTGCAACATCAAGAGTAGTGAATATTGAAAAACTGAAAAAAGAGCATGAAGTGCTAATGTACGTTAGATATGTAGATGATGTCCTTATAATTTTCAACGAAACCAAGAACGGTGAATGAGATGATATGATGAAGATATTCTACAACCACCTCAGAAACATGAATTTTACGAGCGAACTGGGAAAAGAGGGGCAAATCAATTTCCTGGATCCAACACAGATAAGGAGATAAGATGAGCTGGAATTTGAAATATACAGGAAGCCAACACAAACGAATATGACCATCATCCGCAAGTCCATACATCCAACAAGCCACAAGACCGCTTCATTTTGTTTGATGGGGCATAGAGCTTACAAGATCCTATCAAGTGAAAAGAACAGAAGGAAGGAAATAGCAACAATCAAATCCATAACACATGCCACCGTATACAGTTTTATACTCATTGATGAACTGGGAACGAAAATATTAAAGAAGAAGAACCAAGAACGGCTCCAAAGCATGACAACCCTAGGAAACGAACTTGAGAAGGAGGGTTGGAGATATGCAGCATTCAACTTCACTGGAGATAGAATACAGAAATTCGCAAATCGATTTAAGAAGTATGGAGTATCCGTAGCCTTCACGACGCAAAACACCATCCCAAGATTGAAGATTGCATAGATTTTGATAGGCCTAATGTATATACAATAAGTTGTAATGATTGCAGTAATCTGTATGTTGGTCAAACTGTTAATCTAGTAAAAAGATATAAGAATCATGTTTCAGCATGGAAGAACAGGAAACCGCAAAGATCAAATGTCGCAAAGCACCTCCTGGACAATGGACACACATTGGGAACAATTGAAGTATTCTCCACATTTGTAAGAAAGGAATTATAATGAATGTATGAGAAGAATTGTTTATTTTTAAGGAAAAATGTAAGGATAGGAATAAATTGATTAATGAACATGTCAACTTTGACTCTGGTGGTACTTTTCGCAACTTGTTTCCGGAACTTCCGGTAGCCACTAGTATATAAGCTGTACGCTGTCTTGTTTCTGTCATTCGCTGATTGGGCCTGATGATGACCGGTGTGACTGGTTGAAATCGATCGCCTAGTACCATCTTGTTTTGTATATTTACCGTTTTGTATGTAAGTACAGTATAATTGTAAATATATTTTGAAGTGTTGTGAGACGTAGTTTTATTTTATCCCATCTCTTCACTATATTGATACATCATAGAATCAAAATGTTTTGTCTGAATTTTATTATATTCTATTAACATTTTCCAGTCTACATAATCTTTATGTTCTTTTGTAAATCTAAAGATAATTCCTGATACTTAGAAATCTTTATCCAATCCAATTTGTCCTTGTATTCTCTAATAAAAGCTTCTGAAAGCTTTACCAAACCGCTAACTTTATCCATTTCAACATAAAATAACTTATATTTTCTCTAACAAAATCTTCAGAAAGTTCTATAACTAATAATTTGATCAGAACAATAAATCTTTATTATTTTATGTTTAAAAGTGTTAATAAAATCTTTTGGAAGATTAACACGATTTAGGCACATTAACAAAATCCTCATAATATTCAAAATCTTGTATTGTTTTTAATTTCAGTATCTTCAACCATTCCTCATCATTAAGTTGATTTAAACCAATTTTTGCTAAATTCCTTAATGCTTCCCTTTTCTTTATAACATATTAATAAAGTTTCTGAATCCAAATGTTCAAATATGTTTTTTATTATAGGATAAAATCTTATCGATAGTAAGTCGTTCAAGAAAATTTTTTTTTATTTTTTAAATACGTTTTCAAATTATTTATTTTAAATTTAATAATTAATTAATATAATCCTGGTTAGTTAATAAATTTTGTTTTTTTTATATTTTTGGGCTAACAATTCGGCACCTCAAATATTTACATAGTAAATGAATATAGACCAGATTCATTGATAAAAATTATATATTTTTTTTAATTTTTCTTAAATTGAACGATTTGTTCACTTTGAAAAGTTTTTACTGTTTTCAAAACGGGTATAAACCGCTTCATTAATGAAAATAGTACGAGGTTGAAAATTTAAAGGTAGGAACTTTTCATCCCCCTACATTTTTATATATTCTATGATATTTTTCTCTAACATGATCTCTTGTTGCTTTTTTAGAATTTTCAGCCGATAAATTTTTACTGCTTGGATTATTGTATAAACAATGATGCATATTCATATGTCGCTGATTTATTTGAACCATAATTAAAACAATATCAAAGTTTCATTTTAATAACCCATTTCTTCTTATTCTATATTGTTTTCTTTAAAAACTGTTACAAATTCTGTTTTCTTTCTAAAATTGTCATACACTGTGTTTAATTTGTTATAGACCCTAAAAAATTAATAAGTTTTGAGTTATGAACACTTCTTTTTATATTTTAAATAATACCGAATTTCAAAAAATAATTTATTTTGCGATAAAATTGTTTTCATTCATAAATTTTAAAATTGTTAATAATTTTACTTTTTTCCAATATCAATAAAAACACGTATTTATACATGAATCCTGAATTATTATTAAACATAGTCTTTTTGGGTTAGAATTAGTAATTTATTCTCTTTTCAATCTTAGATACAACATTTTTATATTTTCATTAATTAATAAATTTCCTTCACTATCTTGAATTAAAATTTTAACCCTTAGCGGTCGTATTCATCGTTCTCTTTTCCTTCCCTACAGATCGGGAAGGCCACACTTAGTGGCCCTCTCATTCTGTCTAATGACGCGACATTGTCAGCGCTGAAGGTAGCCCCACAGCTCGGGCCGGCCACGCGTAGTGGCCCTCTACGCGTTTCCTGTTCAGCTCGGCTGTCCACCCCGTAGTGGCCCCCTGTTTCTCTTCATATTATTTAACATTGTAATTTTGTTTTCAATTCTCTCTGCTTGGGAGGTGCTGCGCTCCCTCGGCAATCATCGGAACTATCTGGAGACAACAACAAGACAGTATATTTTTAGCTGATCACAATATTATCACGTTTGTCATTGGTGAGTTATTTGCTTGTGTTGTGCACCAGTCCTTTTAAAGGCTTTTAATTTTTAATAAATTGATATTTATGATTAATAAATGGCCTCAAATAGTGACTTAACATCCGATACTATACGGGATTTATAATACTCTTTATAATACTCTTCATGTGTAAATGTTAGGCAATAATGATTTCAATTTAGTTTTGTAAAGCTTTTTGCAGTTCTTTTAATGGTTTTATATACAATATACTTCTTAATATTATTTTGTTTCAGTACCAAGATTTTAAATTAATATTATATATTATCTATGTTCTTTCTACTTTTCAGTAAACTCATAATAAAGCTGGTAATTTGAATAATACTGTATGATAATTATATAACTTGTCAAATATATTTAGATTTGTAGTTTTTTTTTATTACTTTATTGCAAATGAACCATTTTCATTGTTTTTTAATCAGTTTTAACCGTAAAAGATACTTTTTTAACCGTAAAAGATACTTTACTTTTTTATTTTATTTAAGAGTATTAATAATTTAATTGTTATAAACGTTTTAATATTTGAGTAATAAAGTTGTTATTAAATACGAGTGTACATAATTGAATCCTAATGATGACCGAGTTTACAGTCAAATGTTAGGTTAAACATCAGTGTTTTGGAGTTAAAAGGCTCGCCACACGGTATTTAATCCAAGCGTAAGACGTAAACAAGAGAAGTAGTAATGGCGGCCAAACTACGCAGTGACGCGGGGCCACTACGAGTGGCCCTTCCGAGCTGTAGGCGCGTCACTTCGTATATATATTACACCTTGTCCCGTTACGGATCTTGTGGCCACACGTAGAGGCCTTCCGACCGCTAAGGGTTAATAGTTTGTATTTTATTTATATTTATTAATTGAATAAAATCAATTATATTTGGTTTTTTACTAATTTTTGCTCCATATTCAATATTAGGAAATGTATACAAATTCTGATTGTGCATGTAAATGTGAATGTTCTTGATGGTTCTCAGAACTATACTCAACAAAATTAACATAAATTTCTATAACATCAAAAGGTCTAATTTACTAATATGTGTGCTTGTAGTTGTTTTTTCAGCTTCAAATAACCATGGACTTTTAGAATGGTTTTCAGTAATATAGCCAAGTAAATATATTAGTTTTGGGCTACTTGTCATATTTACTGGAGGTTTTATTGAGATATATTTATCTTTTATAGTAATTTCAAAATCATATTCATCATACATATTTATTTTCTTTATAAATTCTTTTAAACCATTTATAAACTCGTTTTTAATGTCTTCTATAATTCCCTTTATTTATATTAAAAGTTTTACCTATTTTTTTATCTTTACTTTCTTTGATATAATATCCATAAGCATTTTTATAATCATTTGGTATATTGATACAAAATTATCCGAATAAAATCCACTAAGACCAATATTATATTTTGAATCATCTAAGTGAATAGAATGTTCTAATCTTAATTCTAATGTTGATAAATTACTAGTTATTTTAAATAGTTTAATAGATAAAGTTGAAAAAGCGCAGAAAAATATAAAGAAACCAGAAACTTCAGAATTCATTGATGAAGATGGAGATGGTGAAGGTGATATAATAGGAAAACCGATTCAATAATTTTGTCTATACTGTATAAATGGAGCTGATATATTGTCTTAAATGTAAACAAAAAACTAATTTTAACGATTTAGAAATAATTAAAAATAAAAATAGCATTAAAGCCAAATGTTTGTATATGTAATTTGAAAAAGTCAATCTTCAAAAATATCTTCCTAATAAATGGCGATATCTAACATTTTTATACATTTTTGCCCTAAGGTGATTTCTTAAAAGTTTAGCAGAACCCATTTTACATTACTGATGGTTGGTTGTTGGTAGGTATCGGGTGTTGGAACCCTGCGTTCGATGTGACCCCTGCAGAACTGATCACGGGGATTGTCACAGAGAAGGGAGTCTTCAGTCCGAGTGATCTCATGGAGAAACTTCGGAACTCTGCCGGCTAGCTACCCCTCCACACCCTCCTAGCTCCTGCTCCAAGGCCTACTCGACGTATATGTATAGTCATATCTTCGTTATTCCTCGATATAATGGAGGATTCGGGTAAAATAGTGTAGGCCTCAAAACATTTCCTAAACGTTATCGTTAACTGGAGGTTTATGATGGACATACATACTGCCTTGAAATACATACATACTGTATGTTGTCTATAATAGAATTGATTGTGGAAAACAGATTTAGATCTCTTATCTCTTGGGGAGTATATGTTCTTGGAATTCTTTAAAGATCAGCCATGTCGACTAATACTTGTTCCGTTCTCTGGGGTCAAGCATTTCTCTGAATAAGACATATTTCAATCGGTATGAAAAGTACCAGCTTACCCGATAGTCGGGATGTGTTTGCGACTGCAAAAAGGTCCACCTTTAAACCTCTTAAGATATGAAGTTCTGACCGACATTTAACAAAAGATAAGACATCTACTTTTGCATCCATAATCAGTGATAATAGGTTCTAAATACCGCTATAGAGAACTGGTTATTGTATACATAAGTGATATTGTAAGGAATGTACTTATGTTAAATTAGTCAAAAGAAAAGCTCAAAATATATTTTATAAGATAATGGTGAGTAGCGTAACAGTAAATAATTTGCCTGATTTGAGAAAACATTTTTCGACATACTGTTTTTTACATCTTTTCATGTGGTGTTTTTCTCAAATAGAAATTGTTATCGATTTTGATACTAGGTAGTAATTGTTTGATCGAATGGATGAATGAAACTCATTAATTTGTTAAACTCGCCTCTGATAAGTAATATATTAAAATTTGTACGGTGCAAAGTTTTGATATAATTGCTTAATATTTTGTTATACACTTGTTCCGGCTAAGAAAACTTTTTTACTAACATATTTTGCTGGCGTTACATCTTTTGGAGACTTAATTTTTTATTAAGTCACGATAAACAAGAAATATAAATATTAAAATGAAAAAAGAGCCTAACCTCTCGGTAATGAAAACTATTATCAGCGGATTTTAAAGAAAAACGGTTCTGAACTTTTTGACTATCTTTAATGAATCTTGTTTATTCTGTATTTATTTGTTAGGTTTGGCACATTTCCTAAGCTGTAACCATCCTAAATATACTGGGTATCCCAAAAAAACTGAAAATTGGTTAAGATTAATCTGTTTGGACTCATTGAGATTGTTTCAAAGATTACTATATGATAGTAAACTCATGAAGTATCATTTGAAAAGATCAGCTGACGCATTATTGTTACTCGAAATTTTAAATCGTAGAAAATAACCTACAATAAAGTAGGCGCTATGAACGTACACACAGCTCCATACCCAGGACTGTAGAGAAACCGGTCTTCTCGGGTCCTTTGCCCAGGATCCGCAATGGGCCCTTTGCTATGAGCGTACACACAGCTCCATACCCAAGACTGTAGGGAAACCGGTTTTCTCAGGTCCTTTGCCCAGGATCCGCAATGGGCCCTTTGCTATGAGCGTACACACAGCTCCATACCCAAGACTGTAGGGAAACCGGTTTTCTCAGGTCCTTTGCCCAGGATCCGCAATGGGCCCTTTGCTATGAACGTACACACAGCTCCATACCCAAGACTGTAGGGAAACCGGTTTTCTCAGGTCCTTTGCCCAGGATCCGCAATGGGCCCTTTGCTATGAGCGTACACACAGCTCCATACCCAAGACTGTAGGGAAACCGGTCTTCTCGGGTCCTTTGCCCAGGATCCGCAATGGGCCCTTTGCTATGAACGTACACACAGCTCCATACCCAAGACTGTAGGGAAACCGGTTTTCTCAGGTCCTTTGCCCAGGATCCGCAATGGGCCCTTTGCTATGAGCGTACACACAGCTCCATACCCAAGACTGTAGGGAAACCGGTTTTCTCAGGTCCTTTGCCCAGGATCCGCAATGGGCCCTTTGCTATGAACGTACACACAGCTCCATACCCAAGACTGTAGGGAAACCGGTTTTCTCAGGTCCTTTGCCCAGGATCCGCAATGGGCCCTTTGCTATGAGCGTACACACAGCTCCATACTCAAGACTGTAGGGAAACCGGTCTTCTCGGGTCCTTTGCCCAGGATCCGCAATGGGCCCTTTGCTATGAGCGTACACACAGCTCCATACCCAAGACTGTAGGGAAACCGGTCTTCTCGGGTCCCTTGCCCAGGATCCGCAATGGGCCCTTTGCTATGAGTGTACACACAGCTTCATACCCAAGACTGTAGGGAAACCGGTTTTCTCGGGTCCTTTGCCCAGGATCCGCAATGGGCTTCGAAGGAAAGGTCCTTCGATGGCAGTTTGCGGCGGTGCCGCCATAAGAAGCATTTAACACTTTTTACCCAACTCAGTTTTTACTGCTTTACAGTTTTTACATGGTAAATAGCTATTGATAAGAGTTTGCCAACCGCGTAATATCAGGCGGGAAAACGACAGTAAGTTGTATAAAGTTGCCCTTTAACGAGGAATCGACGACTTAATGTCAGCCATAAAGGACAATTGAACCGCGTAAAATTGACAATAAATTACTACCTGGCCATGTAATATCAGCCATAAATATAATCAGGATCACGTAATGTCGGCTAAAAACTACAATAGAATCGTGTAATATTTGGTATAAATGACGATTTAACTGCCTAATATATTGACCTAAACGACAGGACCAAAATAATGGTCATACATGACACCCGTGACCAGGCCGAGGATAGCTGGGTTAACAGTAGAGGTGGCAAGATAGGTGGCAAGATAGGTGGCCGTGTCATTTTTCCCGAAACCCACTAAAGCTGTCCATACCCTATCCCCCATGGTTTACCTATCTAAAAACCATGTGATTTCAGATGGGTTTTAATGAAAAGGCCAAGTTTACTAGTCCAAAGTCTCCAATCGTCAAGAATTCAGATTATGAATTAATATATAGCCTTCGCAACATTAGTGATGAAGGGCACCATAGAGTGCGGCAGAGCTGGATAACGAACTGCCTATATTTTTGCTAACTATGGAAACCGATGAAGTTCACCAACAAAAATTATACCCAATAAAACTTAAGAATGTGTCTGACACTTGTAATTACTGGAACTTTGTATAGTATATTTGTTAATAACAAATTGTTATTGAGGTGTTTACACTCCAACAAAGTTGTTCAGTTATTTTTAGGACATCCGGTATATTTATAAATGTTTATGTATTCTGTTTTATTTGTTTAAGTAGAAACAGTGAGTAATAACTCTTGAGCATTTAAAATGCCATTTGAAACCCTAAGGAACTCCAACCTTTATTTTAAAACTCTAAGAATTTATTATGACTTTGAGTCATCATTAACACCTTAGAATAGTAAACTGCATTATAAACTGTATTAAGTGCCTCTTAAAACTATAATCCGAATAAAATCTAATAAATCTTAACAATATATAACTAAACTTATTTTTTATTTCAACTTTTTTAAACTTTATTATTGCTAATAGGTTTTTGAAAGGATAAGTAAACACAAATTTTGAACTTCCATTGTTGATGTTATTTTTATTATTTTGTTTATATTTTTATATTTATTTAATTTCAAAATCCAATCCTTTTTGTATATAGATTTTCAGCTCTGTCCCCTTTTTTATGTTATATAGAGTATGAAATGTTGTCAATTTGGTTTTATAAAAGCTGAGTGATAAATAGTTTCTTGAAGAGTACCATATTATATTATCATAGCGAAAAATTATATTTCTATTTTTGGAACTATTAGTAAAGCATATAAATAGTTGTATTTATTTAGTTTTTCTCGGTAATATATATTTATTTCAATAAGCCTTCCACATTTCTCAACCATTTTCCCCTAAAATTGTCTCAATCTCAGCATCTACTGAGATTTTATTAAAGAGTTACTAATCAAAATTGTCTAAGTTGTTGATAATCTTCATGCCATTTAGTTTAACAAATGTTTATTTTTTAGCATTATTCAAACTATCAGTTGCTAAGTTCAAGGTTTACATACGGATTGTGTTATTGTAACTTTTGACGATTTTATGAAGAGCTTATTATCGAGTTACACATATTTTTGTAATTTTTACATATTTATTTAGCACATAGCTACAAATTTGTCTGTTAACTCAAAAGACAAAAATAGTATAAATAAAATAGGTATCAACTTTATAAATTGTTACTTATGATTTAACAAATAATGAAATATAGTCAATTATTAAATATCTATGATATTATACTTATTGACTTTATATTCTCTGTGTTTATATTACAAATTTTACTATATTTTATATATCAAATATATTATTACTCGGTGTATGCTGTACACTGTTCAGTTGTCACACCATATAAAATGCTTTACATATGAAGTTTATGTTTCTTAGCCTGCTTTTTATCTCGTGATATGTTGACAACAATAAAGAAAATTGGTGTTTTTATTGATAGCATCAATTATTCATTGATGTCCCAAGACATAAATTAATACTTCAAGAGAAGCAACCTCAGCACTATAAAGAAATGCACTGAAATATTTAAGGCCGGAGATGCACGAGCAGATAATCCTCGACATTTTGTCGGCTACGAAACCGTGTCTGAACCAGAACCAAGGAGTGTAAATGGAAGTAGGTTCACGGGCAGGTTTGACGCCGCAGTAGAACATAGAACAAGGCGGTTAGGCGGACGGCCCGCCATAGGAGGCGGAATATCGGCGCGCGAATACACTGGCTGTCGCGGGCAGTTTCTCAGTCGCTGTCGTGTTTGCATGGTCAGTCAGTATTCAGTTCCTCAGCCAGTGGGCATGCTGACGTTAACCAGTGCAGTATTACTGCAATTTGAAATTGAGAACTGAAATTGAGTCTCGCGCTTTTCTTTTCTATATTTGAAACTCAAACTCATAAATACATGACAAGTTAGGCCTATTCATTGGCTTTGAATACAAACTTATTAGCAACAAGTCCCACTGTTTTTTATGTTTATTTATTTAAAACTACCTACGTGTTTTCCCATTTTTTAACGCAAAAAAAGTTTGACACCAAATACATAAAAACATATGATTAAAATAACTAGACCAATGGTATTTTGTAGGCAACTGTAAGGACTAAGTTGACTTTTTCAAAAGTTTTCCAGTGGCATACCCTGTTTGTGGGGGGGGGGTGGAAAAATAAAACTGTATAGTCCATCCAGATAGGGAAGGCGGGTAAGAGATTAAGGCACCGCTGGAGCTCCCAAGAATAGCTTGGGACTGGCCGACCGCCCGTGCTAATGAGGCGCGAATCGCACTCCACTCTAAAAAATAGGGATATTTCACCCTTTGTGGCCCAAAATGTCAAAATTTGTAATAAAACAAAGGGTTTAGGGTTTCCGATTGTTTTGCCCAACAAACTTTAAAAAATTGTTTACAGAAAGGAAGGTACTTACCAAATTTGAAGTAAATCGGATAAAAAACGTGGCTGCTAGAGTGCAAACATATATAAATAAAGTTTGTAGCGACCTCTCAAAACGTGTTCAAGGAGTCATGTTAAGAACTTATATCGTGATCCTGAGCTTAAGTCTCACCGTGCAGGTCATGCTAATAGCTTACTATTCCATAATAAATTTGCTAATTAGACCCAAAAGTGGACAATGAAGTATGGTAATGTAAATTCTCGCATATGAGAATAACGCAAGTATCCACATATGTGAGTATTTCCCATAGTAAGTATGAATTTTTATGGTTTAACTGGCTGCCCTCAACAAACCAGGTTGCAAATGAGATTTAAATAGAGAGCAGAGAATGTTGTTGATGCCATTTTTCCATTGCTAACTGCCTGAATTCCTTCTATTATGGCGATGTTACGATGTTTTAACTGCTCGCATGTGTAAACAAATCTTTTGGCTCAGTTCCTGTTGACTTGCCCCCAAAGTCATGAAGTGTTCTAGTCGCTTCATAACTAAACAGTCCTGTGCACACAGCCAGCAGTGCTTTACACGCCTCCAAACGATGACATCAACATTGTAACGTTAAATATTCCATTCTTATTACTTTTAACGGTAATTATAAAAATCCTTAAAATGAGGGATGCTTAAAAAAGACAGACTGGTACTGTAAACAAATAAAAGTTAGTTTAACAAATTATTTTACTTGCTGTTTTAGTCATTTATAATTTGCATGTATATAATATACTTTTACAGTGGAATGTAAATACACATTCTAAAATTTTCTGCCTACTTTTTTTGAGAAGCCATATTTCAAATACTTTAAAAATTTCAAAAACAGTGATCAATTTTAGGTTTCAGATTTTGGGTTGGGGTTGGAAATACGATCTCTTGTTGATTTGTTCATAGCCGTTATAGTCACAGAATGCCTGATAAAGACAGTGAAGTAAGTGGAGGGGGTTGCTTCAAATAAATATCTTGCAGTTTTGAGATGTTAAAACATCAGAAATGCTGGTGGAAAGTCTAAATGTAACAATTTCTTCTAATATTTGTCCTTGCTTTTCTATAATATGCCTGATTTTTAAGGGCATTTTTTATGAAAAAACCACTACGAAGCTTAATTTGTAATTAGTTGTTGCAATCAGAGATCAACATGTGTATTGTAATTATGGTTTTTTCAGTATTTTTAAAGTCACAAATCACTTCCCCCTTCCCCTCTGCCCTCACAATTAATTGAATTTGAATTATGATTTATATTTGTTAACATCAAAGTAAACAAAGTTTGTAGCTTAATGTCTCTTTTTTACACACCTACGTTAATGTGTGCAATTTCTGTCATGTGTTGGATCAAATAAAACAACTATATGCTCAACTCTAGCTACTAAAATTTTGATGTCGAGAATTTAAAACGGCAATCGGTTCTAAAAGTACAGTAATAATCTGCTTTAAAACAATAGAAAATTGATGATGTTTTCTTATGTAACTTGTTCTCCTTATAGTATAAACCGATTCTTATTCAGAAGACAAAACACGAACGTATGTTGGTACAGGTCGTATAAGACTTTGCCCTTTCAATCTGAATCGATTAACCAAACACCTTTCATCCATTTAAGGCTAATTCGAAGTTTGATTAGACAGTTCCAGTCAGTTATTTCTGAAATGTTATCCTCCTATCCACAGGAGGTAAATTGCAATTGCCCAGCATGTTGTTAAATGCGGACTAAATATAACCCATTAACAAAAACAATAGACGTGGCAGACACACAACTTTATTGGTTATAACATTTTTACACAATAAAGTATTATCTCACCAGCTGTTTTTGTATTAAATGTATTTCTTAATAACAGAAAGTGGAAAATACATTTAACTATCAAACCAAATTTAAGTTAAAATTACCTAGATCGAAACATAGCAGATTGAGGTACCTTTCCTCAATCCTCATCAATTGAACAAACGCACCTTTCAGCGCAGCTCTGAGATCATTATTATTTCTACACTTGATCTACTTTTGAATAAGAAAAAAAAAATTTAAAAATATGTTCTCAACATAACATTGTCTTTTAAATTAAAAATACCAATTGCATCAAAGCAAAAATGGTAAAATATTACACTTGTATTAAGTTTGTGTTTAAGGTTACATATTAAGTTAAACATAAAAACAAGATAAAAATAAAACCTAAAAATGAATTAACTGGAAAACCAGACTGTGCATGAGACTGTTTTCCATCTATACTTAATTATTCAGACTCTATACACACCATCACTTAACATTCAGCCTCTCAGTCAGGTGAAGTTAGTTATTAATTATGTGTTAATACGAAAAATTTGGAGAAAATCAAATGTAAATTAATATGCTGGTTGTGTGGAGTCCCAGGACTACCTTAAAACTGGTATGTACCAGGTTTGATGCTGACATTGGGTACAGCAAATGAAGTTGTCATTACATATGGTAAGTCTTTTGGCTGTCCA
This sequence comes from Allygus modestus, assembly GCA_963675035.1. Classification (NCBI taxonomy): domain Eukaryota; kingdom Metazoa; phylum Arthropoda; class Insecta; order Hemiptera; family Cicadellidae; genus Allygus; species Allygus modestus. The sequence continues at coordinate 13,439,724 of OY776113.1, read as the reverse complement.
TTATGACAAACTTCCCTTTCACATTTGGTCCCTCCATTTGCAGCGGCTAGGGGCAGAATCTCCGGGTTTGGTCCCCAACCTGCCAACCCGAGAATGGATGGTCCCTGGCTGATGTACATGGATACCCTGTCAGTTGAGTTGACCAGGTGGAGGGCAGAATGCGGGTCCCCTGTTTGAGAGCCTCATCCCAGCTGTCACAGGGGCACGGGAGTTGGCCCTCTGAAGGATCGATTTGGCTGCCGTCCCATAAAAAAATAGGCGTTCTTTGGCTGTAGAACGGGGTCGAATCGCCGATTGTATTTGTAAAAATACGTTCTGCTTGTCATTCGGGCCTATAAAACGGGATCCGGCTTTATTTTTTGCTGGGAAAATGTGGTCTGATTGCCAATTTTTATGATAAATCACGGTTAGATTGTAATTTTGTCATATATTGAGTCTCGGTCGTAATTTTCGGTCAGTAAACAAGTTGCGGCCATCGATTTCGGACTTCAAAATGCCAGGAACGGTTGTTTGTGGCAAAAAGAATGAAGTGAAATTGCCTATTTTGTTTAAATAAAATAATTTTAAACAAGTCATTTTTTTCTGTAAAACGCAGTCTGGCAGTCTTTTTCGGCCGGTAAAATGTGGCCCTTCATTTTATTGTGGTCGTTTTTGCTCCACAAATTGCAGTTTGGGTTTGTCGGTCAATTGCCTTTTTTGGACACTAAAACAAGGTTATATTCCTATTTCCGTGGATAATATGCGGCTTGCTTGCCGCTTGAGGCCAATAAAACGCAGTCCAGTCCATTATTCCTAAAAACTCAGTCATTTTGGAGTTTTTACCAACAAGTTGCGGCAAAATTTATGTTTTTACCGATAAAACACGGCCAAATCTCTGATTTTGCCCAGTAAAATGCGTTTCGGACTTCGCTTTTGGTGTATTAAACTCGGCCCGGCTTTATTTATTGCCGAGAAAATGCGGCCCAATTGTCGTTTTTGAGCGGTTCAGTATATTCCCGGCACAAAGTACGGTTTGCACTACATTTTCGGCCGATAACAAACTTTTTGGAAGTAGTTTTTGGCTAGTAATATTGTAGTAAAATGATCGATTTTGGCTGATAACACACGCCCGGTCATTAAATTTGTCTATAAACACAGTTTGACTGTTTTCAGGCTAACAATGCGGCCCGATTGACGTTTTAGACGACAAAATGAGAATATACAGCTATTTTAGGCCGATAATATGTATCTCAGGTGTCTTTTAAATTCGTCGTATCTCGGCCGATAAAATTTGTTTCGATCTTAGTCTCTATAAAATCTTCGTTTTCGACGATAACATACTTTGATACTTCCGCTGGCGTGTTGGCCTTTGAATTTCGGTTTGGGTTTAAACTATTGCGGTATTGTTGGCCAACAATAAACAAAGTTCACTCGTCCGATTTTTTTGCCCATCGATCTTGTCCAACTGTTTTCAGAAGGGAAGGTTCCTACCAAATTTTGAGTAAATCGGACAAAAATTGCGATCGCCAGAGTGTGAACACATATATATCAAGTTGTTAGCAACCCCTCAATACGTGAGGGGGTCAGTTAGGATCATCTATGGTGGACCCTGGCTTAGGTTTCACCGTGTGGGTCATACTAACCCCATCAGCACAAATCGTTGGGTCAACGTTGGAAAATTGTCGGTGGAAATGGCCAACGGTAGGCATGTCACGAGGCACGAGGTTGGCCCATTAATGGATTAACCAACCATTATCCAACAATGCCAACCTATACCCAACAAAATTCCAACAGTTAATAATTTCTTATTTTAATGTTTATTTTAATTTTTAAAAAGCATGGTTTCTCCAATTGAATTGTTTGGTAAACCAATAATAGAAATTTAAAAAAAGGAATTTAGTTGCAAAAATATTGAGTCCCGGTCGGGTCTTGAACCTACAACCTTTGAGGTACTGAACACTTGCCTTAACCCCCACGGCCAACCAGACTCATGCGAATTGCAGGATGGACTGAGATATAGAAATTACCAATCGTCTGTACCTGCACGACTTGTACTATATACTTATGTTTTAGTCTTCTAAGATTGGATAATAGGTACTCATTTTATTCTTCTAAGTGAATCTACTCGTACAAATCACTGTACTAAAAGTAGGAACAAATTAATTTGATTTATGTATTTATGAAATTTGGAAGACTACGAGCAAATTAATAAATATGTAATATAATAATAATAATACAAATATAATATTAATATATACTCCTCAGCAAAAATCGTTGGGCCAACGTTGGAAAAGGTCGGCGGAAATGGTAGGCCAATGGTTGGGCATGTCGCGAGGCGCGAGGCTGGCCCATTGATGGATTAACCAACAATGCCAACCTATACACAACAAAATGCCAACAGTTTATATTTTTTTAATTTTAAAAAGCATGATTTCTCCAACTCAATTGTTCGGTAAACCAATAATATACATATATATATATTTTATATATTGATGTATAATTAATAATAATATAATATGGTAGGATTTGCCAAAAATAGCTTTTCTTGGCCCAACGTCTGTTATGGTTGGATTTGCCAACGAGGACTACCCAACGATAGGTTTGTGGCCCAACCGCGGTAATGCCAACCGACCATTATCCAACCACTTCTAACCATGCCGACCATTCCCCATCGTTGTCCCAACAATTTGTGCTGATGGGGAATAGCTCAATTTTCCACAGGAAATTCACTAATAAACCAAGAACCACAGGAAATATATTTGATCACTTTTTAATGCAGTATTTTTATTTACATTATAAGTATTACAATAAACAGTATCACAATAGAATGTTCAGTAAAAAAGTGTGAAATAACTAATTTCTATAATACATCAAGAAGTATTTTACCACGACTGAACGAAAAAATCAAAAGAATAAACAAACAGCTATTTGTATTATAACATTGTGTTAGCACAATGCTATTCTTGTTGAACTGAATTGTCTGGCACAATTCCATCATTTATGTTTTATGCTACAGCAAATACAAAACTTTAAATACAATTTTTCATGCTGTTATATAACAAGGGTAAAATATTTAAAAAAAAATCAAAAACCTCTTACATGTAAAAAATTGAGGACATTAAGGAATAAAGGAAATATATTTTTATGTTCATTATATTAAAATAGATTGGACTTTTAACATGTTGACTGCTTATGCCAGGGTAGTAAGCAGGTCCTGTGTAGGGAGGTAAGTTGGGGGCAATTGTCAAGCAACCAGTTACACCCTGTCCTCAATTACAAATCCCATTGTTGTGTAGTTATGTGAAACACTGCCAAAAAATAAAGTAAAAAAAACAATAATTACTGTTAAAAAAAAAAAAAACGGAACCCTGTGATACAAAGAGTATAGGCAAGAACAGCTAATGTAAAGTTCTGGGATGGTATGAGCACATTTTATGTGTGTACTGCAAGTTTTACTGATTAATGAAATTATTTATTATACGTAATGATGAACAGCTTCTTTAATCTTTGCACCTTAGTGGTACAAGATCCTTTATGTGGAGCTACCCCGAGGACATCATTTTAATTGCAAACAACATATCATTAATAGTGACACAAGAAATCTTTAGAAAACTTGTATTTGCCATATTTAGGAACCTACTATATAGTTTATATTGGCAGCCAACATGCCAAAGATTGTAAGATTGAATAGTATCCAATAAAAAAAAATAAAATAAAATAACATTTCAACTTGTATAAAATACAACAAAATAAAATAACTTTAAAATTTGAAATAAAAATAATATTAACAATAATATACATTCCATTTTTCTTGCAGACATACAGTTAAAAATATCACACAAATACAAAATATATTTCTTAATCTAGACTATCACACGTAGTATTGAAACTCTGGAATACAGACAGAAAGTTGTTATTTATGAATATAATATTCAAATTGTATAAGATAATTCAAGAAATAAGCTATTTGGTAGTTTGACATTGCCAGTTGTCTATAGTTTAAAACAAAACTAATTTATTATAAGTTTGGTTTAGTAACTATTTTTATAAAACATTTCATAATCATGTTTGTTCCTTTGAGTACATCTTAAGAGGAAATTGCCAAACCCTGTTGGAAAAATTCAAGTTTATTCCCAAATCGATCAGTTTAGCAAGCAAAATTTAAATCAGAGATATAAATAAAAGATAACAGAACTTTTAACACCTTAAAGATTTTTCAAAATGAACACACTAAAACAAAGATTGCTCTTTTGAATGCAAACATGTTATAAAACAACCAAGCCAAGACAATTTATGTTTAATATTATTACATTCTAATTTAATTACATTGTCTTTTACTTGTGTCGACAAGATTCACTGGATAGAAACTACTAAATTACTAACTCAGACCATTGAGTAAATTACAGAACAGTGGAAGACAGAACAGTTCAGCCTGTGTGGCACAAGGTCATCAGAACTAGGCAGAATATTGTTTCCAAGCTATGGTGAATTTAGTGTTGTACGAAATTATGATCGATCATGTGTGTCGACCAGTGGCGAGGCCTGTGGTTCTACATTATTTGATAATGACTGAAATAAATAAATAATTTTAATGAGTTTTTTTTTAAATAATGTAATTTTTTTATAGCCTTAACTATTTGCTTGAATTTATATAAAAAACTATTCCGTGAATGGCCAAAAGCGTTGAAACCGCACGCCTCGTGCACAAAAAACAAACAAGGGTGGCCTCACAGACAACACGGGTCATTCTAATGCCTATTTAATCGCAACTCAGCAATTCTCGGAGCTGTTCGACAGCACTCCCGTGCAGCCAACCGAGGGCGAAGAAAGTGATTTTGGTCAATAAAGTACATATTTTGTATGAAAATGTACACCTTTGTAATAAAGACTTGCTTAGGTAACTATTATTCAATAAATGCCATACTGTCTTGTAAAAATACACAACAGTAATACAATTTAAACTTAAACTTTACCTTCATAGTAAATACAAATAAAGGTTACAAATAATATAAAAAATATCAACAATGATCTATAACTTGGTCTGTTCGTTTGGTTTTGCCTTTAGTTTGAAATAAATATTACATGTAAATACATCCAATCTATTACAAAGTTTATTACAATATATCACATTTTAATTTTATATTTCATGTTTTCCAGAAACATTTCAGAACTTTACACAAATTTAGATGATAAAAATATTACATCGGCGTTTGTATAGCTATATAGCTAACACCATTAATATTTAATATCAGTATTTTGACAGAATGCGTAACACACTTTAACTTAAAAATAAGGTTACATACCTTGACATCATCAATCCACTAGTTTATATGACTACTAGTTTCGGGACTAGTTTCGTCCCACTATCAAATCTTGCTGTATGACAGAATAAAATACTGTCATCGTCTTGAGTTTAAAAACATTTCAACACTAAACACAAACTTGTACTGACACATAGAAACATTAAACATTTAAAAACTTACAATAAGTGTACACTTTATTTCCCATGTGTGGCCGGCCTAGGACAAGAGCAGACTGACTGTAATAATGGGACAAAACTAGTAATCATATAAACTAGTGGATTGATGACGACAAGGTATGTAACCTTATTTTCTAAGTCATACAATCAATCCAGGAGGCAAATAGCATGAATAAACACACTTTAAGAAAACCTTTATTAGGAAATAGTAAACAATATTTTGCAAATCAAATATTGATGGTTACAAAATATATTAATTGTATTTAAAGTCGATAATTTAAAAAACTGGATGATTATTGACGGTAAAAAAAAAATAATCGAACCAAGTAAAACTGGGTTCTGCAGCAAAATCAGCAAGTTCGTTGTTAGGCTGTATCACAACACTGGTCAAGTCTAATGACTATTTCATGAGGAGATCCTTGGATATGCAGTTCCTTGGAGACTACTACTCCGGCAGGTTGGGATCAAGGTCAGGCTTGGGTCCGGGGTCCTTGACAACCCCGTTGGGCATCCGGTGGTAGTGAGGATGCACTGACGTTGTTGGACGGTCGTATTTCAGGTGATCGTACTCATCTGAGGAATTACATTAACATATATGAGTCATCCCATTTATCAATGAAAATATTTTAATGGTGCAAAACCACACCATAAGAGCAACGTGTTAAAACAGCGACATTCAGACATATTGTATTATTTGTCAAAGACATGTTTTTTATCGATGATTCAGACAGATTTGCTTCTTTTGAAACATTATTCACGGATTAAAATTAATAATAACAAATATAAATGGGGTGTGGTATTTATTAAAGAAACTAAAATAGTAATAAAATAAATAACACGACTTTCTGCAATTAATTTCCAGTAAAAATTTAAATTATTCCCATTGTAAATAAAGTCTTAATTAGGGATGTGCGAATAGTGAGTTTTATTGATTGGAAGCTGAGTCGAGTAGTGGCAATTATTCTCTGATATTATCAATCAATCAAAACTTCGTTATTCCATAAAAGTACAAGTTTTTACCAGATGCGTTAGCTCAGATGTAAAGTGCCTGACTAGCAAGTCAGATGTGGCCAATTCGATCCAGGTCCCGACCGACTCCTGTAAGATCATGAGCCTCTGGCCTAGTCTAAAACCCAAAATTAATTCAGGTACTGCAAACTCTTGAAGAGGTTCGAAACATGTTCCTGGACTAGATGAATAGGCAAAGTATGTAAAGCTATGGTTCCACAGACTGCGCAATTTTCGGCGTGCGGTGCAAAATTTTCCACTTCAGAGATTACGCTGCGAACATCCGGAGAGGTGGTTCCTGCGACTGCGTAAATAACATTGCAGAAATTCAGTTGTGTCCAAACTAGTGACGAGTATGGATAGGAAGAGGAAAGCCCTCGTGGCTTTGATGCTTTATGATGACATCGATGATGATGTCTATCTTTTGTCATTAGTGCCAACTCATAGTATTCGGAGTCATATTTTTAGGAATCAGGACAGTGAAGGAGCGTACAACATACTCGTTCATAGACATTTGGTAGACAATGAAACAAAATGTAAGTGCTACTTCCCAAGTTTTTCTCCTATTGTATTCCAAATTGCATATTTTTTAACGTTGTTTTTAAAATACGGGTCACTTAACTTCCACAACACTTCATGGCCTGACACCAACTCAACAAGTTCCTCCTTTTCGGTCAATACTTCTTTTTGATGAACTAGACATGATATAATTACAACAACTGTCCAGTCACACTGATAGATGGCTTCTCTCCGCTGGCAGATTCCGGACTGGCGCTGCTCTCAGACCAGTACGATTTGTCCGCCATGCGAAACCAAACATTCCAGACGCGTAAACGCACGTCAGCGGAACCAGTCAACAGTGAACTCCATTGAACCAGTGTCGTTATAATCACGCAGTGGAAACTTTCGCACCACATGCCGAAAACGCCTGTCTGTGGAACCATAGCTTAGATTGTTCTGATCTAAGTGAATTTCCTGAAAATATGTTACGCTAGGACTCAGCAGATTTTCTTATAAATTATGTCTTAGTAAAAAGAGTAAATAAATAATTATCGATTAATTTAACATACCTCCAACTTTATTCTGTATCTCATCATAAAGATGATCCTTGTAGTCATCAATGCAGGTGTAAACATTGGGATTGTTGAGATCAGCATCCCTGTTTTTGGCCATGGAACCTCCGTACAAACCTCCATAAGCACCTACCAAAACAAATTCCGAAATATAATTCAACGTAGCTTTCGGTTAGCTTTATATAGTCTTTCATCATGCATAAAAATCCTGAATTTATAAACAATGTTAACTTTGAATTACTGGCTTTTTAAGTGTTTGATTAAAGATCCAAACCGATTCTTAATTAAAATCCATTCTCTTTCTGGATTTCATGGAGTAGAATTTGTAACTGGACATAGCTGTTTTGGGAAATCCTCCAGGTAGCATAGTGCTTAGATGGACTGCGTGAAACTGATTCACAATATTTTTTAACATGAGAAATCTGAAACAAGGAAAATAAGCTCTTTGTATATAAACTGAAATATAGGCATCTCAGAACCGATTTAATTAGAATTAACTGGAATTGTAAAAGAAGACTAGAGCATTGGAGCAGTATAATACAACAAGCTGACGTTCACAGGTCCCCTCGACAAATAGAATAACTCTGGATCGACATACCTTTGCAACTCTCGTCATCATCGTCCAAATATCCTGGTCCGAGTTTCTGGCGGTCCAAGTTGCTGGCCTTGTGAGAGCCCAAGTTGTTGCGAATAGTTGCGTTGTTGAGGAGGCTCGAGCTGTCTTCTGGCTTCTGATACGAGTAGACAGGATTGTCAAAGTGGTTTGGATCCATGACAGAGCCATTGGGATCTGCTATATACTGCACTCTGGCAATTTCTGTCTTGAGGTTGGCAACTCTGTGTTTGTGATAAAAGTACATCGCAGTAATGACCGCTATCAGTACCAGGACTAGCAGTACTGCCAACACAAAATTGCCCATTCCTCGTTCTGGTTCATTCCTTTCCACAAAGATGCGGTCTTGGCTTAGGATGTCACAGTTTTCGCCTGTAAACACGTTTCTAAATCAGTTTTTTTATTAATTTTTTATTTATATATCTAACTAACGATTTCAAAATTATTTTTGGTCAAATGGTCAGGTATTTTTCATTATGAATTAATTTGATGGTCGAACAAAGTGAGAGCATCTCGTACCCGACTTTAATGGTCAATAGTCAAACAATCTTATTCAATAAATATATACATTTTTTACATGGAATGGTGTTATAGTTATAATTACATAATATATGGAATGGATATAATGTCATTTCGCTAATAGTAAAATTTTGATTACAATATGTAACTATTTTTTCTCATCGAAGAACTCGCTCAATAAGGAAAGGGCTCTACATAGATTTTTAACTGTTATTTTATTGGAAAGGTTTTGATTTGGGTTTATAATGGTAGAAATTTTGTTGTAACATTTTGACCCAATATATATATATATATATATATATATATATATATCCTACTAATATTATAAATGTGAAAGTCTGGATGTTTGTTTGGATGTATGTATGGATATTTGGAGTATGTATGTATGGATATTTGGAGATATTTGGACGCATAAACTACTGGACCGATTAAGGTAAAATTTTGCATGAACATAGCTTACATATCGCATTAACATATAGACCTGATAATGTCTACAGCCAAGCTTAGGACTCCACCCCCCGGGTCCTGTAAGTTCCAATGCTCCAATGCAAATATTATGGAAAGATATTATTTAGGCCTATAAATTTACCAGCCGTAGTTGTTTGTCAGTTAGGGTAAAGGAAGTCAGATGGTAAAACTAAACAAAGATTCGATAGTGCTGGTCAAATTAGTATTTTTAATGTCTTTTAATTTGTGGTGAGCGAAGCCGCGGGTAGCAGCTAGTATTTTTATATTGCCAATTGGTGCTTACCTAATCTGATTTGTCCACTGTTTCTAGTGTTATGGTCAAAGGCCAAGTTGGATGGACATGCTAAAGTCTAAGTCTCAGCTAAATTTAAATTATAGGTATACAATATTAATGTCGATTTGATCCTGGTTAGAACGAAAATTCAGGGGCATGGAATTCACCTATAAAATAGAAACTTGTCACATAAATGTCTAGTTGAGTTTAGACTAAAGCTTGATTATGTGTTTGGACCAAGTGAGCGAATTATCAAACATCACACCTAGAAAATTAACAGAAGTGGATAGATTTATTGGTGATTTAAAATATTCTGCCCGAGCTCTGATATTATTGGTATGATTTGGAAGAAAATTTACAATAGCAGTTTTTTTCTTTATTCAGTACTGATCCATTACAAGAAAAACACGAGGTCATGTCTTCCATGGCCGCATCCAACACTGTCCAAGATCAACTCCACTGCTACTCCTCAGAAAGACTGTAGTATCATCAGCATATAGAATCACTAGGGGTGTGCGAGTACTCTAAACTTTTGAGTTTTCAGCCGAGTATTTCAATACCCAAACGTGACATGAAGTTTTTACAAATACTCGAAAGTTCGAGCAAGTATTTACCGTCGATTACCGAACGATCGCTAACGATTAAGACCGGCCAAATCGCGCAGTAACTGCTGCAAAAGTCAATCACATCACGTAAAATCGGCTGAAAATGACGACCGGACCGCGTAATTTCGGCCATAAATGACAACGAAAAACATAATATCGGCGAAACATGATTACTGGATCACGTAATTTCGGCCGAAACAGTATACATGATGACAGTATACATAATATCGGCAAAGTGGCGACTGGACCACTTAATATCGGCCGTAACTAACGATTTTGTCATCTAATATCGATTATAAGCAATGTCCGGACCAGGTAGTATTGGTCAAATGACAACTTGACCGTGTTTTATCGGTCGGAAAAAAAATGTAAAACCGGGTTTTGTTTGTCAATTTGTAATCAAGTTTGATTGTACAGTGGAACCTCGATAACTCGAACCTCAGGGGGAACGGCAAAAATTTGAGTTATCGAATATTTTGAAATATTGAGGTTCGACTTATCAAGGTGATTTTCCACAGACTTCGACTTATTGAGGGTCACGGTAACACAATAGATGGATCATGAAAGGGTATAATCCTTACGTAAGTTCGAGCTATGTATAAAAAATAATCATACCGTATAATAATTATTATTAAAATTAAAATAGATTTGAACAATTTTAAATGTCTTAAAATAAGCCCGGAAATATATTTTAAAGCTTCTTTGGCTAACGTAGTAGAGGACGAAATACTTCCTTCAGTGAAAATATTGTAGAGGAGAAAAGTAAACAAATAATGACCCACAGTTTGGTATTTTGGTGATGTTTTTACCATTCGACCACTTCCTGTCTATTTCCTAGATTTTTTTGTTCACTTCTTATCATCTGCCCCAAACAAATCCCTCCCGCTTACGGAAGTTAGTTCTGACCAACTACGCATCAATTTCATTTAGCTGAACATTAATGTGCTGTAGTCTATCAAAATAATTTGCAAAACTAAAAGGGAACAAAACATAATAACAATTAAAATTGCAGAGCATTGTTGGAATTAGGGTGAAGCAGTACAACATTTTTTTATTGTAAAAGTGTCGACAGTGTTCACTGGTGTTCCAAACTGCTTCCCGATGTCACTGTTTTCATTTCCTGTGTCAATAGCCTCAAATACTCTTGAAGAGTTTTGCCAACACGTTTTACCAAACTGCAAACTCTTTGTAAAAAACAACCTAAAAACTACGTTTCACGTACTACAACCAGAACCTCTGAACTCACACTAACTAACGACTAAGAACACAAATCTAATCAAATCAAAACTATTTTATTTAAAAAATATATATAATTTACAACAATATGAGACTGATCCTTTATGAAATGAAATCCTCACATAGGTGAAACCCGTGCGTGAGGATGAGTGTGTTTGATATGCGTATTGCTCATCAAAATAAATTTGTCGGTTGTTTTACCGACACCAGGAGCACCCGGGAAAGAGATTTAGTGGGAAGGGAGGGTTGTAATTCCCGGCTGAAAAGGCACTATAGCAAGGTATAGTTATACATATAAGGTATAGGTATAGTTGTACCTATAAGGTATAGGTATAGTTGAATGAACAAATTCGACTTATAGAGGTTCTCTAGTCAATACTTCGACTTATAGAGGTATGGCAATTGTACATATTCGAGTTATAGAGGTTCTACAGCTAAAACTTTGACTTATAGAGGTGCAGCAACAGGCTAAGAATACTGCAAAAATTTGAGTTATCGAGGTGTTTTCTGTTAACCCTTCAACTTATAGAGGTAAAATAACATAGCATTAGGTAGGCAAGTACAAAGGGAATGAAAAAAATTTGAGTTATCTAGGAATTCGACTTATTGAGGTTTGAGTTATCGAGGTTCCTCTGTACTGGCCAAAAATTAACAAATCTGGAGTGTTATCTGAATCCCATATACTATTTGAAACTACCAACTGATGCCAAATACTCGCTCGAAAATACTTGAAACTCTGAAAATAATTTACACGACTCGATTAAAAAAATCACTACTCGCACACCCCTAAGAATCACATTAAAGTTTGCACATTCACAGAAAAAGTTTGAATCACATTGCAAGCCAGATCATTGACATATAAAAGGAACAAAAAAGGCCCTAGGATGGAACACCTCCTTAAACCTGCTGGTATGTACACTGATGAATTGAGATGCCTGTGGACTGAGACCTATTCGTAATATGTGAATAAAGAATGAAAAAACTTGGAGGAATTTAATTTTAATCCATTGTACTCTAGTTTTATCAGCAAAAGACTCTGATTGACGGAATCAAAACCTCTTATGAGATCACAGAATACTCCAACTGCAAAGAATTTCTCATCAAAGGCATCACAAATTTGCTTAGTTAACTAGTAAATTGCAGTTGTTGAAAGCCAAATTGTTACCTACTGAAAGTGGATAGGACAATGATTATTGAAATATACCTGTAAAGCTATGTTTGCAGACACACCCATCCGAAGCATGACAGATGAAGTTCTCGTTAGGGCACTCACATGGAGACATACAATGATCACCGTAATATCCCTCTGGGCAAACTGCAACAACAACAAACAGTATAGAATAGCTATCAATATATCCTAATAAGATGAAAATGTAACAGATATTCTTTGGGGCTACACGGGTTGTTAACATTCTGTATTAGAAAAGATGAACTCTAGTGTAGACAATTTAATTATTCACTTTTATTAAATTGTAGCTCAATTTTAAAACATTTGCTATAATAGTTTAAAATATAGTTAAAGTTTTATTAAAAAGAAAACGAATATGACACAAAGAGTTTTAAATTACAAACCATCTTTATGAAGCAAACCCATTAGAAGAGAACGAATAATAATAAGCGTGATATGGTAAACTTCATCAACCACTATTGGGCAAGGAATCGTACTCTTGGAAGGCTGCTTGTTACAATTAAAAAAAAGTAAAAATTATTAACAGTTGAATAATTAGGATCATATTCGTACTAATAAAAAATAGTAGTCCATTCTTTGATGATATCATAGCTAATACAGCAAGTACACAACACAATGTGGGCCTGTGAACGAATGTAGACATGTATTGTCCACCAGATTCCTAATAAACACCACCACTTCCCCCTCTCTCTGTGGGTGTGCCCCACTACTCTCTCACATTGTGAGTCAGTGAACGAACGTAGACATGTATTGTCCACCAGATTGCTAATAAACACCACCACTTCCCCATCTCTCTGTGGGTATGCCCCACTACTCTCTCACATTGTGAGTCTGTGAAGGAACGTAGACATGTATTGTCCACCAGATTGCTATCAAACACCACCACTCCCCCCTCTCTCTGTGGGTGTGCCCCACTACTCTCTCACATTGTGAGTCAGTGAACGAACGTAGACATGTATTGTCCACCAGATTGCTAATAAACACCACCACTTCCCCATCTCTCTGTGGGTATGCCCCACTACTCTCTCACATTGTGAGTCTGTGAAGGAACGTAGACATGTATTGTCCACCAGATTGCTATCAAACACCACCACTCCCCCCTCACTCTGTGGGTGTGCCCCACTACTCTCTCAAATTGTGTGTCTGTGAACGAACGTAGACATGTATTGTCCACCAGATTGCTAACGTAGACATGTATTGTCCACCAGATTGCTATCGAACACCACCACTTCCCCCTCACTCTGTGGGTGTGCCCCACTACTCTCTCAAATTGTGGGTCTGTGAACGACGTAGACATGTATTGTCCACCAGATTGCTAACGTAGACATGTATTGTCCACCAGATTGCTATCAAACACCATCACTTCCCCCTCTCTCTGTGGGTGTGCCCCACTACTCTCTCACATTGTGAGTCAGTGAACGAACGTAGACATGTATTGTCCACCAGATTGCTAATAAACACCACCACTTCCCCCTCTCTCTGTGGGTATGCCCCACTACTCTCTCACATTGTGAGTCTGTGAAGGAACGTAGACATGTATTGTCCACCAGATTGCTATCAAACACCACCACTTCCCCCTCACTCTGTGGGTGTGCCCCACTACTCTCTCAAATTGTGTGTCTGTGAACGAACGTAGACATGTATTGTCCACCAGATTGCTAACGTAGACATGTATTGTCCACCAGATTGCTATCGAACACCACTACTTCCCCCTCACTCTGTGGGTGTGCCCCACTACTCTCTCAAATTGTGGGTCTGTGAACGAACGTAGACATGTATTGTCCACCAGATTGCTAACGTAGACATGTATTGTCCACCAGATTGCTATCAAACACCACCACTTCCCCCTCTCTCTGTGGGTGTGCCCCACTACTCTCTCACATTGTGAGTCAGTGAACGAACGTAGACATGTATTGTCCACCAGATTGCTAATAAACACCACCACTTCCCCCTCTCTCTGTGGGTATGCCCCACTACTCTCTCACATTGTGAGTCTGTGAAGGAACGTAGACATGTATTGTCCACCAGATTGCTATCAAACACCACCACTTCCCCCTCACTCTGTGGGTGTGCCCCACTACTCTCTCAAATTGTGTGTCTGTGAACGAACGTAGACATGTATTGTCCACCAGATTGCTGACGTAGACATGTATTGTCCACCAGATTGCTGACGTAGACATGTATTGTCCACCAGATTGCTATCAAACACCACCACTCCCCCCTCACTCTGTGGGTGTGCCCCACTACTCTCTCAAATTGTGGGTCTGTGAACGAACGTAGACATGTATTGTCCACCAGATTGCTAACGTAGATATGTATTGTCCACCAGATTGCTATCAAACACCACCACTTCCCCCTCACTCTGTGGGTGTGCCCCACTACTCTCTCAAATTGTGTGTCTGTGAACGAACGTAGACATGTATTGTCCACCAGATTGCTAACGCAGACATGTATTGTCCACCAGATTGCTATCAAACACCACCACTTCCCCCTCTCTCTGTGGGTGTGCCCCACTACTCTCTCACATTGTGAGTCAGTGAACGAACGTAGACATGTATTGTCCACCAGATTGCTAATAAACACCACCACTTCCCCCTCTCTCTGTGGGTATGCCCCACTACTCTCTCACATTGTGAGTCTGTGAAGGAACGTAGACATGTATTGTCCACCAGATTGCTATCAAATACCACCACTTCCCCCTCACTCTGTGGGTGTGCCCCACTACTCTCTCAAATTGTGTGTCTGTGAACGAACGTAGACATGTATTGTCCACCAGATTGCTGACGTAGACATGTATTGTCCACCAGATTGCTGACGTAGACATGTATTGTCCACCAGATTGCTATCAAACACCACCACTCCCCCCTCACTCTGTGGGTGTGCCCCACTACTCTCTCAAATTGTGGGTCTGTGAACGAACGTAGACATGTATTGTCCACCAGATTGCTAACGTAGATATGTATTGTCCACCAGATTGCTATCAAACACCACCACTTCCCCCTCACTCTGTGGGTGTGCCCCACTACTCTCTCAAATTGTGTGTCTGTGAACGAACGTAGACATGTATTGTCCACCAGATTGCTAACGTAGACATGTATTGTCCACCAGATTGCTATCAAACACCACCACTTCCCCCTCACTCTGTGGGTGTGCCCCACTACTCTCTCAAATTGTGGGTCTGTGAACGAACGTAGACATGTATTGTCCACCAGATTGCTAACGTAGACATGTATTGTCCACCAGATTGCTATCGAACACCACCACTTCCCCCTCACTCTGTGGGTGTGCCCCACTACTCTCTCAAATTGTGTGTCTGTGAACGAACGTAGACATGTATTGTCCACCAGATTGCTATCAAACACCACCACTTTCCCCTCTCTTTGTGGGTGTGCCCCACTACTCTCTCACATTGTGAGTCTGTGCACTAATGTAGACATGTAGACACGTAAAAACCTCCTTACCATAACCATCAGTAGCACAAGTTCCTTGATAATAAGTGCATTTTCCTAATCCCTTGAGTTTGCTATGTTGCAAAATATTGAGTTTTTAGATAGTGTGAAATATGTTGACTGTGTACTGAATAACAGTTTTAAAATAATACTAACATTCTTCTTTAGTTGAAAAAAGCAAAATCGCTTGAATTTAATGATAATGCCTTGAAAGGTGGGAAACATATTTCTTAGTTACGTTACGAGATAAGAGAACAATGTATCAGGGTCTATTCTATTAGGTTGTGTCAAAGTATCCTTACTTTTGTCCTGTGAGCATTAATCAAAAATGATAAGGAAATGCCTTTGACATCTTAATTTAACCCACTGGCCTTGTATTACAGACAGCTGTTGAGGGCCTAAATGTTAAAATTACAGTTCCATGATGACAACATCATATTTCCATGTTAATGTTTTTTGTTTTGTTTGAATACCTAAATGTTGTTAAAACCATTATTAAAGGTTTCAAGTTTAAAAAAAGAATATTTAACTATAACTTTTAAAAAAGTTACATTACTTAGGACTTGATTACATAATGGCAAATTTTGTTGGTCTAATTGTACACAGATTATGTGACTAAAACTTTTGTAATTTGAGTTAAATTTGGTTTATATATCTTTGCAAGGGTGGACATTTGCTTACAAAATTTCTTTTATTAACATGAATAGGCACGAGGACATGGAAGATAGACTAAAAAAATATAGACTTAATTGTCATCATACTTTCACTGCATTGGGTTCCAATCCAACCAGGAGGGCATCTGCAGACTCCGTCATTGAGTCGACACCTGCCGCCGTTAAGGCACTTGCAGTGCTGTGTACAGTTGATGCCATAAGTGCCTTCAGGACAAGGCTGAGCACATGTAGGACCCATCCAGCCTTGCAGACACTGACACTGCCCTGTACAACAAACACACATGACTACAACATGTACATGACTTCTCATCAAAATTTCCATTTTGAGTTAAGAAGGATTTAAAAAATAGTTTTACTCACTTAAAACGATTTTAGGTACAATTTATTATGCATTTAAAAACTCACCTACTTAGTGTAGCCTATGGTGTCACAATTTATTATTTTCAAGAGGAGTTGGAACCACAAGAAAGTAACAAATTGTGGTACCATGAGCTACATAAAAGAGGTAAGTTTTTTTTATATAAAGGTATGAAGGCTTTGAAAGATAATCCATCCACAGTAATTCACACAAAAGTACACATTTGATGAACAGATAACAAGATTATTGTACATAAATTGAATTATTGATAAAATGATCACTACATACAGTCAACTCCCGATTATTTGGGGTAATGACCGGTTGGAGGGTCACGAATAACCCAAAACCACGGTTAAAACAAAGGGATTCAATCAATTAAATAAAACTAATATAATAAAGGTGTATCCACAATTTTATAATACAACATTGTCTTTTAATGTAATTTAAGACTTATTCAGGTAAATTAAATAGTTTTTAAAATCTTGAAAATGTGATGAAATCTACAACAAATCGACACTACTCCTGCACCTGCACTTGGGCGGAACATTTTGATAGTTTAACACTTTAAATCCACATAGGCTAAATTTGACATGGATAAAACTATTGTTATATTTGTTACTTTTGTTCTCTAATGGAAGAGATTGACTGACCTATTACTTAGATATAAAGTACGAGGGTCATCTAGAAAGTAAAGAACGTTTGCGCTCTGCGCCTAGCACAGCTCCCCCCACCACGAATGCATGTGTGGCAGTCCCCTCACCTCCCCACTAAAGTATGAGCCAAATCTCATTGCTGAGGGACCACATGTTTTGTTTCTACAGCAGTTCAAAATGATAGCATCAATCGAAAATTTCACTAAATTTGAGATCCACAGTGTTATCGGTTTCTGAATGAGCAAAATGTCCAGCCTACTGAATTGTCTAGACAAACACTGAAAAAGTTTATTGTGAAAGTGCAATAAAAGAATCTTCAGAGAACAAATGTTGGAACAAGTTTAATGAAGGAATTTGATCTTGCATGACGAGGAACGGAGTGGCAGGCATTCGCAAGTTACAGATGATTTGAAAGAAAGAATTGAGGGAAAATTTTAGGAAAACAGGTGCTATATTGTTAAGCACATTATATGAATCCTTTTCAGAAATTGCAATTGTTAAATACACTTTCACTGTAAACTTTCTTTGGTTTTTGTCTACAAATTTCAATAGGTCGGACATTTTGCGAATTCAGAAACCAATAACACTGCGGATCTCAAATTTGGCGGGATTTTTGAATGAAGCCGCCATTCTGAACAGTGTAGAAACAAGACGTGTGATTGCTCAGCAAAGAGACTATATATACAGGGTGCGGAAAAAGTCAGTTAACTGAAAATGCTATTTAGATGTAACATGGATTTTCCTAAATTATAACAGTATCATCGTAATTTAACTTAGAAACTTTAGAAACTGCTCAAAGTTGCCACCTTCGTTTTCATACTAGAGGTGTGTGAATAGTGAATTTTTAGTTCGGATCGGTTTCGGTTCGGATAGCTTAAGTTCGGATCGTATATTAACCCTAGGAGTGGCGATCCGCCGGTTTCCGGCGGATTTTTGTGTCGCCTATTGTGGCGATCGCCAGTTTCCGGCGGATTTTGACCGAAAATTTTGCAACGTAAATAAACCTCTATTAATCAACTCAAAAGTGAATAATATATATATCATTCGAAAGATAATATTCTGAACTTTCATTTTATTACATAAACAAACCCTGTAGCAGGTATATAACAATGTCACCGCGATTAGAAATCAAATGAATTTTAGGCGCGACACGATACTTGCAGCCGACACTTGGGAAATGTCAAAACATGACTTTTTTGAAATTACCCACCTCGGGTAATTTTCGTCACACGATGTTGCGGAAAGTACCAATGCACAGCCAAGGAGTTATATTTCATTTTGGTATGGAGTTTTAGATCGATATATTGATTTGACAGATCATATGATTTTATAAACACAGATGATTTTTGTTCTTCTGTAAAATGGCGATCCGCCGGAAACCGGCGTATTGCAAAATCGAATATATATCCAGTGTAATGTTATATTTGCATAACATATAATATCTTATTTGAAAGAAGAAAGAATGGTGAATAATTTGGTGTTGCGCGATGGCAGCACTGACTCCACCGTCAGCTGCTATGAGTTAATAATTATTACAAGGCTATTTCTAATAAAAATATTTTCCGAAGTGACTGCGTACACGTCCAATATAAGGGCAAATTCACTTCGCTACCGCTTAGGTTATGTTGGGTTAGGTTACGTTACGTTATGTTTCGTTAGGTTAGGATAGGTTAGATTAGGTTAGGAGGTTTTCTGGCTCTCAATTTGTTTTAAAAATCACAGGAAAAGTAACGTACGGTGCATAATTTGGAACGGACGTGAACAGTAGCGGCTCACGTCGGACGTGTACGTAGCCACTGCCAATATTTTCCGTTCGAGAAATCGTGTTTGATATTTTCGTGTTTTATAACTATTACCAGTGAGTTATTACTAAATAATTTATTATTACGGAGTTTTTAGTGTAAGTGAAGTGTTTGTGTGTATATAACAGTAATCTTTATGCATTATATTATGCATAAATATTACTGAAGTTTGACAAATAGTGTTTATAAAGTGTTGTGTTTACTCCTACATAGGCCTAGTGAAATTTGCCAAATCCGCGACTGTTTAGTGCTGCATAACACATATAAAAACAATAATTTACCCTAAGTGTTATACATTTTTATGTAGGTAATTGAATGTACTACAGCATGGTTATATTGGTTTGGGGGTAAAATATTTGGTCAAAAAGTTATATACTAAAAACTGTGAAATTTTTTTTTCCAAATATGCAAAAATTCCAAAACGTTATTTTATTTACATGCATTTATAAGTGACAAAATTTGTTTACCATAAACCTATGACTTTGTTGGATTCCTTACTTCATTAGCTCTACAAATATATATATCATTATTAGTATACATATATATTACATTACTTATTTACATCACAAACTAACACTGTACAGTTTACGCATTTTTCGGGTTTCCGTTTATTATTACATTATGCCCCAAAAGACTTGTAAAAAAAATTCTTTCCCCAACATGTTATATATTTATATGTAGGGAATTAGATTGTCTACAAAATGTATATAATGAATTTTCCATAAAAAATCTGTGGAAAAAATTTTACCCTGGCTGCGTTTGAAATTTCAAAAAAAAAAAAATCAAAATTTTCTTATTCTTTTCACTTACTGGAAAAAAAGTCTAGATCTTTATTATTTTACTATTTCTAGAATCTCCTGTTCTTTCTGAACAAATTGAATATAAAGTTAACTTGTTTACTCTAACGGTTGAATTTATATGGATTTTTAAAAAAAGGTCTGCAAAATCGCCAAATTTAGCTAGCCACACTACGCGTTAACATGGCGCCACTCCTAGGGTTAAGGGTTTCGGATCAGATAGCTTAAGTTTGGATCGGATAGTAAGGGTTTCGGATAGGATAATTTTCGGATTCGGATATTTAGCCTACTTTACCCCGATCTCTAAAACTACCATATTTTTAAGTTGGAACTTAACATTTTCATTTTTCTTGCAAGATATAAATATACAATATATTTAAGCTAAGTCATTTTATTCAAAACACAATTAGTTATTATTTTTACAAATGTATCTTTCTGAGTAATTGAAAACTGTACCACACATAACCTCACCAGAAAATAGCATGTCTAATTGGACATTTATTGTACATACTCGAGAATATTATCTTCTCTGCAGTGAAAATTACAAGAAATATGTTTACCGGGTTTATAGGTATAAGCTAAAAGTATAGGTAATTTAATAACAGTAGACCTAGGTTAGGCTACTCAAATCATGTAATGTCACCTTGACAATCATTAATTCTTGTCATTATGTTATAACACCTTAGCCCTTCTGGGTGTAGGCCTAGTAAAAAAACAATCATAAACACATGGTCAGGCAAGAGAAACAACAAGGAAACATTTTAATATTATTACAGCCTATTTAACCCTAGGAGTGGCGATCCCCCGGTTTCCGGCGGATTTTTGTGTTGCCTATTGTGGCGACCGCCGGTTTCCGGCGGATTTTGACCGAAAATTTTGCAACGTAAATAAACCACTATTAATCAACTCAAAAGTGAATAATATATATGACATTCGAAAGATAATATTCTGAACTTTCATTTTATTACATAAACAAACCCTGTAGCAGGTATATAACAATGTCACCACGATTAGAAATCAAATGAATTTTAGGCGCGACACGATACTTGCAGCCGACACTTGGGAAATGTCAAAACATGACTTTTTTGAAATTACCCACCTCGGGTAATTTTCGTCGCACGATGTTTCGGGAAGTACCAATGCACAGCCAAGGAGTTATATTTCATTTTGGTATGGAGTTTTAGATCGATATATTGATTTGACAGATCATATGATTTTATAAACACAGACGATTTTTGTTCTTCTGTAAAATGGCGATCCGCCGGAAACCGGCGGATTGCAAAATCGAATATATATCCAGTGTAATGTTATATTTGCATGACATATAATATCTTATTTGAAAGAAGAAAGAATGGCGAATAATTTGGTGTTACGCGATGGCAGCACTGACTCCACCGTCAGCTGCTATGAGTTAATTATTACAAGGCTATTTCTAATGAAAATATTTTCCATTCGAGAAATCGTGTTTGATATTTTCGTGTTTTATAACTATTATCAGTGAGTTATTACTAAATAATTTATTATTACGGAGTTTTTAGTGTAAGTGAAGTGTTTGTGTGTATATAACAGTCATCTTTATGCATTATATTATGCATAAATATTACTGAAGTGTGGAAATTGGTGTTTTATAAAGTGTTTTGTTTTCTTTAGCATAATGTCTGATAACTTTATAAAACAGTTACTAGAGAGAGACTTGAGCTCGCCTCAATTTGATATAGAGCCATTTAGTGAGGACGAGCTGGCTATAGATGAGCCTGAAGCTGTTGAGCCTAATCCTGTTATTGATGAAAATGGTGATTCCCCCGCTAGGCCTACTACACCTACAGAGACAAAAACATTTTTTTCTGATGAAAATGGTGATTCCCCCGCTACGCCTACTACACCTACAGAGACAGAAACAATTTTTTCATTTGATGCGGTCCCCGGGCCTACCAACAGGACTGATATTCCGCCACTTCATCCAGGCCCTTTTGAACCGGTCCCCGGGCCTAGCCACAGGCCGGATCTTCCCGTACATTGACCGCATATCATACATATCTTGACCGCACGTTATCTCGTATATAACACGCTAATACCCTATGTATATGTACATATATATATATATATATATATATTTTATTGTCTGTTATCATCTGTAGTAATAATAAATATATATAATTATATAATATATAATATAATTAATAAATAAATATAATAAATAATATAATATATAATATATATAATTATTTATGTTTATACACATCTCATTGAAAAATATCAGCCTAGGCCCTCGGCTAATTTCAACAGATTTTCCAAGTTCGCGACTATATGTTTATTTTCTATATAACACATATAAAAACAATAATTTACCCTAAGTGTTATACATTTTTATGTAGGTAATTGAATATACTACAGCATGGTTATATTGGTTTGGGGGTAAAATATTTGGTCAAAAAGTTATATACTAAAAACTGTGAAATTTTTTTTTTTTTCCAAATACGCAAAAATTCCAAAACGTTATTTTATTTACATGTATTTATAAGTGACAATAATTTTTTACCATAAACCTATGACTTTTTTGGATTCCTTACTTCATTAGCTCTACAAATATATATATATATATATATATATATATATATATATATATCCTTATTAGTATACATATATATTACATTACTTATTTACATCACAAACTAACACTGTACAGTTTACGCATTTTTCGGGTTTCCGTTTATTATTACATTATGCCCCAAAAAACTTATAAAAAAAATTCTTTCCCCAACATGTTATATATTTCTATGTAGGGAATTAGATTGTCTACAAAATGTATATAATGAACTTTCCATAAAAAATCTGTGGAAAAAATGTTACCCTGGCTGCTTTTGAAATTTCAAAAAAAAATCAAAATTTTCTTATTCTTTTCACTTTACTGGAAAAAAATGTCTAGATATTTATTATTTTACTATTTCTAGAATCTCCTGTTCTTTCTGAACAAAATGAATATAAAGTTAACTTGTTTACTCTAACGGTTGAATTTATATGGATTTTTAAAAAAAGGTCTGCAAAATCGCCAAATTTAGCTTGCCACACTACGCGTTAACATGGCGCCACTCCTAGGGTTAAAAGCCTGGAATCACCGATGTTGATAGCAAAGCAGACATCACAACATACTAAAGGCCTAGCACGACATAGGCAATCAGACCCTACTGAAACAATGAATCAGTATAGGGCTTCAACTATGTATGAGTTAACCAAAAACTTCCATAACCAAAGAATTTCCTTTGTTTTACAGATTTACTAACTAGGCCTAGTTTGAATTTATTTTGTTTACAACAAATTAGAAACTTTGTTTTTTAAACCTAGTTTGTCACCAGAATGTAAACAGACTACAAAGTGTCAGCTTGCATTTCAAACAATCTGCAACTTCACTATCGGCTTCATTCTTTTTAAAGAATTTACATATCATGCTTTTCTTCCTTTTTGGTTCCATTTTAAGTACATGAATTCAACGAAATCAAATAATATCCGAACGATGAAATCTGTATAAATAAATAATAGAGGTAACTAAGATAAACTAAGTACCTTCTTGAATCCGTCGTCAGGTCATCGCTGCTTAACCCTAGCCTTGGCCAAACGACCCATTGAGTCGAATTCCCGTGTCGCCTAGTGTAGCCAGCGACCCAATGGGTCTAATTGGGACCAACAATTTTGCAACGTTAAAAAAACCAATAATAATAAACTCAAAAGTGATCAATATATATATCAATCGAAAGATCACATTCTGAAATTTCATTTTATTACATAAATGAACCGTGTAGCAGATGTATAACAATGTTACGACGATTAGAAATCGAATGAATTTTTGGCGCACCGTGATTACTGCAGCCGACACTCTAACAATGGCAAAACACGATATTTTTGAAATTACCCAGCTCGGGTAATTTTTCTTGCAGGAAGATGTGGTTGGTACCAATGCACAGCTAAAGAGTAGCGCTTTATTTAGGTATTGATTTTTAGAACGAAATAATGATAGGACAGGTTATATGATTGTATTAAAACAGGTGTTTCTGGTTTCTTTGTGGAATGGCCAATTTGACCCAATGGGTCGAATAAAAAAATCACGTTTATATGCAGTGTATGTTATAGTTACTAGTAAAATAATATGTTATTTTGAAGAGGAAGAAATTTAGATTAATTTAGTTTTGCCGTTGGCAGCACTGTTTGCGGGGCTTCATCACCAAGGAAATGTTTCATTACGTCACATTTTTGCCTAATCGGCAACTGCGCAGCTGTTTACGAAGTCTCAGTCAGTTTGTTTGGCTCGCTCCAAACTGGACTATATTTAGTATCACTGTAAACAGCAGATTTCAGGCTTTCTTCCTATGTCTGCCTCGATGTTATTCTGTGTTGTTGTTGTTGACAATATGACATCTGAAATATGCAATGTCCAAAATGGCGCGCTATGATATTGTTAGGCCATTGTGTAAGAGTGTTTTAGTAATTTATTTAGCCGAATTTACGCAAAAATGGATTGTAGTGACATTCGGGGTGCTCTTGAAGAAAGTATTAGTGACATTGATGACGATTTAGAGGGTGATATAGGCAGTTATATTGAGGTGAACGTCTTTCCTAATGAGGTGATGTAGGCCCTAATTGGATTATTCATCTGTCAGTGGTGAGTTGTATACTCTGCATGTACACACCACTTATAAAACAAATCTTTCCCCAACATGTTATATATTTCTATTTAGGGAATTGAATGCACTATAACGTGTTTATATTGATTTGGGGGTACAAAATTTGGCAAAAAAGTTATATACTAAATACTGTGAAATCTTTTTTTCCAAGTACGCAAAAATTGCAAAACATTCTTTTATTTACATTTATTTATAAGTGATAACAATTTTTTATATCAACTTTATGACTTTTTTGGATTCCTTATTTAATTAGCTTTACAAATATGTATATATCATTATTAGTATATACATATATTACATTACTTATTTAAAACAAAAAATAACACTGTACAGTTTACACATTTTTCGGATTTCCATTTATTATTATATTACGCCCCTAAAACTTACAAAAAAATTCTTTCCCCAACACGTTATAATGTAGGGAATTGGATTGTTTACAAAATGTATATAATGAATTTTCCATAACAAATCTGTAGAAAAAATTTCACAGAGGCTGTTTTTTAAATTTCTAAAAACATTACATTTTTTATTTTTGTCACTTTACCGAAACAATGTTTTACTAGATCTTTTTTATTTTAGTATTTATAGATTCTCCTGTTCTTTCCGATCAAAATGAATATGAGGTTGGCTAGGTTTACTTCTACGGTTTAATTTATAAGAATTTTCAAAAAAAGGTCTGCAAAATCGCCAAATCTGCTTGGCCATTTCCCACTTCACATTTGGCCACAGCTAGGGTTAAACATCGTTGTAAAGATACTCGACGAGCTTAATATATCTAGAGGTCTCGTCTGGGGGTAAACAAGTTTTTTCTCGGAGTATAAAAGCTCTAGCTAGATTAAGCTCGTTGATCATAGCGGGAAACTTCGCCGTAGAGAAAGCTATGCAACTCGTTTTGCGAAAGTCAGCAATATTCTACTCAGCGTTTTTTAATTGTATTGAATGGAAGGAAAATATCAGTAGCAGCAATTTTATATTTCATACACTAACATTTCCGTTTGCATTATGCAACTTTTGAATTACAGCTTACTCTATGAGAGCTTGCTCTTTGCATTCGTGAGAAGTTGATACTATCGGAAATCGACTATCGACGAAAATGTATTGACTTATTCGCCAGTAATCCACTACTGATGTCTCGTTGTCTGCGTTTATCCCGTGAATCGTGAATAGAAATCGAGTTGCAATGTTGCAATATTGTATAAATTTACGATTGTTTACTATCAAAAACGTTCGCTATCGCACAATTCTCTTTATAAACCGTATTCATTCTGTTTGCTAAAATGATGTACGATCCGGCCGTGTCTCGCTATACGATACATGATTACACAAATATCGCATCGATTAATTGATACGAGTTACGAACTGAAAACATTCAAAGCGACAGGAATAATTGCGTCATGTTACCTTGAACGACGTCAAGAGTCAAAACGTTTATTTAATGGTCCAAACATATTTATTGTTTCGTTCCTACCGTTTTATCCCCAGATATAGTCTATCCGAATAAGTCGGATTTGTACTAGACCTTATCAGATATCGATAAAGCCTTCGGATCGGATTCGGATACCTGATCCGATCCGAAACCGAACCGGCTTTTCGGATATCCGCACACCAATATTTCATACACTTTTATAAACGTTTAAAGAATTGTTATCACTGGTTTACACATTTTGTTACACAACTAGGGTGTAGATAACGGGTTGAAATCTTCCGCTATTAGTTCTCTCAAATGATCCAAACTTTTAGGTTTCATAGAAAATACAGTGTCTTTTAACCTATTAATGCCCAAGCAGACCACTCAATAAACAATACACTCAACACTCGGTAAGTCGAAAATAGATTAATGCTTCGCGCAATACCAGATAAGATAAGTAAGAGATAAAAAATGTTGCTCGCCTGGTCTACAGCGGTTAACTGACTTTTGCCGCACCCTGTATATAAAACCCCATAACGGGAACTGAAAAACAATTTTGGAACTGCCATCACACTAGACTTACCTTCAATCATATAAAAGGATTTATTAATTCCCACGCATTGAGGAAATCAGAAGATTAACAACATCAAGCTATTGTCTGTCTAGCATTAATGTGTGGTCGAAGGGCGGATTCAACTTCCCTCCCATTCCTCCCACTGTCATTACTTACACTCAGGACCACTCTGTTTACATCTATTTTTTCTGCACTTTGTCAGTACTTAATCATTAACAAAACTGCTTCCTCGATAACACAGATTACAGTTACGGTGAATTAAGAGCAAAATACAGGGATATTGGAGGTGTAAGGACCTGAAGAGGTCGCTCAGTGAAGGGCTTACCTGTGACAAGGTAAGGGATATTGGAGGTGTAAGGACCTGAAGAGGTCACTCAGTGAAGGGCTTTCTTGTGACATGGTGAGGGATATTGGAGGTGTAAGGACCTGAAGAGGTCGCTCAGTGAAGGGCTTACTTGTGACATGGTGAGGGATATTGGAGGTGTAAGGACCTGAAGAGGTCGCTCAGTGAAGGGCTTACCTGTGACAAGGTGAGGGATATTGAAGGTGTAAGGACCTGAAGAGGTCGCTCAGTGAAGGGCTTACCTGTGACAAGGTGAGGGATATTGGAGGTGTAAGGACCTGAAGAGGTCGCTCAGTGAAGGGCTTACTTGTGACATGTTGAGGGATATTGGAGGTGTAAGGACCTGAAGAGGTCGCTCAGTGAAGGGCTTACCTGTGATATGGTGAGGGATATTGGAGGTGTAAGGACCTGAAGAGGTCGCTCAGTGAAGGGCTTACTTGTGACATGGTGAGGGATATTGGAGGTGTAAGGACCTGAAGAGGTCGCTCAGTGAAGGGCTTACCTGTGATATGGTGAGGGATATTGGAGGTGTAAGGACCTGAAGAGGTCGCTCAGTGAAGGGCTTACTTGTGACATGGTGAGGGATATTGGAGGTGTAAGGACCTGAAGAGGTCGCTCAGTGAAGGGCTTACCTGTGATATGGTGAGGGATATTGGAGGTGTAAGGACCTGAAGAGGTCGCTCAGTGAAGGGCTTACTTGTGACATGGTGAGGGATATTGGAGGTGTAAGGACCTGAAGAGGTCGCTCAGTGAAGGGCTTACTTGTGACATGGTGAGGGATATTGGAGGTGGAAGGACCTGAAGAGGTCGCTCAGTGAAGGGCTCACCTGTGACATGGTAAGGGATATTGGAGGTGTAAGGACCTGAAGAGGTCGCTCAGTGAGGGGCTTTCTTGTGACATGGTGAGGGATATTGGAGGTGTAAGGACCTGAAGAGGTCGCTCAGTGAAGGGCTTACCTGAGACATGGTAAGGGATATTGGAGGTGTAAGGACCTGAAGAGGTCGCTCAGTGAGGGGCTTTCTTGTGACATGGTGAGGGATATTGGAAGTGTAAGGACCTGAAGAGGTCGCTCAGTGAAGGGCTTACCTGTGACATGGTAAGGGATATTGGAGGTGTAAGGACCTGAAGAGGTCGCTCAGTGAGGGGCTTTCTTGTGACATGGTGAGGGATATTGGAGGTATAAGGACCTGAAGAGGTCGCTCAGTGAAGGGCTTACCTGAGACATGGTGGCAATCAGCCCCATTTTTGCACGAACACTTCTTTGAACAGTTTTTCCCGTAGGTGCCGAGAGCACAAGGGTTCTGGCACGTGACTCCGCGGTAGCCTGGGCGACAGGAGTATTCTCCCGTCACGTGATCACAGGTTCGGTTGCCTTGTATAAGCAAAACTACATAATTACACCCTGTGTTAATATAAGCATGCCACCACCAATCGGGCCAACAGACAAAGTGAGAGGATGAAAACTATAAGTAGATTAACATACTGGGATATTTTGTTTGTTTTGGAAATCAAAAAGCGACCCTGAACTCTTCATATTTCAAAATGGAATAGAAAAGTGATCCAAACTGTAACAAAATTCAAAATGGATTGTTTGTCATCTTCAAATTTTGCATGTAGCAAGATCAGATAAATAGACTTGTTGAGAATCACAACTATCTACATGTTCAATTTTAAAAAAATCTTAAAGTTTGTTCTTTTATAAGACAAATTATTCTTTGGGTCGCTTTTTGCTTTTGATGCTATTATTACAATATCTTTGACTGTGAGAAGTGCTAGTTGCCTGACTATGGATTCAATTATTGAGCTTATGCCTGAATTTGTGAGGTTAGTAATAAGGACAAAACTACCCCTCCATGTTGTAGTGGGTAGCCCTTCATTCCTAGATAAACCCTTCTAGATCCTCATTACAGCTTAGTCAGTAAGCAAGAGGAGTAAGAAACATTAAACCTTGTACACTCACTCAAAGCCAGTTATAAGAACATTACTTTTATCTACACAAGAGGATTTTCTTAGAGGTGATTTAATTAAAGACCCGTATACGTATACTTTGTGGAAATAGTGAGAATCAAACCAATGACCACTTGAATCAAAGTCCAAAATGCTAAGTGTCGGGCTTGCATGATGTCGGGCTTGATACTCTTCCCTAGATCTAATCCCCTTCCTACTGCCTCACTCTGTCTGAGTTCAACTCACACAGCCCCCCGTGGTTGCAACCTGACACCACTCTCACACTCACTGGATTCGCAAACAAACATTTAGCATTTTGGTTGAACCACCATCATTCATTAATATATCTTTTTTTAATTGAAACCATATTTTACTAATTCAAACTTATTGAACATCCATTTCAGAACAATTGAATAAATGAAAAGCTAAAGCTGTTATTGTTGAATGGCTGAATCTGCCAGCTATCAGGCCTCAGGTACGATACGAGCGGTGTGAGCGGCACCGTTCTATTTTCTGGTTGCATTAGTTATCACGCACAGTGAAGACAGTGGCTACAATAGTTCTAAGCGGCGGGCGTCAGAGAGCGGCACCGCTTACTGCTGCCTGGTCAGGTTAGACCAGGTTAGACAACTTTTTCACTGCTGCTCACCGCTCACATACTGTTCAATACTGTTTTGCCCTATTTTTTTTACTTAAAAACGCCCAAAAAATTACAGAAAAAAGTGATTATAGGGACCTTAAAAACTTGATGTTAACATTACAGCCATACCATTGGCCATGCTAGCGGAACGAGCCCATCTATGTCACATCGGCTGATCATGCACGCACCTCTCTTTTATACATCTTGGTTGTGTAAAAATACCTTATAGCTATTTTTAACCTAGTTTTCATGAAGTTTTATTTTCTTACACATTTTTCCCCTTCAGGTCTGTCTTCTTCTATCATTTCCCGACGCCCAATTTGGACGTGTGATGGTTCTTTCAATTTGTTTTATAAAGCCACATCTCTAGAATGATTTCCCAATGTTGGACAAGAACCCTCAGTAACCTTAGGGTTTCGCCCCTCAGGCATAATTGCAAAAAATTTTTTTTTTTTTGGGAGGGGATTTTTAAGCCAATTTTCATTGATCCATAATGCTTAAATAGGTTTTTAATAACCCTGAACTTAGGACTCCATCCCACTGGCTAAAACATTGATCTTTTTATTTTCATAGCTGTTTTTTAATTTTTTAATTTAAATATTTATTTATATTTATGATTTAGAAATAATTTCAGTCATATAGGCTATTACCACAAAAAAATCATATAAATTCAAAATGCTAAATAAGGTAGTAAACTGTATTCATTTTACATCTTATGATGGTATTACAAAATATATTATGTGAAGTCAGTGAAAAGAATTAGGGTCACCGTAAATTTGAACTAGTTATTAACATCACAATTTCTTAAAACATCGATGTCTAGTTAGCTTGGAATATGTATTTCTGAAGTACAATGTTTGTTTGCCGCTGAATGTCAAATGTAACACTTACCATAGCCTCTCTTAGGACACTCCTCCTTGCAGTCCAGCCCGTAGAAGCCCTCAGGGCAGGTGTCCGCACAGTGAGGGCCCGTCCAGCCGCTCATACATTCGCACTGGCCCTCGTTCTGCGAGCACGAGGCGTTGTTGAGGCAGTTGCATCTCTTGGAGCAGTCGATGCCAAACTGGCCCCACTCGCACTGGCTGCTGCACTTGAGACCTGCACAACCGATACCAATACTAGTGTCATGTGTATGAAGCGATAAGACATTTATAAACATTAAATACCCATGTCGCAGCAAACCTGCATACTCAGTGAATTTCCACTGCATAGTTATGTGTCTCACTACCTCATAAACCACTTACCGAGTTTCATAAAATTACATTCATAAAAAAGCGATAAAAGCCTGTTAATCCGGCATCCGATGGTCTGGCACTTCAATAATTCGTCAACGGTCTAAGGTCTAAGGGTTCTAAACACAAATTATACACTGTAAAAGCCCTTCGGGCGCGATCGGTAGAGTTTATGGGCAATTGGCAGAAGTAACTGTACTGTGTGTATTAAAATGTAATACTGTAAATCTATTTTTCCTACGTCTGCTTGAAAAAGCAGTTGTTTTCGCACTCGATATAAGTCGCAAAACAGGTGATTCCCGTATTAATTTTACTTTGCGCACTCATTTTTACTTTGCGCACTCTCGATTTACTTTGCGTACTCCAGTATTTCAACTTAAGAACACAAAAATAGTCAAAATCAGTATGCAGGTAACGTTGTTTATGCATGAATTATGTTGGCAACCCTGGATATCTGATCTATTGTTGTTGTTCCCAATCAACATAAACATAACCTGTATTTTGTTGAAGTTTAATTAAAGTGTGTTTACATAAAAAAGTGTCCATAAATTGTAAGTAGGCCTAGTTATGTTACTAATACTTAAATCAGGTATAGTATATATTTAAGTTAATTTTTAATAGTGGCAGCCTTCTTCTAAAAAAAAACGAATAAATATAGTTGAAACGCTTTATTCTAACTGTAGGAAATATATCATTCCGCCTACGGCTCGTGCATAACATTTCTCTCGAGTGCAGCAAAGTGGCACTATGCACACTTGTTGCATAAATAACTATTCTTGGACATTACAACCATGCATACAAATTTGAATGTACTAACCATTGTAAAATGTAACAGTGTCCACGATCCAAAGAGTTTGAATTTTGAGGATATTTTCTTCTAAACCGAGCAAAATATAAAATATATCCGAGAGTTTTTATGCATAAATGTTTTTTGCGGTGTAATGCCATGCTTTCAGATTCAGATTCAAATCACTTTATTCAAAAGTACGAACATAGTGTGTACAGCGTACATGAATGGCATCAACGTAGTACATAGTTCTGGCTAGGCACATTGCTGTGAGTTATCTTCCCTGAGTCATTAAATAAATGTTATAAGAATGTTGATATACCTTTGTATCCAGGCAGGCAGATGCATTGCCCAGTGACGGGGTTGCAGGAGGGAGAGTGTTCCACGTAACAGTTGCACTGCTGCTTGCAGCCCCGGCCCCAAGTCCCCGGCTCACACGTCTCCTCGCAGTGTTTGCCGTGGTATCCGGGAGGACAGATACAGGTCCCTGGGAGACATCACACCGAGTAGTCGCAGGTGTTCACAAATTACAGACTTAAACTACACTAGGTTGTTTTAGTTATCAGAAGATTGATAAACTTTGTAAGTTAATATCATGCTTATATTTCTGCCCTTTTTTCTCTATTAGTTTTTTTAACGAATCATCTCAAGCATCTTTAACCCTTCCGACTGCAAAGGTCGCGATCGTGACCCTTTTCTTCATCGGTACAATACATCGTTATTGTGTGATACATCGATACTCAAATCAGCGCCATCTTGTTCTACATGGAATTTGTAATCAATGATGTATCGGAAGTAGTCTTTCGGTGCTTTTCGCAGTTTTTGTAACAAATTACAAAATTTTGTGTTTTCCCATTGTTGGCACCATTTAACGTGGTCATGGTCGTGGTCATGGTTTATAAAGTTTTTTTGGGAAAATGATTATTTTAACCCTAACAAAGCATATGTTTTTGCAATCTGTCAATTATTTAGCTCATTTTGGCTTTCTTGAAATTGCAAACTAGTGTTATTTTGTAACCACTATGGGACGTAGAAAAAAAATCTTTTTTGAAATATGAGTTTTTTGAGTTTGCTTTTGTTGTGTAAGCGTTGTCTTATGTATTCAGTAACAAGTTATAATTATCGTAGAATCCCCTTTTCTTGCTGATCAAAATGAATATGTAGTTGATATAGGTGTTTAAGGTACTTTCCATGGTTAGTTATAATTTTGTTTTTCGATACAACTACTCTAGTAAATCTTATTTTAACCATGAAAGAAGTACTGAGGCAAACTGTTGTGTAGGACAATACATGTATGCAGTAATACCATGCCGAAGTACTCACCATTCTGAGGCTCACAGACAGCATTGTTCTTGCACTGGCAGCTCTCCGTGCAGTTTACTGAGGCAAACTGTTGTGTAGGACAATACATGTATGCAGTAATACCATGCCGAAGTACTCACCATTCTGAGGCTCACAGACGGCATTGTTCTTGCACTGGCAGCTCTCCGTGCAGTTTACTGAGGCAAACTGTTGTGTAGGACAATACATGTATGCAGTAATACCATGCCGAAGTACTCACCATTCTGAGGCTCACAGACAGCATTGTTCTTGCACTGGCAGCTCTCCGTGCAGTTTTTGCCGTAGTAGCCCTCAGTGCACGGTCTATCACAACGCATACCGAGCCACCCTGCACCGATAAAACTGGTATTAGAGCATAAACCAAATAAATTAAAACCTTGAAGCTCTGAGGAAAGATGATCTGTTTGCAAAGGGCGCAGCATAATTTTGATAATCTCCAAAGAAGCAGACATTACGGACCCATCTTTTGAAGCCCAATACTCTCAATAGTTCACTCGGTGTAATTTTAGTTGTTAAATTATTTATATAATTACGCAGGATGTTGTAAAATAGTCTTGAAACACAATATTGAAAGTCTTGATATAACGGTTTACTCAAAACATGTAGGGTGTATGACAACAGTTACATCTCATTTTAGATGTTAAGGAACCAATCTAAAGGAAATTAATTATTTAAAAAGTGTTGCTCATTGGTTGAATTAATTGAAAAAAGTATGGGAAAGGCTGAATTACTTAATGTTATATAAAACAATATTCCAAGTCTTGCTAAACTCTTTTTTCATCTTTGAAAATATACCTCTGACATTGGCTATCATTCTACGTTATAGAAATAGCGAGCAAACCAAGCTCGTGTGAAAGATAATACCTGCACAGTTTAGTTAATGGTTTAACCAAATTTATTTGTTTGCATTCAAATTCCTAACAATCCTAACATGGAGGCTCCTAATTACGAGGGCTCATGAGCAAATCTTATAAATCGAGAGGTTAAATTTTAAAAATTAATGTTTTATGATTTTTAATTTGAGAAGTAAAATTGAAAAGTAGGCGCCCATTCATGTTGAGGTCTTTGCATTAATTGTTTCTAAAGTATGTGGGATTTTATGAAGCGAGTAGAACGGAATTTTAACTAATGATATTAAAATAAGTGAGGTTTTTCTGCAAGTACTGACCAGGTGCGCAGATGCAGCGGCCGGTGTCAGGCATACAGGTCGCTCCATTCATGCACTGGCAGAGCTGTGAACAATCTTCCCCGTAGAAACCTTGAGGACAGGTCTCGCTGCAGTTGTCCCCTCGGTAACCTGAGTCAAGCGTGATCACAACAGACTAGGTATAGTACTTGCTCGCCAAAGTGTCATATTTTATATTATTGTACATGTTTCGCATCAATAACGATACTTAAGCCACAACATTTACTAAACACATCCACTAGAGAGTTTGTATGAGTTCACACATAATAAACTTATATGTGAAACAACCATCATCATTTACCACAAAACCACAAAACTCTAACCACAAAAACTGTATCCGGAACAAAAATCAATATTCTCAAATTTAAACAAAAACTGGCACTCATGTCCGTAGTCCCGTCTCCTCTGGAGTGGCAAGTATACTGCAGGTTCCAGTTCAAAGACTGGCACACATGTCCGTAGTCCCGTCTCCCCTAGAGTGGCAAGTATACTGCAGGTTCCAGTTTAAAGACTGGCACTCATGTCCGTAGTCCCGTCTCCTCTAGAGTGGCAAGTATACTGCAGGTTCCAGTTCAAAGACTGGCACACATGTCCGTAGTCCCGTCTCCCCTAGAGTGGCAAGTATACTGCAGGTTCCAGTTTAAAGACTGGCACTCATGTCCGTAGTCCCGTCTCCTCTAGAGTGGCAAGTATACTGCAGGTTCCAGTTCAAAGACTGGCACACATGTCCGTAGTCCCGTCTCCCCTAAAGTGGCAAGTATATTGCAGGTTCCAGTTCAAAGACTGGCACACATGTCCGTAGTCCCGTCTCCCCTAAAGTGGCAAGTATATTGCAGGTTCCAGTTTAAAGACTGGCACTCATGTCCGTAGTCCCGTCTCCTCTAGAGTGGCAAGTATACTGCAGGTTCCAGTTTAAAGTCATAGTCACCATAATTAGTCGCTGTTACTTATCAAATCATTTCCTTCTTCAGGCATTGGTACAATCGATATAATTGTTTATTACTAAAGTCTCCTTTAACATTAAAAAGCTTGCATTTCCCATATTTTAAAAGCATTTTTGAAAATAATTTATTCTTCAAATACTTTTGTTTTTGCGGTACAAAAGACCACTTCTAATACCTCTAGTTATTCATTATGTTATGCAGTGTAAAGGGTTTCAATTTCTATTACTTCGAAAAGTGTGATAAAGAGACTTAATTGGATTAAGTGTGAGAGTAACAAGTTAAATTGTAATTGTTACCACAATTAACAAAGTTTTGAAATTAGAGACATTAAGTATCAACGATATTAAACTCGGTGGCAGTATTAGATGGATTAATAAAATATGTCAAACTAGGCTACACGAGATTTAGACAAAAGTTATAGATAAACAGACTGATGACAAGGTGACAAGTGTTACCTTGAGCACAGATGCAGGTGCCGTTGTTGGGCAGACACTGGGCGTTGTTCTGGCATGTGCAAACATTGCGGCAACCCAGCCCGTACGTGTAGAGAGGGCAGGGGCGAGCACACTGGGTGCCGTCCCACCCCACCTTACACTCACACTGACCCGTCCACGGGTGGCACCTGGCACATGCAACACGTAAAGGAATTAAACAATAAGCTTTAATATGGCAAAGCTAGAAAACCTCTGAATGTTAAAACACCTTATTAATGTTATCTAATAAATTATCACAGGCATTTGCAATCACTGATCAGAGAAACAAGTTCCAGGATCAGGAATTGGACCTCATTTTAAATCGGACCTAGAACTTAACAAGTGCCAACAATCCCAGCAAAGCTGGATAAAATCACAAAAAACGTTAAACAGTGAACTGAAAAACAGTCAATACATCAGAGAAAACAAGAATGAACAATCACAAAAGTCAAACACACTAAAAACAAATCAAGCATGACCACACAGCGTTAGGACTTGAGTGAGACTGATGATGAATGTCCGCAACAATTATTCCAATTAAACTCCCCACCACCAACAATGAATTTCAAACTTTGATTTACATCACTAAAACTTAGCATAATTGTTGTAAGATGTTATTTAAATAATAAAGGAAAAAATGTCTCCCATCAGTAGAAATGGTTTTAAAACCAGCTAAAAACAGAATGTCAGTATGAATTCTGATCTTGTCCAATTATCCCCATATTACAAATGACTGAAATCAGTTAGTAAGCGAGAGAATTATTTCTCTTTCAGCTAAAAAGATAGCACTCAGTTCCCCATGAAATAAGAAAAAAGCTTTTGATGTGTTTTTCAGAAATATTAAAGTATTTTATGTTATTATTATAGATTCTGATATAAATAAAATGCCAGTTTAGTAAGATTAGAGAATGGTGTATTGTTCGGTTATGTCTTGGAACTTTTATAATTTTTTCTTCTGTAGACGAATATTATTTTGTTTATCAGGCTGATGACGTCTTGAATAACATGATTCGAGTACAGTTTAAGAAAATAGTCTAAAAATAAATAATTTTGCCGTAATAAAATTATTTTTAATCAAATAAAATGGAACATAAAAATAATTCTGTAAAGCTAACAGTTATTTTATGCGGGAGTGAATGTTAGGGGATAGAATCCTCTGGTGTAAAATTGTGCACTAGAAAAATTAAAACACAAATATATGAAGCAGCCATGTTGTTTTTAGTGTCAGAACCGATATAACCTACACATTAATCTCCGGTTGTTAAGTTAACATTCTGCATATCACACTGAGAGATTAAAGAGTGAACAATAATGAGTTGAAAGTGTTCCTGTTTCCAAGCCTAACAACTCCTAATTTTAGTAAGATATTGAAATGTAGGGCTATAAGCAACAATTAGGACAGCATTTAGGAAAGGTAAAACAACTTACTATTCTCGGCTTAGCTTAGTTCACAATGGAAAAATAGTCAATTTCAATAAAGATCACAAAATTATTTCATTACCATAGATACCTTCAACCTTGCAAGAGCTCTATATAGAAAGCTTGATCTGTCCATCAACGGGTACACTCACATTTCCGTGTTCTCAGTGTCACATTCGCAAGGCTTGGAGCACTCGAGGCCGTAGTATCCGGCGGGACAGTTCCTGACGGAGCAAGTCTTGCCAGTCCAGCCGTTCCGGCACTTGCAGCTTCCATCCGCGGAGTTGCAGACTGAGTCTCGCTCACAGGCACACTTCTGCTTGCAGCCCATACCCCACTTGCCCTCTGGACACCGGTCTAGACACTGGTACACAACATCATCATAATGCACAATATTATCAACAACCGAGGAAAATTATCAATCAAAATATAGTGGTAGAACGATAACAGACTTCTCGTGCTCTCAGGATACTATTTTATGAAACAAAGTGGAAATTATGGGGACACAGTAAAAGCATGCTAATCCGGCATCCGAAGATCCGGCACTTTCAACAATCCGACATCGGTCGAAGGGTTCTTAACATTTTTTTACATACTGGATAAGCCTTTAGGGCGCGTTCGGCAGAGTTTGCGGGCAATCGGCAGGAGTAACTGTACTGTATGTATTAAAATATCCTATATATTAAAATAATAGGTCATTTAGTTCACGCAGTTTGCGAGACAACGGCTTGACGGATTTCGACGTTTCTTTTTTTGATTTGAAGGTAATATTGCGTAGAAACACATACATTTTCTTTATATTGTAAAAAAGGGATATGTTACTGTTGCTAATGATTGCAGTTATTTTGCTAAATGAGAATTCAATTATTACAGAATAATTTTAAATCAGGTATTTTAATAATTGTTCTACGTTTTCAACTTGAAATAAAAATTGTTTAAAAATATAAAACCAACTGAATTTATGTGTGGGAAAATTAACAATTTCAGATACTTTGATTTAGATTTATTTATAACTACAGCGCACACTGAGATGTTCTGTTTAAGCGTTGTTTTCATTCGATTCAGAGATCAAGCTGCTAACGTCACTATGAAGAATCTTCAATACTTTACTCATCCCTTGCTTTATCCATCAATAACCATAGTCAGGGAAAGAAATACAATTAAGCCGGACGCGCAACCTCAAAGGTAGGTAGCATGC
Organism: Allygus modestus; assembly: GCA_963675035.1. Lineage (NCBI taxonomy): Eukaryota > Metazoa > Arthropoda > Insecta > Hemiptera > Cicadellidae > Allygus > Allygus modestus. The sequence goes on along the minus strand of OY776113.1, from coordinate 13,401,379 downwards.
TGGCCTCATAAGTTAGCCATGGTCAAGCGTAGGTTCGATCCCGGCCAACTGCTACAATACTTTTTTACGAGCAGTCACCACTGGCTTGCCCTTGTGACTATTCCCGTTAACAGTACCTCGCTATCATTAGATCGCCGCACAGGCTTACTGGCCTACAGCAACGGGCAGTTAACATTTAAAAAATAAAAAAATATATAAATTGGGTATAAACTTAACTGTACACATTATATTAATACAAACTGTTTGTAATTACTGACTGTTAGTATGACAAAAGTAAGACATTCACATAAAACAGGAAATATTAAATTACAAGGTGTTTGAACTACATATTAAATAATACTTTATGCTGGTAAATTATGTATTATGCAAATTTTACTATAAATAGGCTAATTAAAATTACCGGTAAGCCATTTATAATTGTTATAATTATCTTAAGCGTAACAAATATTTATTCATTTTTAAAATGCCTCCTGAACTCTTGTTTAGAAATTAAAACCAGGTTTACATACCTTTTCCGTCCAAACAGTTCAAAAATGTATGCTGCCACCTATGATGACGACATGTTTCGGAATCTAGAATTCCATCTTCCGGGCATACAAAAACGTCCGTAATTTTTTACAGATTTTCGTCAAAATTTAAAAAATTTGTTGTTAAACATTAATACAGTTCAACATAACACAACATGACATTAAACACATACTTCACATAAATTACATCCACGCACAAGCCAGCCGGCAATTATACTCCGACAGAGTGATTAGACAGGTCGGAGTCTAATCGTCGGCTGGCTTGTGCGTGGATGTAATTTATGTGAAGTATGTGTTTAATGTCGTGTTATGTTATGTTGAATTGTATTAATGTTTAAACAAAATTGTTTAAATCTTGACAAAATTCTGTAATGAATTATGGACGTTTTTGTATGACCGGAAGATGGAATTATAGATTCGGAAACATGTCGTCATAGTAGGTGGCAGCATCCATTTTTGAACTGTTTGGACGGAAAAGGTATGCAAACCTGGTTTTAGTAACGAATATGTGTACCATGCTATATATTGAAATTAAGTGTAAGGTAATTAATGGCGCTTATATCTCTGGAAGTGTGAACTTGAAAATATGTAATCGTGTGTTGGTAAATATTTGTAGGGACGGTACAAAGACATTTCAACGAACCGTGTCTCCATAGAAGCCCGGCTTGCAGCGACACTTCCCGGTGATGTGATCACAATCGGCATGGTTGAAGCACTCGCACACCTGCTCACAGTTGTCACCCCAGAATCCTGACGGGCATCGGTTGGCACATACATCACCCTAAGTACAAAGTTTCAATATTCATTAACAGTAGGTGTCTTCGCCTTTCTATTGTTAACCGTTAAGTTTAGGAAAAGATGAAAGAATAAAAAGGTCTTACAATTACATCTAAAATCTAAAACACCATAACAAATAGGGGGTTACATTTTAATTTTATGATGGTTGCAATATTGAAAAATAGTGGCCAAATTTTGAAATTCAGAATTCTTATTTTTAAAGTAAACTAAAAGTAGGGTGTGTTCCCTCATTTAAAATTTTTGTAAGTTTTAGTTTCTGAAATGCCTAACAAATGAACACCCTATATCTACCCAAAAAGTATAAAACACCCGAATTGTGTTTGGATCCACTGTTAAACTAAAGATCCTTTAAATCACTATTGGGATATTAATTAGTGATCCTGGCATAGGTAGTAGTCATACTTAGTCAATAACAAAGTTCCACTTGGTATTTCATTCATACTACACTCATAATTAATTTAAATTTGCTCGAGGTTTGTTGACATCTTAATAGTTTATAATAAATAACATAGACATACTTTGTTATACAGTAGACTCTCAGAAATCCAGATCGCACTTCTCCGGTTATCCGGACTGATGATCTTGAATTTTATATTTTTGTTTGTTGCAAATATTTGTGTACACGATATTGTCAGGCGCTCTTGTGTTTCCATACTGTTATCTGTGTTTGTTATTGTTTACGTATCTGGTGCGCTGCTCCGTTCAGGTCTTCTCCTATCGATGACTCATCATTCACGATGTAAATCAGTAGACCCATGACAGTTTTTACTACAGTACACTTTATTTATCATTTACAGTGTTATATTAAATCTTTTTCGTTTTATCACATTTTCAAGTAATAAATGTGTTCCTTTAATAATCCAACCTTTTTTGTATTCCGACCATGCTCTCGGTCCCGTTGGTGACGGATAAACGAGGTTCTGTTGTATTACAAAGTTATTAGAATGTTCTGGAACCTCATTTTTGTGTAGCACATAAAACTAAACGCATATCGCCATAATTGTTCACTATAAAGGCAGAATTTATGATTCATGCCCAGCTTCGAGTTATCCTGATTTTTTTTAAATCCGGACCGGCTGTCCGCCACAATAGTCTGGATTCCCGAGAGTCTACTGGACCTTGTGTTGTGTGGGCTATACACCGCAGGCTCTTACCCGTTTGAAGCAGACGTTTGCGCAGACATAATTTACTCCCTTCCCCACAATGTATGGCAACAAAGTCTTATTTTAAACCTCAAGAAACCATCTAGAGGAGTTTGGGGTTACTTTTACAAAAATTCTCTACTTAAAGTTTTCCTCTGATGTAAAATGCTCCCTAAATTAGCAGCTTAAAAAGCTGATAAAAATTGAGGTGATTCACAATTCTGTTTTGAGAACAGTTACATACAAATTGTTTTTGTTCACTCATCTCCGACATTTGTATTTATAAGGTTGCGATAGCACACGTTACTGCAACGCAATATTTGGTTAACTAGGGACTGACCTCCCAGCCTCGAGGACAGTAGCACTCCCCGGTGGAGGGGTTGCAGGTGCCTCCGTTCTGGCAACTGCACTCGTTGCGGCACTCCATACCGTGGGTGCCTTCTGGGCAGTGCTTCTCACAACTGGCAACACAAAACAAACACGTCATTACCATCACCTGCATGCACTCGATAATATTCTATGATATCAGATTTCTGAGAATTTTTGGCAAAGTTAACTTAATACTCCCAGGAATAATGAACTAATCGAGTTATAAACAATGGAAAATTATAATGATGGTAAATTGTTTGATGACTGCACTAAAAAAGATATCAAAGTAAACAAATATAAGAAAAAGAAGATATCTCCTGTATATTGCCTTTTTTGTCTAACCTGGACAGTGTTGCTGCCCCCACTTGAGGTTTGTGGTGGCCTATTGCCTTTGTTGTCTAACCTGGACAGTGTTGCTGCCCCCACTTGAGGTTTGTGGTAGCATATTGCCTTTGTTGTCTAACCTGGACAGTGTTGCTGCCCCCACTTGAGGTTTGTGGTGGCCTATTGCCTTTGTTGTCTAACCTGGACAGTGTTGCTGCCCCCACTTGAGGTTTGTGGTGGCATATTGCCTTTGTTGTCTAACCTGGACAGTGTTGCTGCCCCCACTTGAGGTTTGTGGTGGCATATTGCCTTTGTTGTCTAACCTGGACAGTGTTGCTGCCCCCACTTGAGGTTTGTGGTGGCATATTGCCTTTGTTGTCTAACCTGGATAGTGTTGCTGCTCCCACTTGAGGTTTGTGGTGGCATATTGCCTTTGTTGTCTAACCAGGACAGTGTTGCTGCCCCCACTTGAGGTTTGTGGTGGCATATTGTCTTTGTTGTCTAACCTGGACAGTGTTGCTGCCCCCACTTGAGGTTTGTGGTGGCATATTGCCTTTGTTGTCTAACCTGGACAGTGTTGCTGCCCCACTTGAGGTTTGTGGTGGCATATTGCCTTTGTTGTCTAACCTGGACAGTGTTGCTGCCCCCACTTGAGGTTTGTGGTGGCATATTGCCTTTGTTGTCTAAACTGGACAGTGTTGCTGCCCCCACTTGAGGTTTGTGGTGGCAGTTTTGTGCTCATGGGGATGAACTTTTCACCTAATTTTATGGTTACCATTTTCAGTGTACGATTTGTATTACTTATTGTAATCATTATAAAGTATATAGTGTATAGTCCTTGTGTAATAGTCATGCATATGTATTACACTTTTTTTGTTTATTGGTGCACATGGGAATAAATTAACTGCTGCGAATCCAAGGTTGTGAGGAGCAGCCCGATCCACAACCAAAGAACATACATTTGGGCTCGTTGGTAGGGTTGTATCCAACATTATTTTTTTCCACAGTTTGTATTTTGATATTTTTAACTTAGTTAATGTGTCATTTAAAACACTTTTTTCCAAAACATAAGTGGTGTATTTCTACGAAACAACTGTGTATGTTCCCGCAGAAGGCTGGGGCAAGGAGCGTGTTATGTAACTACTACCCATTTTCAAAATGGCAAAATTTGCCGTTTTTGGTGCCTGATGCCTTTTTTCATAAATTTTCATTATAATAAATCTGAAGGGTAGTGAAAATACAAAAAAGGTTTTTAGCATATGCTAACATACCTTAACCCCATCATTTTTAGCAGCAAACATTTTAATTTATTGATATCGTTTTTAAATCGTATAAGATGGCTTTTAGAAATTGATAGATCGTTTATAAGAGATTCATCAAAACAATGTTGCTGAGGTGTACAAGTGATTCTATATTTATTTTTTTGAATATATTTTATATTTGGATTGAAACTCAAAATAACTCTACTCCTGTCATAAAATATTTCATATTTATACCTGCTTCTCCTATTAGAACAATGTTAACGTTAAAGTCCTTTACCTCTTTTTTGGACTATCCAAAATCATTACTCTACATCTCACTTTAAAAAACAAAAAAATACTTAGCAATTCCAGTGAGCATAATTTTGATATGACACCATAATTTTGATTTAGTTGTACCATAAAAATCACAAATACTGAGTATTATGGAATTTTACTGAGCGATAACTATTAGTGCTATCAACATTCTGCTCACTGGAAACCCCAAGTACTTTATATTTCTTTAAAATGGGCTATAAATTAATGAATTTTAGGTAAAGATATTAAACATTAACATTAGTCTTAATGAATTCTGCGAACCTCAGAATTTGAAATCCTTTAATTTTCCCAAGTCTTTAGACACCTTGTATTGAGTGACTGATGGCGGGAGGAAGGTATATTAAATTTAGTACAACAGTCAAATTTCAGTATATGGTTTTTCCAACTAATCTGTTGGTGACAAACCTAGCATTGACTAAACTTGGTACACTCAATTTGGTTTACAGACCCCAATAGATGTTCTTATTGAGATTCTGAGTTAGAATTGAGATGAGGGTAAACTTACAGAGGTCCAGTGTAGCCAGCCTTGCAGAGACATTGTCCTGAGACGTGGTGACATGACGCGCCGTTGTGACATTGGCACTCCTGCCCACAGTCTTGACCGAAGTGTTGGTCATCACATTTCTCTTCACACCTGCCACATACAGGATTACAGAATGCTTATAGTCTCTATTGTGGAGCAGAACATAAAATTAAGGATCAGTTTAAATTCCCTTATCCTTCCATATTTTATTTATTTATAAAGTGAGTTAGGACACTGACACCCGACAAACATTTATTAAATTAAAAATTAACATTTCACAGTACGCGTCGACTGCATTGTTCCTGATACGGTAGACTAACCTCCCAAAGAACGAGTGAACATTTCACAGTACTCGTCGAATGTATTGTTCCTGATACGGTAGACTAACCTCCCAAAGAACGAGTGAACATTTCACAGTACTCGTCGAATGTATTGTTCCTGATACGGTAGACTAACCTCCCAAAGAACGAGTGAACATTTCACAGTACGCGTCGACTGCATTGTTCCTGATACGGTAGACTAACCTCCCAAAGAACGAGTGAACATTTCACAGTACTCGTCGAATGTATTGTTCCTGATACGGTAGACTAACCTCCCAAAGAACGAGTGAACATTTCACAGTACGCGTCGACTGCATTGTTCCTGATACGGTAGACTAACCTCCCAAAGAACGAGTGAACATTTCACAGTACTCGTCGAATGTATTGTTCCTGATACGGTAGACTAACCTCCCAAAGAACGAGTGAACATTTCACAGTACTCGTCGAATGTATTGTTCCTGATACGGTAGACTAACCTCCCAAAGAACGAGTGAACATTTCACAGTACGCGTCGACTGCATTGTTCCTGATACGGTAGACTAACCTCCCAAAGAACGAGTGAACATTTCACAGTACTCGTCGAATGTATTGTTCCTGATACGGTAGACTAACCTCCCAAAGAACGAGTGAACATTTCACAGTACGCGTCGACTGCATTGTTCCTGATACGGTAGACTAACCTCCCAAAGAACGAGTGAACATTTCACAGTACTCGTCGAATGTATTTTTCCTGATACCGTAGACTAACCTTGCAAACAACGAGTCAACTTTCACAGTCCTCGTCAAGTGTATTTTTCTTGATACCGTAGACTAACCTTGCAAACAACGAGTGAACATTTCAAATAAGGTTAGAGGTTGAGTTTTAAATTCAAATTAAGGTATTTGAAACGCAACCCCAAACTGACAACTAAGTTGGAAATGAGAGGCAGTCATTTGAATTAAAATCAATTAGCAAATCTTTTTGTAATAACTTCAACCACAACTTTTCTTTTAAAACCAAGTTGGTAGGAACATTGTATATTTATGTCTTTCCTCGATATTTTCAAGGCTATCCCTAGGGAAAGACCATAAAAAAAGTATGAACAAACTAAAAGATACTGTGTTTTCCATTAGTAATCGCGTATAGTTACATACCTACAATTTTGTTTTTCCAAAATAAAATGTGGTAAGGGAAAATATAAATACATAATGTGAAGTTTCTTCCTGCACCCATTGGTGAATGTTTCTGCTCAAAAATAAAGAAAAAATTGTTTTTGTTTCTGTTTCATTGTAACACCTGTATCTTCTACGAAGTGACTACGTACATGTCCAATGTAAGGGCAAATTTACTTCACTACCGCTTAGGTTAGGTTCGGTTTGGTTACGTTATGTTAGGTTAGGTTAGGTTAGGTTACGTTAGGTTAGGAGGTTTTCTGGCTCTCAATTAGTTTTAAAAATCACAGGAAAAGTAACATACGCACCGTATGTTACTTTTCCTGTGATTTTTAAAACTAATTGAGAGCCAGAAAACCTCCTAACCTAACGTAACCTAACCTAACCTAACCTAACATAACGTAACCAAATACAGTACTCGTCGAATGTATTTTTCCTGATAACGTAGACTAACCTTGCAAACAACGAGTCAACATTTCAAATAAGGTTAGAGGTTGAGTTTTAAATTCAAATTAAGGTATTTGAAACACAACCCCAAACTGACAACTAAGTTGGAAATGAGAGGCAGTCATTTGAATTAAAATCAATTAGCAAATCTTTTTGTAATAACTTCAACCACAACTTTTCTTTTAAAACCAAGTTGGTAGGAACATTGTATATTTATGTCTTTCCTCGATATTTTCAAGGCTATCCCTAGGGAAAGACCATAAAAAAAAGTATGAACAAACTAAAAGATACTGTGTTTTCCATTAGTAATCGCGTATAGTTACATACCTACAATTTTGTTTTTCCAAAATAAAATGTGGTAAGGGAAAATATAAATACATAATGTGAAGTTTCTTCCTGCACCCATTGGTGAATGTTTCTGCTCAAAAATAAAGAAAAAATTGTTTTTGTTTCTGTTTCATTGTAACACCTGTATCTTCTACGAAGTGACTACGTACATGTCCAATGTAAGGGCAAATTTACTTCACTACCGCTTAGGTTAGGTTCGGTTTGGTTACGTTATGTTAGGTTAGGTTAGGTTAGGTTACGTTAGGTTAGGAGGTTTTCTGGCTCTCAATTAGTTTTAAAAATCACAGGAAAAGTAACATACGGTGCATAATTTGGAGCAGACGTGAACAGTAGCGGCTCACGTCGGACGTGTACGTAGCCTCTGCCTATCTTCTATCTTTGTTCATTAGTAATGACTCACTCACCAAAACCATGCATCAAGTAATCACGATCTTAAAACTTAAAACACGCAGTAACCACTTCAATAAAACCTCAAAACCTATTTGAAATTTCATTTGACAACCTGTGACCAACTGCGACAGGTCTAAAATCGTTTGCTCCATACACCCGCAGTGGCGGATCCAAGGGGGGGCGATCCCCCCTCAAGCTCACAAATATTTGTTATATACTGCATAAAAATAGTACAGTTATGTAATTTTCATATGGTTAAATGTGTTGCGATTAATTCTTTATCGCCAATCCAATTTAATTGGTCCAATTTAATTTAATCACGTAATATTGGTCTACCATAGGTTATTTTTCTAAACGGTATGAATAATATGTAAAAATATAACATATTTTATGTGATAACTCCTTATTTGCAAAGGAGAAATATATAAATATGTATGCATATTGAAGTTGTGGAACCAAGCGTAAACAGTTAGTGGAAGTGATAATTTCGTTCTGATTACGCCTGACAGTTGGCTGCACGAACGCAACGACGCTACGACCCTGCCTCCTTTTTTAGCCGCAAAACCACTGTCGCGTACGTGGGTGTGGGTTCCGGCAAACGTCAAGATTAACGTTGTGTATTTATCAGAAGATCTCAGATACAACAGCGGTAGCTCGAGTGAGCGGGGCGGTGAGGTGGTGGCAGAGTGGTGCATACGTGACGTTAACATGGCAATGGGAGTTTGACCGCGCATCCACTGTGTCCACGTGATATTATTAGTCATCACACCCTTACACTGTGCATGAACGCTGTTCTGCCTTTTCTGTCTTAGTTCAATTCACTTTAGTGTATGTGGGGTTTAACTGTTATTTTTAGTATTTGATTACTATTAAAATTATTATCCGTAAAAATAAATACCCCCGTAGCAGCAAACCTGTGTACTCAGCAAATTTCCAATGCATATATATGTATCTTAATACCACAAAAAACCAAATACCAAGTCTCATCAATATATATTCATAAATAAACGATTTATGGCCTTTTTAATTATTCTCCATAAGAATAACATGGCGACTGAGTATGCAGGTTTGCTGAAGAAAGGAACACAAAAAATGGGGTTTTATACAAATATCAATATAACTCAAGTAGGTGAAGCCACATAACAAATTTTATTAATTTATGTTTATAATTAAGGGAGATAACACGTTACTTATTCTCCATAAGAATAAGTAACCTGCTGAGTCCGCAGGTTTGCTGCAACGGGAACTATAGGCAAAAAAATGTTTTTTAGTGCAAATATCAATAGACCACAACGATATGAAGCAATATACCAAATTTCAACAGGATAAGTTGATAAATAAGCGAGATATACAATTTTTCTTATTCTCCATAAGAATAACATTGGACAACGTACTGTGTTTAGCACTTTCAATATCTCGGTAACCATTTGACGTAGAGCAACGATCAAAACATCAAATTGTTTGTTTTTTTTAGCTGAATTTAATAGTGAAAACTAAAATTGGATTTACCAAAATATGATATGTAAAAAACTCAAAAAACCCATTTTTGGGGTACAAAACCCCCCAAAATACCCCTTTGGATAGAGCGATCTGGCTGGTTTTCGAACTTAAAGTCATAAATGATGCTTTACATGTTTGTACCAAATTTCATCAAAATCGGATCATTTTTACGAGAGTTATCGCACCCACGGTCACACACATATATATATATACAGTTTTGAACGAATGGTGTTTTTGGCATCTGGGGACCTCAAAACGAAAAGTTATCATGGTCCCGGGCCTAGGTCTTACCATGCCGACTACGGTAATAGCTTCTTCCCTATAGGGGAAATTCGCTAAAATCGGGGGGGAGTATTCTACCATTAAGTTTGCCCCCCCGCCCCCCCGACTCTAAAGCTGGATCCACCACTGTACACCCGAGAACTCCAAAGTGCTGCTGGTCAGTCCTGAGTTGCGAGAGTCTCTGTGGTTAGTGTTCCAGAGGCATTCTGAACGGCTAAATGTCGCCTTGCAGTGAGGAGTGGGAATGACTGAATCGGCACAGGAGGAAGGGTAGACGGTTTGAACATTTCCAGCAATTCATTGATGGGTTTTTTGTTATAAACTCAAGGAAGTAACTAAGATATGTATACTTTATGTTATTACGATGGTCAAACTGGTCTTTTCATAATTTTAAACCCCTCTTCTAATTATAATGACAACTTAATCAGCTGCCACTTCCGACTCGGTAAGAGATCAGATTTGAGGCAAATAAATATCATTAATTTTAAGTACAGTATGACACTACTTCCAAAGTGTTAGTTGGATAATAGTATATTTAGAACAGAAAATATGTGGTGATAATTTAGAGAAAACACTTACTTCTGTCCTCGGTAGCCAGGGGCGCACTGACACTGGCCGTTGTAGGGGTCACAAGTGGAGTTGTTGGCGCACTCGCACTGCTTGTCACAGGCTGTGCCCCACAGCCCTGTAGGACAGGCTGCACAACGCGACAACAATTAGAAACACACACAAACTCTCGTAACAAAACTCTTCAAATATAAAAGTTTTGGGTTGAGATAAATCACCACTTTGGGACACTCTCTGAAAACTATTATTAAACGTGTGCAGGAGTCAAGGGTAAGTTGAATATTATAAGCTGTAATGTTCACTGAATGAAACATATAATTTCCAAGGGTTTAAGACGGTAAATAACAGCACAAGTTACACGTCGATCTAACATATATACAGCCGCATTTGTAACTCACTCACTGACTGACTGACTGAGGTATACGAATACTAGACCACTTCTAATTGAGCTAGGATCGTGAAATTTGGCATGAACATAGCTTGTACCTTGTAACCCCCAAAAAAATTGCCAAAACTGACAATTTTTATTTTAACCCCCTCAAAAAATGTTTAAAATTCCTGATAAAAGGCGTATTTTAGATTTATACCAAACGCAATGTTACGACGGAATTAAAATACCCCCGTTGCAGCAAACCTGTATATTCAACAAATTCCCAATGCATATATACCATATACTGCCACTTACCAAGTTTCATAGATACATATTCAAAAATGAGTCGTATATTAAACTTTAATTTTTCTCCATAAGAATAAAATGGGAATTGAGTACTCAGGTTTGCTGCAACAAGGAACAGAAAATATTAGGTTTTAATTCAAATATCAACAGACCACAACCAAGTGAAGCCATATCAAGTTTCATCCGTATCCATTTATAAATAAGCAATTTATACAATTTTAATTATTCTCTATAAGAATAACATGGAGGGCTGAGTACGCAGGTTTGCTGCAACAAGGACACAAATTATGGCTTTTTATACAAATATCAATGTAACTCAACTAGGTGAAGCTACATACCAAGTTATATTAATTTATGTTTATAATTAAGTGAGGCATAACATTTTTCTTATTCTCCATAAGAATAACATGGGAGCAGTACGCAGTTTTGCTGCTACGGGAGCCATCGGCAAAATATTGTTTTTGTTTTGGACAATTGTCAAGAGACCACAACGAAATTAAGCCATATACCAAGTTTCGTCCGGATACGTTTATGAATAAGCGAGATATAACATTTTCTTATTCTCCATAAGAATAACATTGGACAACATACTATGTTTAGCACTTTCAATATCTCGGTAATCAATTGACGTAGAGAAATGATCAAAGCACCAAATTTTTTATTTTTTTAAAGTCAAATCCAAAGGTGAAAAGTAAAATTAGATTTCTTAATAAATTATATGTAAAACACTCAAAAAATCCATTTTTAGGGTACAAAACCCCCTAAAAAAAACCTTTTGGATAAAGCGATCTGTCTGGTTTTCGAACTTAAAGTCAAAAATGTTGCTTTACACGTTCGTACCACATTTAATCAAAATCCAACCATTTTTACGAAAGTTATCGTGCCTCCAGACATATATATATAATATTATAAAGAAGAGGTGGTTTATGTCTGTCTGTCTGATGTTCCGGGTATATTATTCCTCCTCCTCCTACACAAAATTAAATGTTCATTTGAAACCCAAGTCCCTCTCTAACAAAAGGATGGAGGTTAATGATTTATAGCTAATTTTAAATGAAAATGAAAATAAATAATGAGGGAACCCAGGGAACAACATTTTGATATCACAAATAACAATTGTTCAATAATTATTTTTTATTCGTGATTTATTTCAAAAATTTGAAATAGTGATATTTTTATAGAATAACTATTCCAAATACAATTTTTCTTACTGGGTTTTCTTCCATATTTTGTTCTACTTAAAATGGTACACAACAAATCAATCATCTCTCGTACTTCTAATGAAGTCCGATGATCATTTGAGAAAGCTCCTTCTTAACATTGGAAAACGTAAATGACTGCCTAAAACGCCAAGAATTGGTAAAAATTAAAGAGATTTGTGTAAAAATGTTGATTTGAACCAAATGTATTACTTGAGTGCAATTGAATGGGATTGTCACTGTATTGCTGGATTTATGTGATTTATATTTCTACGTTTATGTAGAAATTTGGAAGTTTTGCTTTTAAAAACTTGTGAATTATATTTTGGGAACAAAACTAAAGGTTTTTATTTATTGGTAACGTACTTTTGTAATAATACAATTCTTAAAATGCCGATATTTTGAATTGAGTTATACTGTACGAGAATCAACAGATACTGATATTCACAGTGACCTATCTATGGATGTTACAGAAAGCAATTATTTATGAACTAACTTAATGAATTAAGTATCAAAACGTATGTTTTACATGGTTTTTAAATTATTTATTAGGTATTTGTCATACTATATTAATAATTGTTGTATAATTTTAATTTATTTATAAATTAGTATAATAGTTTTAATGTGACTAAAGATTCTACCGAAAATATTAGGCTACTTACTTTATGAACAACATAAATAATGTATGCACACAACAACAAAAATTATGTAGCTAATATTTATTTCTGAACAAAGTCAATCAATTCTTTTTTTTTAATACACACATAATATGAGGACTGAAGAAATCCAGAAAAGTACATGTAAAAGGTTAACTGCTGGGTAGTTTTTAAGGGTTTTAATTATGTATGTGTAGTCTAAATCTGCAAAACAATCTCAAAAACATTTTCCATCACAGTGCTCAGCAGCAAAAATTAAAAACAAACAAACAATGACTGAGAGCAAAATGACATTAGACTTTGAACAAAACAATTTATGATTATAATAGCGGACAATTAAGTTGCCAGTTGAGGGCGTGGTTTGCCGGGCTATCAACCAAGATCAACCAATAGTAGACGTGCTGCATTGCCAAAACTCCACACCAAATGATCGGAATAACATTTGAGTGTTATTTTTCCATGGCAAAATGGCAACAGTGACAGCGCACAACCATGCATACCATGCAGTACAACCATGCTATTGGCTACAGCCCAACCGTCAACGTAATTTTCCGCTATTATAGTGTAGGTGACTAACACAAGAAATAATAAGGAAAGTGCTTGAAAGCAAATCATCAGTTATAACATTTAACCACACACTACTTAACCTTTTCAGTGCTACAAAACGACATATCGCTGTGCAAGTTTGAAAAGTGCACCAGAATGATATATCGCTGAGCGTGTTTCATCCAAAAAAAAGAGAAACAATATATCGTTCTGCATCAAATATAAATTCTGCAGCTTTGAATGGTTTAATGGTCACTGGTTGACTCTTCTTGGTCTTTTGAAACATCGATTATTTCATTTGATTTCCCATAATATCAAGATAAGCTTGTTATAGAATTAGTATTTATGGTGGAACAATGCAACACAATTTGAAAAAGATCGCAACTGTGCAAAAAAAGGTAATTAGAATCATTTTTAAAAAATCAACTAAAATTTTGCTGAGCTATGTGAGTAATCTATAATCAGTAAAACGTTATTTTAAATAAACGGAAATGTTTACAGTACATGGATTATATTCATGGAACTATTCTGTTATTTTATTCATTGTTTATTTTAATTTTTAACAAGTATTTTCTTAAAACAGAAGAGTGGCATTTTTGTAAGTCCCTGATGATGGAACAAGATTTCTGAAACATATGTAGGAATGATCTACTGGAATTGAACTGTTCACTGAAGGTATGTAAACCTAAATTTCAATTATTTTTTATGGTTTTTTAAGGTTTAAAATTTTTATAAAATAAATTAAAAATCAGTATTTAGTAATTATGATACCAGAGGAAAAACCGTTGTACCTACATAAACACCACCCCTAGAACTATTCAAAAAGGAAACATCGTACATCGGAAATTATTTCTTAAAAAAATCTACCTGGCATGGAAAACAAAGCTAAGTTCATAAAGAAGCTGAAATTATATTTACTTAATATAGCTATTTATAGCAGGGGTCTCCAGCCTACGGTCTGTGGGCCACATCTGGCCCACCAACAGTTGTTAAACGGCCCGCGGTTAGCCCAATGTATAATATTAAATAAATTATGGAAAAATGTATTCAATAACTGTATTGAATACAAATAAATATATAATTTTATCCAACATTCACAGTTGTTCCGTCAACCACTGGTAAAGATCTCATTTCAGTCGTCCCCGACCCCTCCTGTGTGTCAACTTAGATCTTTTCCTTGTTTGTAAAAAGGAGCTGTTGACAGATTAAATGGGAACATGTACAGTTGCGTACGCAGTGAAGGTCACGGCTGCGTGCAGGGGAGTAGGGACAAGGTAGGAAGCACTCGACTTGGCCAGTTGATACTAGTTACAGAACCTTAATCTTTTTATAACAAATGTTTCAAAAATTGCTGATTTAGCAACTACGATTTTTTTAGCCCATACGATACTGAGCCTTGAAAAACACGTTTAAATATGTAAAAACTGTATCCAGTTTATTTATTCCAGTACAGCTTGTTAAAATTACTTAAAATGAACAAAAATTTGAACAAAGTTAAAATAAAGGAAACATTAAAGGTTAAAAAAATCTGCTCCAATACCTTAGCCTTAATACCTAAATTTTACAAAATTTCAAGAGAGGTCCCCCGGACCCCCTACTCCTTGGAAGAGTATTCCATACCCCCCAAACCCCCAGATGCTATTGGCCCGCTTGATCTCCAACGATTTATCATCTGGCCCTTGGAACAAATCCATCTTTCAACATCTGGGGGCTTCCCGTCCTTTTCACAACACTTCACGGCAGGGTTTTCAACATCTGGGGGCTTCGCGTCCTTTTCACAACACTTCACGGCAGGGTTTTCAACATCTGGGGGCTTCCCGTCCTTTTCACAACACTTCACGGCAGGGTTTTCAACATCTGGGGACTTCCCGTCTTTGTCGCAACACTTCACAGCAGTTTCTTCACGGGGCTCGCAGCTGAGTGTTTTCAGTGCTGGTGCCAGTAAGTGTCAAGTGGAAGATCAAATAATTTTTTTAGGGAGCAATCAAGTGCCAGTGCATGTCCTCAAAGTGTAATTGAAGAAGATGTGATAAAATGTATGGTAATAAATTGTCAGTCATTAAGGCCACACTCCCCCGTCGGTCATATTGGATTGATTCTCCATAAGCACAATGCTAAGTAAACATCTATTTAGGACCCACATTTTTATTTAATTTTCAATCTGATTTAGGTAATTTTTTTGATTACTCAAAATAAAGTAAAGAGTGATTTTTGCGAGTGAAAATTTGTATAAGTATTACAGATTACCAGAAAAAATGTTCAAACTTAAAAAAAAATTACATTTTTTATTACATATTATAATTCATTTTCAAAATATCTTCCACAATAATCACCCGCGATAAGAATATCTTTCAATTGACACCAAAATCAAAATTTTATCTCAAGAGATAAGCGAAAAATTGGGGTCTGAACTTAACATTATTCTAATGGGCGATAAACCAATATGGCCGACAGGCTAGCCGGCTCTTAAGAAATAAGCTGGATGAATTGTCAGAAGCTTTAGAGGATTTCAAATGTAACATTGCATTCTTAAGTGAGCATTGGCTCAGCAAGGATGAAGTATTATTATACATTCCAACAAATTTTAAATTAGGATTCTTTTTCTGCTGATCCTCATGGTGGATCAGCCATTTTGATTAATGAAAACATAAATTTTAACATAATTGATGTGTCTAATTTAGTACAAGTTGAGGTCCTCAAAGCTTATTGTATTTTTGTACAGGATCTTAATGTTGTTTTTATATCTGTCTACAGGACTCCTAGTTCAAATGATAACATGTTTTGTACAGCTCTTGATCGGCTTTTACATTTTATTTCAGGTAAACAATCAAACTGTTCTATGGTAATGGGGGTGATTTTAATGTAAATTTTTTCTAAACGGATGCAATGACTGATTTTTTTCTGAATATCTTGAAATCTTATAACTTGTACTGTGTAATTAACAAACCTACTAGAGGCAAAATCTGCTTGGATAATGTTGCAACAAATATCAACCAAAATAGCTATAGGCAAATATGCTATGGAACTATAAAATTTCCGATCATGAAATATTGTGTTTTTAATTTTTTACAGTTAAATCAATGTGCGCTAAATTTAATGAGGTATCTTATAGGAAATTAGATGCAGGTAGTCTTTTGAGTTTGTCCTTTAGTCTTGTAAATGTTCAATGGGGTTCACTTTATAGTGTTTCTAGTGTAGATTATGCTTTTGAATATTTTCTAAATACTTTTTTAAATATTTAGTGTTGCCCTAGGCAGACAAAGAGAATTAGTGGAAAATTTAAAATAAAAGGCGCTCCATGGTTTGATGAAAAATTTAAAAATAAAAAGAATATTCTTATACTTATGAAAGATGTTTCAAAAATACCATTGTATCAAAATAATCTTCATGCTAAGTTAATATTTAAGAGGTGGCTCCAGTCCTCTGCTTCTCCCATAAGACCAATGTTAACTTTCAAACTCCGTCCCTCCTCAACGGGTTGTCCGAAATGGATTACTTATGGTTCGTTTTAAAGATCAAAAATATATCTAGCGATTTCAGTAAGCAGAATTTCGTTATCATAAATAGTTTGCGCACAAAAAAATCATAAATATTGAATATTTTGAAATTTTATTGATCGATTAGTATTTGCGATTTTGAAATTCTGCTTACTGAAATCGCTAGGTATATTTTTGCTCTTTGAAATGAGCCATAAATCAACGATATCAAATAATTGAGGAGGAACGGGCTTTGAAAGTTAACAATTGGCCTTATGGGCGAAGCAGGTAGAAACGCGAAAAGTTTTGTGGCTTAATAAATATAGGAAAATGTACAGGGCAAGTATTAAGCATGCAAAGATAAAATATAATGAAGAATTTATTGCAAACTCAAAGAACAAATGCTCTGCGGCGGCTTAGCGAGTGATTAAATCTGGATCTGGATTGTTAAAGGGAGGAGGAGATCCATCTCCACCTTTTTCAGCTGATCAATTCAATGATTGGAACTCGGACTTAGGTAATCAACTTTTTTCTAAATGTTCTAATCAGTATTCCAATAGCAATTTTTCCAAGTTCATGAAAAGTTTGGGCAGTTTTTCCAATGTTCTGGAGCTGGAGCCTTTTTCGGTCCCAAGTTTGTATAGGATCAAAACATTAAGCTCCTCAAAAAGTGAGGATATTTATGGTGTTTCAAATCATGTTATAAAGTCTATAGCTTCTGCGATCTTAGAACCCTTATCCTACGTGGTAAATCTCTCTCTCAGTCAAGGTTATTTCCCTAACTGTCTTAAATTTTCAAAAATGATTCCGTTACATAAAAAAGAAGACAGAAACAGCATACTGAATTACCGACCTATATCCATTGTTCCAGACTTTTCAAAGGTGTTATAATTATGTGCAAAGTCTCAAATTTGTCAGCACTTTGATAGGTATTGTATTTTAACAAAAAATCAGTTTGGATTTATCCCCAATCTTCTACGATTAAAGCTCTCGAGTGTGTTGTGACAGAGATTTTGAAATATTTTGAAGCTGGTGAGCATTTAGGGTTGGCCATGGTGGATTTGAAGAAGGCCTTTGACAGTGTTCCTCATAAGATCCTTCTAGAAAAAACTGAGCTTTTATGGGGTTAAAAATAGAGCTCTTCAATTGTTTGAGACTTACATCTGTGGAAGGCAGCAAATAGTTGTTTTGAACAATCAAACTTCAAATGCCAGGGAAGTATACACTGTAATTCTCAGGGGTCAGTTTTGGGACCAATTCTTTTCATAATTTTCATAAATGATTTGCCTAAAAATATGAACTGTAAGACTATTCTCTATACAGATGAACTTCTTTTATGATTCCGGGGAAAAAATGAAACAGTTGAAGTAGGCATTGAAAGGGCAATTAAAGATTCTGTATTATGGTTTGAGGCAAATTGTTTAGAAGTAAATAAAGATAAGACTGAAATCATACATTTCACTTTGAGCAGGATCTCACGAGAACAATAGAATCCAATTCGTCTCTTGGATATTTACCTCGAGTCCACATTGTCTTGGGAATTTCATACTAGTTCAATCATTTCTAAATTGTCTCATATTTGTTATTTGCTCCGAAGATTGAAAACCTCTGTTTCTCTGCAGATGCTAGTTATGGCCCATTTCAGTGTCTTCCATTGCCACCTGTATGGAAATATTTTCTGGGGGAATAGCTCTGGTGCAGTTCAGGTTCTTCTGTGGCAAAAAAAAGCATTGCGGATAATTGCAGGGATTCCAAGTAGAGAGAGTTGCAAGCCCTGGTTTAAGGATTTTGGTATTTTGACTGTTAAAAATATATTTATCTTTCAAAACCTTTTATATGTTAGGCAAAACCAAGATGATTTCTCTTCCAGAAATGTCATTCATAGTTATAGAACAAGACAGTCTAAAAATCTTATAATTGCTCGACCAAGGTTGCAGAAGTTCGCTAAAAGCCATAAATATCTACAGATTAAAATGTTTAATAAATTGCCTGTGCATTTCCGTAACTTAGATATCAATACTTTTAAAAGACAACTTAATAATTTTTTAATTGACAATGATTTTTATTCAATTGATGAGTTTTTAATTTTAATTTTATCTAGACTTGTAGTGTTATCATGTTCATATTGTATACATGTTTTTTGTTTTGATTTATTTTAGACCATAGTATAAAATTGACGATGTCTATTATACGTTGTGAAATGTTTTGAATGATAAATAAACGTATTATTATTATTATATAGGTTGGAGACCCCTGCCTTATAGTATTGAGGACTCTTAATGCTAAGTTTGAAAATGTTAATTAGGCATAAATATTAATTTTTTAGTTATTTGCTCGGTTTTTTATTGTAAAGGAAATAACTTTGTTGTATATTGGCACTATTCTCGCACATTTCTAGTATACAAGGTGTTTCAGAACAACTTACCGATATTTTAGGGCATTGTTCCAGGGCCAAAAGCAAATGTAAATATCATAATTAAATTGTCCGAAAGTCCCCAGTAATTCTTACAGACACCATTTTGTTTTTTCACTTAATAATATATTTATAAAAAACTGTTAAACATACGAAATTGAAATTGTATATACACTTTTATAATAAGTAAACAAAGCTTTGAAAAAATAATCAATATTATTTGACAACCAAAAACAAAATGGCGGCCATTTTAATTTATATTTTTTAAATAATTTAAAATGGCTAATCAAACAAATATTTTACATGTATAATATTTGTTTAGATATTTTCATTACAAATCTATTGACACCTTATATAAGAAGATCGAACGAATATTAGCCGAATTGTGTCATGTTTTCATTGTGTAAGTTTTGTGTATTTTTAAATTAGCGGTTTTTCGTTATTTAAAAAATAAAAATTTAAATGGCTACCATTTTCTTTTTGGTTGTTAGAAAATATTGATTATTTTTTATAGTTATTATAAAAGTGCATACAAAATTTCAATTTTGTATGTTTAAAAGTTGTTTATAAAAAAATTAATAAGTAAAATATAAAAAATACGACATTGTGAGTAACAAGGGACTTACGGACAGTTTAATTATGATATTTATATTTACTTTTGGCCCTGGAACAATGCCCTAAAATATCGGTGAGTTAGTCTGAAACACCCTGTATCGTAAATAAACAAATCTTGAATATTGAATCTTGTTAAGATATATCAAGAAATTTATTTTTGAATATTTTTATCCTCGTGCCCCCGTTGCAAGCCTAGCACTATTGGGTTGAAATTTGTAAATAACTCAGCACTTTTGGGAGAAAATATTTGAAACACTTAGCACTGAAAAGGTTAAAAAACAATCAATGAAACTCAAAATTGCCACAAACATGAAAATCTACCAAACTGAGTAATATGCCAGTAAAAAAAATCAATTTGAAGTCAACAGTGACCTTGAAAATTACCAAAGTGTTACTAGTCAAAACACCAAAAACTGAAACAACTAAAAAAATACACAGAGAGAGACAAGTTTCTACTTAACTGCAACCGTGACAGTTTCCAAGGTGAGAAAGGGCTTCCGCAGCTGAGAAAATCATTAAGTTAGAATAAGCGTTGAAGCTCACATAAAACTAAACTGGGTGCTATTATCAAATGTTTACAAGTTAGTAACTTGTCACATTAAATGGGAAAAGGGAATTTTTGTCAACTTTTTATTATTTGTATTTATTTACAGTAGCAGTATGTAATATCACATTGTGTCACAGGAGTCTTTGATTTTCCTTGATTTTTCAAGCTGTCAATGTCTCGAGTTATAAAAATCACACATATACACCACATACACACATCAAGATCGCATTCGCTCGACAGAAGAGCAAACAAACCCGAGGAAAAACCCAGAGCCCTCAAGTGACTTTCACTTTATATCCTTTAGTCAGTCGACTCCACCACACTGTAAACGGAGTTGGCGTTTGAATAACTTTCAAGTTTGAACTCTTCAAACTTGAAGAGTACAGTAAACTTCAAGTTCAAGCTAAGCTTGAATTGAATGGATAAAAACAAGTTTCACAACGTTTCAAGGTCTTATCACATACAGTTTCAAATACAATTTTGTTTAACACGGCTAGGAAATAAATTTTACATGATTACTGGCATTTCCTTAGTTAATTATATTTTGGTTGTTAGGAATATATTTCGTACAACTTCTAAAGTTGTTTACTTGTTGTGTTTGTATGACTGTAGAGACTCTACTCGATGGACCGATGTCACAGTCGCTCACCACTGAACCATTCGACTGTTGACTGATAATCAGGCCATTAACATACAATGGCAGGCTGAAATGTGCCATACTTAGCACTATCAAACGTCCACTCTAAGATTATATCTCAAGTTTACTTTCACAGTAATCACGAGATTAATGTAAAAATGTGTATCTCAGATTGTGCTTTTCAGACTCCTTGTACCCTAAGGCTGAAGCCACACTAGGAGATTTCTGCGACTGAAATAGTCTGCTAAGCCAATGTTGTGCTACAAGCAACCTGAAAATTTCAAAATATTATAAAAACCATTCAAATATTAGAAGTTTTTCATTTAATGGCCTTTCAATTTTTGTTATATTACAGATCTGTGCACTTAATTTTTGCTGTAAACTTTATGAAAGGTTAGGTGGGACTTTTATAATTCTACAGTATTAATGGTTTAAACCGGGGGTCCACAGACCTTTTACTGCTGCATACCACGTAACATTTTCAGAAATCTGTGTGTATCATTACCTCGCCTCAGTATCTACAGTCACACTAATCCCAACAAATCGGGATACACCCTGTTCGGATTAAAACATTTTAGAATTATCCCAAAAGTCATATTCTTACTATTAAAATATTAAAATAATTGCTTATAATTAAAATAATATGTGTACTACTGACAAATTTCACAGTAAGGAAATATACCATGTACTATGTCATAACAATCCGATAATTCGGAGTGTAATTTACTGAAATGGTTTTCTCCGCCCCACCAAAAAATAACCTGTCTGCCGAAATTGAAAGTAGTTGCAACCCCACTCTCTGAAACACCTTTAACCCATTGGCTCACAACCCCGAGTATACTCGTGGCCGCCGAAAGTAGCCCGAACGTGCAACCCCGAGTATACTCAGGATAGCACTTTTTATTTTTATATTACATTTTTTTTAAATTTTTAAATTTTTTATTTTTTATTTATTTGTTGTTTTATTTTTTTCATTTTTTGTTTGTATGTATTTTTTATACATATGCCCATACTTGGCAAAACTTAGTCAAATTTCGGAAAAATATGATTTTGGAAAATATGTTATATCTAGGTCAAATATAAATGTATCACTAACATTTTTTTATTTTCATGTAAAAAAATAAATAACCTACAAGTACATAATAGTTGTTGGGCTGAAACATTATTTTTTTACATGTAACTCCTTTTAAAATTATTGTTTTTTATAAACTATATATATATATATATATATACATGATATATATATATATATATATACATGATATATATATAATATTTACCATACATAAATGCTGTCAAAAGTATTTTCTGCTTGTAGATAATTTATTTCTCTAAATATTAGTGCAGAAATTAAATAAATTGAGCAATAATTGTTACTATAGTGACAGTTTTAGTAAAAGTCTACATTGATGTAATTTTTCTTAGGAAACTGAACGGTTTGTCAGGTGGCAAATTTCAGGTAAGCCAATGGGTTAATGTCATATCAATATTAATTTAATTTAAAGTTTTCTCACTACCATATTAGTTGTACATTATTTTTCGAAAGAGAGTAATTTTATTTTATTGGTAGGGGTTTTGCTGCTTGTCTTGTACCACCTGCAGCATCCTCGCATATTATGGTGGATGTAGCACCGCCTGGGAACCCCCGATTTAAACCATTAATTGTCCACATAAACCGTAGTGTACTCACAGATGCTGCAGGTGGGTCCTCCGTAGCCCTGCTGGCACTTGCAGGTGTCCGGCCCCACGCAGGTGCCGTGGACGCAGTCGTCACTGCAGACCGGGATGCAGTGGTCCCACTTGTTGCGCGTGTACCCCTCACAGCACTCATCCACTGGCTTTGTCTTCACCAGGGTCTGCAAACATATTATACATATAAAGACAAAATTGCTTGGTTCCTCATCTATTGGTCTGTATGTTTTTTTTTTATATTTTCATAAATTATGTTTTAATATTATGAGATAAAGTTTAGCATAAACTTAAAATTCGGCACAACAGTGTGTTTCACTATTTAAAACACTGTATTAGATTTCGCTACTCAAGCTTACGCCGTTTCAAGATGGCGGACATTATAACTTTAGTGTCTTTATAAGCTACAGCTAAACATTTCACCATCCCCATCATATGCATAATTTAGGGGTTGCAAGGGGGCAGTTTGCTCTCCCCCCACGATAATTCGGGAGAGCATTATAAGATATGAAAATACAAAATAATCACACTCACGATCATTTTGTCCCCCCCCCCCCCCCCGATTGAAATACGCTTGTGACGCCAATCATAATGTTCCACAGATTTAATTTAAAGGTGTCTAAATGAAATAAATTTTACAGTATTTTTTAGGTTACCATAATATAGGTTGTCGTAATTGCTCACCATAAAGGTATAGAATTGATGACTCATGCCCACCTCCGGGAAATCCGGACTGGCCATCGGCCACACTAGTCCGAATTTCTGAGAGTCTACTATGCTGGGTTTGCTAAATACCTATTTCAACATGCTAGTGATCATCAGAGTGGTTATGTCAGCAACTCCGTGTCACTCTTCCGTGTCATGAGGAAATGATACTACCCAAGTAAATTACAAAAGAAAAATGAACATGGATATGATTTAATGAACATTTAAAAAATCAGAAAGTGTTTACTACCAATTGAGACTGCTACAGATTCTAAAACAATTACTGTCCCACAAAATTATAACATTTTAGTTTTTCTCAGATTAACCGGTCATGCATTTCCGTTTTTTTTTTTCAAATTGTATTAACTAAAGTATTAAACAATAGATTAGACTAATAAACAGATATAAATGTAGTGTGTGAACAATAAATGATTCAAAATACGATGGAAAACCTAACTGATGGAAACATTAACCTTAATTCACTATCACCTCTCATTTCATAACTAATTAATAGCGGGTTGAAATAAAGATATAGCAGTGTGTTTCACATGGCCAGTGACAGATAATCAACAATGACTACATAAACTATGATTGGTTAATGTAGTCATTGTAATCAATATCACTGTGTTTGACCTCTCACAGGAAACCATCCTAGAGTAAGTGATTCAACACTACCAAGCGAATCTTTCTCGTATCCTACTGTGTTGGTTTATTACATTTATTTTTATAATGATTCAACTCAGTTTTCTGAATCATAAAGAATCCACTTCAAAAGGAAAGTCCTCAAAGTCAGTGTATGAAGTTCTCAAATCGTTATCAGTACAAATTTGTATTTTATTGTTTACCCCTTATTTAAATATTTTCTATCATTATTTATTCAAGCAAAAGAAGCTAGCATGGTTATAAAATTGTTTATGAATACCGAGCATCAAAAACAAAAGAAACTCTGACTTTGGGGAAGCGAATAACAGTGAAACATATTTTAAATTATAATACCCTTATTAGAGCGAACAGCCGAATGTGTAATACCTACATCATAAAAAAGAAAAATAACTAGCATTATAGGCTACTATTTAATTTTATCATACACTCGAGTCCCGGTAATCTGAACTCCGATTAAAATTTTCCGAATCGGAAAATTTGCTTAACCCTTTGAGCCCCAAGAGCTGATATATTAGCGATTGAATCTGGTACTAGGGCCTAAAACCATGGTTAGTTAGTTATAGCGTCCCAATTGCCATTGAAACACTATATATTTAATATACTATTTATGATATGTAAAAAAGAAATAATGTATATAATATAAAAGAAGTTTTGTGAATAATTGCTGACAGTTGCAAATAAGAATTGCTGGTGCTACTTGGTTTTTCAAGTCTGGGCAAGCTCGCGATTTTCTTGTTCGGGGATGTCGGAAAGAGTTGGAGACAACGATTTAAAGTCTTGCATGGCCTGAAGGAACTGGAGCCGGGTCACATGACGGCCGGCGTACTCAGGTTCGAGAACCTTCTGAACCAAGCTTATATATTCACGGTCGCTGGGGGGCTGCGGCATTTTACGTATACCTCTGGTGTCGTGAGTTTGTCGTGAGTCTACCCAGCAAAACATGAATTTCTTCAGATTGGAAGGTACAAAATTTGTTTTAAAATTTAGAGTCTTAATTTAAATCATTGCTCCATTTCTCATTTTGTTGTTTTTCAAAAAGGGGAACAGTCTGTAAAACAATTATTTCTTTTTCAGTGTTCGAAGCGGTTCTTTTTGATACTTGGGTTGAAGATAAACTAAAAACCAGACTGTTAAAATACAGAAAGAAGAATTATAATTAAAGTTCAGTAATATCAAAAATTGAAGAGTTAACTTTTATTTTGAAACATTGAAGTGATAAATAAGCAAAACCAAGTTTAATTTTATTTTGAATTTTGAATTATTTTATTTGAGAAGAAAGACTTTTAATTTGTTTGTTTAAATAAATACAAGAAGATTTTATTTAGTTCATTTTTATTTTAAAAGACCACTTCTTAACCTCAAGAAATATTATAGCCTGCTAGTCAGCGCTATATAGTGTACAAGCAATTGTATCGTTAGAATCGCTGTATGTCCAACATGTGGTGTCACCTAGTAGACAGAACGGAACTAACACGACTACCGCCTAGCTTGTAATGCACACGATCCGATACGACTGCTAGCTGATCAGGTTGGCTGAGCGGTCTAAGCTAAGGCTCTATCCCCACACCAGGGGAAGTGCTTCGATCAAGGGGTTGAATCCCCTCCCTTCCTCCTTTGAGTTGAGAAAAATACATTGAGTTATAATTTCTTCATAGCACTCATAATTATTTTACAGTTCTGATCATTATCAAACTGGGCTCAATAGCCGATTAGGCTATTGCTCTGTCAGCTGCAAATAATATATTCAATGTAATCCTATTGCTCTGTCAGCTGCAAATAATATATTCAATGTAATCCTATTTCTCTGTCAGCTGCAAATAATATATTCAATGTAATCCTATTTCTCTGTCAGCTGCAAATAATATATTCAATGTAATCCTATTGCTCTATCAGCTGCAAATAATATATTCAATGTAATCACATCAAAATCAACTAGGATATGATTCAAACAGCCACGTAACATTACTTCCAAATGCACTTGCCACATAACCGAGCACCTACACTCCTTAATTTAAAATGTAAGTAGACTCCCTCTAGTCCGGCCTCACTCAGTCAACCTCAACGAGTCAACCGCTCGCGGAAGGGTTTCCCACTTGCTCAACTCCAACTCACCTGGTTCTTGTGCACCATCCGGAAGCTGACTTTGTACCTGGAGCACCTCGGCGGGATGTTGACGCACCATGTATAGTCCCGAACCTGGTACGGAGACAGTTCCGTTACTGTCACAGTCACCGTGTACCTGTTAAATAGATAAGTTAATTGTTACACTAACAAATTACATATTCTTATACTACACGTTTCACAGAAAGCACGATATTGCAATGTTTTAAACTTCAGAATTCAACCTCACTTTCATCAAGCGAGACAGTCTGTAACAATGTGCCACACCGTCTCTCCCCCCCCTCTCGGGAACGTGTGACGTAATATATGCACAGCCCCTAAGTTTACATTATGAATTGAGCTGTTAGTTTTCAGTAAGAGACCAAACACATATTACGTAACGCACTTAATGGGGGAGGGGGTACAGCAAAGCATTGCTCTGAGTTATATGGGGGAGGGGGTCCTGCTCAGCGTAACATAACTCACACATTACAAATATAATGTTAAGAAGTACAAATAAACTTGAACTCTTTAAACTTATTTAGGTTTTTTTTTTTTTTTTACTATTCATTACGTATTTGTGTTTTTTTTTGTTAAATTTGTTACTAAAATGTTTTTTTGAATTTATGACAGTTATTACTTTTATTTGTTACATTTTAGCTGGAATAATTTAATTTATAGTCTGAATAATCTCAAATACTGAAGAAAAAAGGTAGAGGAAATGTTACTTTTATGTTGTCGTTAATCTCAAACCTTATTATTTTCGTTTGACTGTTAATCGAGGAATTTTTGCGGACATTTTCCACCACTTATTAGTAAAAACAAAGTTTCACGACGTTTCGGGATTAGATTCCAGATCGCATGACGTTGTGAAACTTTGTTTTTACTAACAATTGATGGAAAATGTCTGCAAAAATTCCTTGAATAACACATAAAGTCGCCATCACCAACAATGAATTTTAAAAAAAGAATCGTTTTACCGTTTTTAACTTTGTGCTTTAGGGGTTTCTCATATAATTTTTTTGTTGGAAAGAACATTTTTGTATATTTTTTATTTATTCTTTTGTAGTGAATTGTATAATAGATTTTTTTGAAATTATAACAATTGAAATCCTTGCAAAATGATGACTTTTCACGATTTATGCTTTTAACATTTACTATAATTACGATACGTAACATATATGAGAGGGTGGGGGTATGCTCAGGTGTTACTGTGTTTCAAACTTTTTTACAAAACTGATTGAAATCCTTGCAAAATGATAACTTTTCACGATTTATGCTTTTAACATTTACTATAATTACGATACGTAACATATATGAGAGGGTAGGGGGGAGGCTCAGGTGTTACTGTATTTCAAACTTTTTTACAAAACTGCTTTTGACATGTATATTCGTGTGAATGTTAAAATTTCATTGTTCACTCGTGTAACAGTAACAGTAACACTCGATTTCTCATAAGACAGACTTTGGGGTCGATGACAATTGTTTAAATTAACTGGTTTTCCTGGTGAGACCGAACACAGTCTACGTTATGGTCTCTCTCACCTGGAAAACCAACACAGGTTTCATTTCAAAGCTAAGCCTCCCAACTAGTCGACATATTTCAAACACATACAATCTTTGTATCCGGTTCACCACCTGAACAAGCATAGATGGTACTCACTGTTTCTGTATGGTGCAGACATGACCCCCTTCCAGTCCACTGGCGGAGCACAGGAGGCAGAGGACCACTACGGCCAGCACAGACACCGCTGCTGAGGCGTGCAGCATGCTGGGGCTGCTGACAGACTGCTGATGGAGCTACTTGCTCACCTTCGGCTACCCATTGTTCTGCAACAAGTTAAAAACTTGTAAAACCTGATACACATCAAGATATATGGGAAAGTATCACCTAGTCAATTTGAGCAACTACAAAGTTGTAAGTACATGACTAAGAAAGTCTTTGAACAAATATTAACGGCCGAGAAATAGTTATTTATATTTAAGAGCAAGTAGGACTTTATCGATCGAGAGAAAACTCTGCTACATCAGGGTAGTTTTCCGAAAGTGATAGACACTTTACGCTTCAATTACATAAACAATTGTCCTACAACTACAATTTCAGATACCACACGACATACAAAAATTCACATTCATTCATTTTGCCTGAATTTCCCGAGATGGAGGGTATAAACACCAGTCTGTTAGCTCGGTCCAAAGCAACAATCGATCAGCTGCTTATATTACCTGAGCGAGCGGAAAAGTAAGGCGCAATGAGCAAAAGACTTTTTTGCTTACGAATCAGAAAACAACTGATTATTAGGAAAATACCATTTCCACATGGAATCAAAAACCTTTCATATAGACTCGGCCTACACTAGAAATTAGGCATTAGGGGGTGGTAAAGCGTAGGTTCGATCCCGGCTTTACTACCATGAAACTTTTAATGAGGTTTGCCCATGTGGCTAATGCCGCTGCCTTCAGATCGCAAGCAAGGGTAGTTGAGGTTGTTTTAAATATAAAAAATAATAATAATAAAGTAATTGCATATCATAGAACATTGTTGAGTGATTCTAGGGGGAAATACCTTGTTAATGAAATAATCTGAATTATATTGCAGTATTAAGGTACTTGTATTCTTCATTTGAATTGACAACCTGGCGAGGGGTTGTACGAGTTTGGTAATTGTAACTGCAAGGCAAGTAAACAAAAATTTCCCTAGTCTTGTATCTTCTTCTGTTTTGATTTAAGGGAAACGTGGGTTTTCTTTTTTTTTGGTAAGTCTAAGTTCTAAGAAAAAAATAGTCAAGAGCAACAATAACGGTAAATTTAAAATTTTAAATCACCTAAATAAACATTTAAAACCCTTAATTGAAACCAGCTATTATACAGTGTCGGGGGAAGTGTGCAAGTTAGCAGGATTTACTGTGTAGGGATTAGTGAAGCGATGAAACATCACAGTTTGCTAACATAAATAGTAGATGTATTGATTCTTAAAATTTATGAGTTTTAAATCGCGTTAAATATTATTTAAACCCCTTCATTTTTTACTACAACTTCTCTCTCCAGATTATTTAAACCAATTTGGCAATCTCAAAAAAAACCAAGGTTACTTTCGTGTCTTATTTTAAATGCTATCGATAGTACCATAATTCCGCTTAGACAACAAGGACTTGAATGGTTTTATAGAAACACAGGAAAGACCAATCAGAGGAAGTCTGACTTCCGATGCTCAGCTGAGAGACAAATTTTTATCAGTCAGCTGATAAAAGATTAGAGATGGCAAAACAAAGAGAATTAAATGTAGTAATGATTGATAGTACATATTTTAATCTGTCATATATTATTATTACTCTTTGCCTTATTATTTATTTGGCCTACTTGCCACTTTTCTTCCCTCTTCTAGCACATGAATTCAGCAAGGACTGTTCCTGAAATTGCTCTTGTTAAATTTACTTATAATACTTTTTTTTAAATAATATCATATTCTAAAACAAATTAGGCTAAAACTTATAAGGACTTACAAATTCAGATCGTAATTATTTTGCTTGTAAACTTAATCATGTTCATATATTGTCACTGAATTATTTTTGTGAAACTTTCACTTTTATACGTGTAAAAGAAAATGTTATTTTCACTAAACACATTTATGATTCATGAGATGTCCTAACGATACTTCTGTGTCTAAAATGGGGTAATGAAATTTTCAATGGGACTTTAGGAAATAAAACCAGAGTGCTAAACATTGTCAGGTTTGAAATCAATAGCTAAATACAAAGACACACATACTCAAATACATACACATACAAATAAACACACAGACGGAATAAATACCACATCGAACAACCCCAAAGTTTTGTATGGGAAAATATATAATGAAGATTGCTGAGAGAATCCAGAAACGAAAACACCATTAATGCAACGACCCACCCCAACCCCGAATTTCGCATCAGCGGCTGTAATCAGAGGAGTCAGCAACCTTTTTTTGCATTTTATTAAATATTAGCAGTACCATATTTGGGACAATTTATTTAAAGTATACCGATTAATAAATCAGTACAATAATTAGGAAGACCACCAACCATTTAAAATCCCTTCAAACAGCCCAGACACCGAATTCAAATATTTGTATAATAAATTGAGTCCAGAGTTTTCTAACTGGAAAGAGACATCGTAGCCTCGTCCTAGTGTAAGAATGCGGGCGTCAGCGCTAGCCTCCATCAGGCCGTGAGCTGTGATTGGCTGAGGCTCGCCGCCTCAGCCGCGACGGCCGCTTCAGCAGCACTCAAAACTGTCAGCAGAGTTGCGCGCTGAACCCTGAGTATTGAAGCCACGCGTCTCATCGTTCCTCATTAAATTAAGTCTAAATTCATTCTTTTCCAAATTTGATGTAAACTCATTTGTAATTAGCTGCGGCTATAGCTATTGTGAAACGATGTATTAGTTGATTTGTTCAGTTGTTGTAATGTTATAAAGTTGATTGTGCGAATTACCAGAATTAATTAATAGTCATTTGTTTCCTAGCCGGAATTTTATTATTAGTGAATTTCCTTTGGAAAGTGAACTATTAACATGACCTGCACGGTGAAACTTAAGCCCAGGACCACCATAGAAGTTCCTAACGTGACCCCCTAAACACGTTTTGGGGGGTCGTTCAAAATTTTATATATATATATATATATATATATATAAGGCAAACTGAACAGCCTTAGTCATAGACATATATATATATATATATATGTGTTTGCACTCTAGCGGTCGCATTTTTTGTCCGATTTACTTCAAATTTGGTAGGGACGTTCCTTTCTGTAATCAGTTGGACAAGTTCGTTGGGCAAAACAATCGGAAAACTCTAAACCCCTTTTTAGGGGATTAATCTTTCAAATTTCGAGTTTTTGGGCCCAAAAAGGGTCATAAAAGCCCCTGATGCAAAATAAATGCATGTAAAAAGATGGGAATTAGTGAGGCGAAAGTTTTAAGCCCTCTCTCGTCATTCTAGCATAAATATTTACCGAGTTATTAAAGAAAATGTGTATCGACTAAACACAGTACGTTGTCTTATGGGGGTTTTACACTAGAAAAGCCTGTTATTCCTTTGTTAGAGTACTTTTATCATCCCCAGCAACCTCACGCCTACTTTCAAGCCTGCCTGGACCTTCTCCTAACCTTATAATGTGCAAAATTGTATTCCCAGATTTGCAAGTAAATGAAACCAGGAGTATCAGAACAGCCAAAAAAATCAATATTTTCAGATTTCAATAAAAATTTGAAAAATGTAAGTTTTTACACTTATTTTGAGTTTTACAAGTTTTTATGTGGAAATTCACTTCCCTCACGTCAGCGTGCTGCGTGCGAACTCGTTTGTAATTCCCGAAATCCGCCCGGGTTTACATTAACACCATTATTGTAGATAGGATCATTAAGGAATGAATTAACTTATCATGCATGTGTTTTAAGAAAGCTTTAAACGGCAATCGGTTAGAAGTTGTTGAAAGATCCCTAAAGTTAATAGCAAACCTCAAAACATCAAATGTTTCTATTCAAATACATGGCAAGTTTTCTTAACTCAGGTAGCAGATGTGCTCAACCTATCATCGTACAATAATAACTGGATTACATGTACATTCTTGACTATATAAACACCAACAAATAAAGTATTTGTATTATGTGCTGCATTATTCTTTGGCGAACCAAATGAACTCTCTTGGTTAATAAACACATGTTTTAAGTAATCATCTGATTACATCTGATGACACAAACTTCCTCTGTAAGATTAACATGGTAACTTTAAGAGGCTCTGGGGCAAAGTCCATTAAAGATATGTTAGTTTGGATGGGTGATGACATATCTAGGCATAATTACCTATAATTTAAAAAAAGAATCAAGCAAATTGACCCTATAGAACGGTCTGACGGACTCGACAAAGTTTTCCAATTTATTTTTATATATATGATGCTGAGGAAAATAAAACAATAAGTAGGAACACATGCCAGTTCGTAAACAATACAAGTAGGAACACATGTCAGTTCGTAAACAATACAAGTAGGAACACATGCCAGTTTGTAAACAATACAAGTAGGAACACATGCCAGTTCGTAAACAATACAAGTAGGAACACATGTCAGTTCGTAAACAAAATTGACAGTTAATCACGTGTTTTAACGTAAACAAAGCAGAAGTTTTTAGATCCCCGTAATTTGTTTAAGACCGGGGGATGTTTTACGTTATTTCTCGTGTGCGGGCAATTTGTTGGAAATACTGCTATTTTTCCAGAGTCCCCTGGGACTAAGACTTTTAATTTCCTGCGCTCTTTTCCCCCTGAGATTTGCCAAACGCCCACAATTTCCAGTTAAAAATGTTGCTTAGAGACTTAGGTATATACAGATGGATTGTGTGGAGGAATACGCACATAAATTCGCATGTAATAAGTATGTAAATAACTGGGTATAACCTTTCGCCCAAAAATTGTAAAAAAAAAACAACAGAAAACGCAGTAGAAATGCATTTGGGCCAACAATAGGCAATAGACAACGTTATTAATTTTTATAATAATTACAATAGATTCCACCAATCATACATTATACTAGGCTTCAAAAGTATGAGCATACTCGACAAAATATAAGGCCCACTTACGGGAACAAGATAACGCAGATGTTGCACAAACAATTCTGGAATCGAATTCATTATTTAAAAACGGTGCATTCAAAAAAGCCAATTATACTGTAAAAAGGAATCTTTTTACACCAGGCAAGCAGATTCTTTGAGTAGGCAAAGAGGGTGGTATTCTACATTCTTGTAACAGTCCAAAGTTAACCAAGTTGTTGATGAAACGCGCCCAGTACGTTTTTTCTCCCACCATAAATAACACGCGCCCCAGGCTCGAGCGTTGGATCAGCTAGAAGTGACATGTCAACACGACAAACTAGAACGCTAATCAAGCAATCGACCTCGAATCAACACTTTAAACAGAGGCAGCTGAATCATGCTGACGAACTGCTTTGATGTGGCCAAAGCCTGAATATGTGAGTCAGCTTTTTGTGTTAAAACGTGGACTAGGCTGGCTGAACCAACACCAACCGAGTCATACGTGTGTGTGACGCAAGAGCGCGGCCGCACAATGTGTTATTGGTGCCGCTGCTGATAGCTCTCAGCCTCAGCTGTTGCGCGTTGCACACTCGCACCCACTCGCACCACACCGTGACCGCAGCGCGCCTGACAGACAGGATGACCAACTTTGCACCGCGTTGCGCGAAATTTCCCTCGCGGGAGGAGTTGCCTGATGGTGAACTTCAAAAGCCAGACATTTCCCACAACGCCGCGCCGGATAAGCTATATAGTAATGAGGATGACGGATAAAATAATTTATAAATGTCGGGACAATTTTGTGGAAACTGAAAGAAGCAGGTCCTAGGAAATTATAAAATATGACAACTAATGGAAAATCGTAGTATTAAAGACATATCAAGTCGACGTTATGGAAGACACCGCACAACATACATTTTTGATTGTATTAAATAGTACCGTGCGCCGCCCGCCGGCGCCTGGTACAACCAAAGGGCTAAGGTAGAACACAACTGATGACTGGTGGTGATTATCGGCAAGATTTGTTTGCCAGTCGCACCCTATTACTTAAAACTACTTTTCCCGGGTAAATACTCGTCACACATTCGAGCGAGACTGGTAAACGGTCGGTTTTCACAGACTTGTTACTCTCATAAAATGTCCGAAGCCCTGTATCAAATTGAGCGATTTGTTTTCTTGCAGCCGGATTTTGAGTGTACGACTTCCAATTACGAGAAGCAAAACTGATACTAAAGATAGTTTTAGCCGAATGCACATATTAATAATTGTAATATCTATAGTGTGACACTATATTTCTAATAAGAGGAAGTTCGTCTTTACTGATATCAACTTGTTGCAGGTCGTGCACTGTATGATTAGAGATTTGCTAGATCACTACGTACGTTATTTTATACAAGGGGCCATACACATATTACGTAACGCACTTAAGGGGGGAGGGGGTATGGCGTAGCGTTATGCTGCATTATATGGGGGAGGGGGGTTGGATCAGCGTTACGTAACTCACACATATTAACCCGAAGTGCTGGTGCACTCCCGTATCTTTTGATACTGTTATAAATCGTACAAAATTAAAAAATAATCAAATTAATATCTGAATTAAAGTTACAGTTTGTTATATAAAAATACTTCTGTCAATACTATTTTAATAACAGTTAAACTAAAAATAAATACATAACGTGTTTTGAGTAAATTCTGTATTGCCTATGTTTTGTGTTGTTTTAGAGTGTAAAATCATGACTGGATACAGCAATGCCATCCGCATCTTAAGTTTTTTAAGGTGTTTTGTATTTGTATTAGTTATAAATTAAATTTGTAACGTTTTAGCTGAGATAGTTTATTTTGTTGCTTTTATTATTAGCAAGTCTTGTTTGTTTGCATACATTTTGCTTTTAAATAGGTTATAAAAAATGTTGTTAAAAGAAAGTCTTTTAAAGTTTAATGATTCATTGAAATCCATTCTCCAAATTGCTAATATAACGATGTTTAAAAGGTTTAAGCTGTTTTAAAGCCTACTACGATTGACTTACGTCACACATAGGGGGGTGGGGGGAGGGTTTGCTCAGGCGTTATGGTGCGTTACGTGAGGGAGGGGGGTCTGAAATGACGAAAAAATGCGTTACGTAATATGTGTATGGCCCCCAATCACCGTTGTTGATACGACGCAAAGAGGAGGCAATTCACAACAATAGGACATACCATACACGTCGATTTGCGGTAAAGTGAGATAGAAGTCGACTCAGCGCGGGGATCTCCTTAAAAACGAAAATAATTAAATTAATTTTGTCAAATTAATAAATTTAGTGAATTTTACCTTTCATGGTATTACCGTAGACCATGATATATTTTTTTGTTTTGAGGCCTAGTGTGATAGTGAGATACATTTACATTGGAAATTCGCAGAGCATACAGGTTTTCTGTGACGGGGGTATTTATTATATCAACTAGCTACTCCTGTACAAGGCGTAAAGGTTGACAAAATAAATGCCACTCTTCGGTGCTTTATTATTTGTAACATTCACCCGGATGAAAAGAAAACAAACTAAATAACCTATAGAAAAGATACAAATCATCACGTAATATTTCGAATACGTACTAAGTATTTCGTATTGTATTACGTATACGTAAAGTAATATTTTGACATATTACTTTAGGCGTTTATGTAATGTTTAACCTCTGAGCCGTCGAGGATTCGATTATTGAAAAAAGGTTTTAAAATTGTCATTGATTTGAGCTAGTGAACCATCTGAACTTCAGTAAGCACTTACAACAAAACACTTCATAATAAATAATAACTTAATAACTATCGGCATGACTCGTAACTATACGTCTATGTGCAGCATAAATGTGTGTAATATCTGTTTATATATAGGAGTTTATATAGGAGTTTTGTTCCATAAGGCCAATGTTAACTTTGTGCCTCCATTACTCCTCACCTGATCGTCACATACAATTCATTTTGGTGTCAAATTAAAGGTTTCGTCGTCCTCTAGGGAAATACAATGCCAAATTACTTTATTTGGGTATCATAGTTTCATAATAAATAGTTTAATTTTGAGCTGAAACACTGTACATGTTCTCATTAACTTATAACAAAATCCAAATTCGACTATTGTATTTCCCTAGAGGACGACGAAACCTTTAATTTGACACCAAAATTAATTGTTTGTGACGATCAGGTGAGGAGTAACGGAGGCACAAAGATAACATTGGCCTTATGGAACAAAACACCAAGATGGCGTCCGGCAACTTCCGGTGATGAAGACTCTTAACTTTAAAAAGTGGTTGTGTTATCTGCGATAATATATGGTAATGTTGAGCATTATAAGGTTATAGAAGGTGTTTAGTAGGCGAAAAGAATGTATAGGCTCACTATGGGAAAAAACTACGCCGAGTTATGAAAAACGGCATTTTCTAACGTTACGTTCTAAGACAACGTATAACATGTGGGTAAACCTGGGCGGCGAAAAGGACAAATATTATAGGGGGGGAGAGCGGCAAATTTCCTAATAGCCCTTGGGCGGCAATTGCTTGAATCCGACACTGGTGGTTGTTGCTAATAGCATAGAAAAATAAACCAGGTACCTGGTTTATTTTTCTATGCTAATAGTACACTTTTTCATAGGAAATTCCCTAATAATAACCCTTAACGGCTTTTGTTCAATTTACTAACTACAGTATTGATATAAACTTTATAGAAGCAAGATCTATACAGGACGAATTTTCCAATGTCCCACTGAATTCAACGTAGGTTCTTCAGACTGGTCCTTGCTTTACCTGTCTGGTGTCACCGTTACCGCTTACACAGCAACTGTGCATCTGTTGCCTCTCCCAATGCGCGTGCGCGAACTCTGTTCACGGAAGTTAGTAAAGCCGCGTAAATGTCCATAATGTTTAGCTCAGATTTACGTTCTTGTTGTTAGCTGCTTTGGCCCAAAAATATGAGGCTACTTTGACCACAGTTTAATCCAGTAGGGGAGCGTTCGCACGCATTTAAAAACAATATCTTGAGTCTTTTAAGGCATTTTGAATTACAGGGCCTAGCCCGCGAAACTAGCACCGCGCGCTGCCTGGCGGTCAAAGTGCGAACTACGCTTAGCATTGGGCTTATGGAGACTTTGGTCACAAGTAAATTTTAGTATGAAATGAAAATTATTTTAGTGTTTAGCCACAAATAATTTATTTAATTTCAATCTTAAATTTTCACGGACAAGCTTTGTGATTCGGTCGCGAAGATATAGGGATGCCCGAAGTTTGGTTCTCGCAGGAATGGTGAAACGCCACGTTCGCATATATACAAACTTGCGAACACAGACTAACGGGTGGACCGATGCTTCTAGGTGTCAAATGCTTCGTGCAAAGATTATGTGTAAATACTTGATCATTGTAAGTTGGATTATTTGTAAATAACACCTTGGATTATGACCCTACACCTCAGAAGCGGAATTTGTTCACCTTTTGCCACTTCTTAAAATGAGAAGGATATACTTAATTAGTGTTAATGTTTATTTTCTCATTCGTACCTTTTTAATATTGTAGGCTTTTTATTATTTTTTATTATTCGTATTATTTTTTATTATTCGTATTATTTTTTATTATTCGTATTATTGTTTATTATTCGTGCATATTACAGGCTATGGGAAGGAGTTATGGTGTGCTAAGTAGTAAGTAACCAGGCATTATTTAAATGCATGTAAAGATACTAACCTGAAAATAAATGTTAAAATATAACGTTTATATGACGATCCGTGTATTTTCTAAGTACTAAAACCACCATTAGCAACCTAAAATGTTGCATTTGTACTAATAACAATTCATTGTAAAAAATTGAACCTTTGGAAAGCTTTAGCGGCTATGTGAGTTGAGCCCAACAAATCAAAACACCAAGAAAACTCAAAAATAATCTACGTAAATTCATAAAATGTATTGTTTTGAGGGGTGTAGTGACAAACTGGTCACGTGACTGCTGCTGAAGACGTCTTGGTATGGAGACGTATTGTGGTTTACATTTTAGGCCTCCAGATACTATCTAAGTGCTTGGAACAAATTCAAACCGTACCCTGGTTTTTAATACAGCCCTTATAAGAGGTTTTTTTAAATGGTGCAAGGGATTCAACAACCATTAACAAAATACAAAATGTAAATGTGTGACTTGTAAATATCTAGTCTGGGTGGATACAACTATTCTGTAACAAATATAACATAATTTACAAGGGCTCTTACCCTCGGCGGGGACTATCATGCAAGATTACACAAAACGCACGAACAGATCTAAAATAAATTCAAATATTTTGATTTGCTTAGGAGTTTAAATCATCAAACTGCAGCTCCATACTTCGACATCCTGTTTTCAAAATATTAGGCATTTAAGTCCTATATTGGAGGGATACAAAATAAAAAATAAACACTAAGAAATCTAAACAAATCCCTACATTTATCCGTGGCTCGTGGTGGTCTCTGTTGTTGTTGTGGCTGTGTGTGGTAGCATGCTAAAAACACTAAGGAATCTAAACAAATCCCTACATTTATCCGTGGCTCGTGGTGGTCTCTGTTGTTGTTGTGGCTGTGTGTGGTAGCATGCTAAAAACACTAAGGAATCTAAACAAATTCCTACATTTATCCGTGGGTCGTGGTGGTCTCTGTTGTTGTTGTGGCTGTGTGTGGTAGCATGCTAAAAACACTAAGAAATCTAAACAAATTCCTACATTTATCCGTGGCTCGTGGTGGTCTCTGTTGTTGTTGTGGCTGTGTGTGGTAGCATGCTAAAAACACTAAGGAATCTAAACAAATTCCTACATTTATCCGTGGCTCGTGGTGGTCTCTGTTGTTGTTGTGGCTGTGTGTGGTAGCATGCTAAAAACACTAAGGAATCTAAACAAATTCCTACATTTATCCGTGGCTCGTGGTGGTCTCTGTTGTTGTTGTGGCTGTGTGTGGTAGCATGCTAAAAACACTAAGAAATCTAAACAAATTCCTACATTTATCCGTGGCTCGTGGTGGTCTCTGTTGTTTTAGAGGACCATTTGTTCCGCCGCTAGGGAACAAAAAATAAAAATACATAAAATACATAAAAATACACTGTTTATTAGATGTTCGAATTTACCACCACTTTGAACTTGTTAAGGGCGTTAAAGTTTAAAATTGTAGTGTTTGTCAAATGTCCTGGTGATTTCTAGGAACAAGGTAGGAGCATGCTAAGTTCCACGTAGATATAGTTCGTCTTGAAGTGGTCTAGGCTTCTTTTACCTGAGTCAGTCAGTCAGTTACACATCCGGCTGTATAGTTATTTAGATATATTCGTACTATCAGTGATGTGTCAAATGTCCTGGTGATTTCTAGGAACAAGGTAGTAGCATGCTAAGTTTCACGTTGATCTAATTTGTCTCGAAGTGGTCTAGGCTTCTTTTACCTGAGTCAGTCAGTCAGTTACACATCCGGCTGTATTGTTATTTAGATATATTCGTACTACCAGTGATATGTGAAATTCCTCCGTGTAAATATATTTTATACGATGTGTTTGAATAGGGCGGCATTCTGTAAATACCCTATAAGGTAAAGGTAAACATTTTTCAATAGCAGCTAGAAATATAAAATAATTAATGTAGATACTGTGTTTAGTAAATTTACGTTTTATTATCTAGGCAAATATTTGGGGTAGAGTGTTAAGAGAATTTTTGTTTGTCTCTGGAGTCCTATTATTTTAAATACATAACTAACGTCTGGTCATATTTGACCCTTTTTGGGCCAACAAACAACAAGATTTGCATCAAATTTAAAATCAAATTGTAAAGTAAAAATAGGGTACGGTTTTTTCGATTTTTTTTCAACTCGTCCAGCCGTTTATATAAATAAAGGTACTACTGCACTACCGAATTCGAAGTAAATCTAACAATAAATGCGATAGCCAGAGTCTTCTTATTAGCGACCCCCATTTGTGTTCAGCCGGTCATCTTAAGAAGTTGTATGGTGGAACCGGCTTAGGTGTCGCCGTGAGGGCCATACTACGGCGCACTTTTCCTTAGGAGATTCTCTAATAATAACCGCTAATCGCGTGTTCATAGGTGTATGGTGTACACTGGAGAGAGCCAGCATTAGGTTACGCTCGATTATTTATTAATGGCCGAGAGATCAACGGTCGACGGCAAGTGGGACCGGTCCCGGAACTGGCTTTCTATTGTTGCCGTCCTGCGATTGGGCCTGTTCCGGGGAAACCCTGAGACAGCCCTCGAATAAACAGAATGTTGCAAAAACTTAGGGCCAATAGTGCAAACCTCGGAGTTTTAACACGTCAAAATATCTCGTAAATAATTATAAAACCTTATAAAAGAAACATTTTGGCGAAAAAATGCACATATCTTTATCAATTTTTTTAAATGGCGGCCATTTTTGTAAAAATATTGATATTTACAGAATACCCTGTATTTTTCTAAACCATTGGACATATATTTTTTCCGATTCAAATTTCTGACTCGTTATCAACTCAGCTTTACTCTGACAGACATGCCAATATTTTTGCAAACAATTATTATTCTAAAAAAAAACTATTTTTGAACATGTTTATAAGTGAGGTAATATATACACTCTTATTTGTTGGCTAGACGAAGATTGTACCGTAAAGATACGCGTCTTCTGCTTCAGGCTCGAAGGACTCTTATGTGGCTAACTCAAACCTGTTAGCCGGAATTGTTAGCCTTAATTGGAACCGTTCATAAATGGAAATAATACGATTCACAGACTTTAAATATAAAATTTGCAATGAAGAAACACACGTGTGTTAAGTTTTACATTATAAACAAATGTGTAAAACTAAAAAACGAGAACTTGAATAATTTTGACGCCAGGCTCTGTTGTTTAGATCAGTTTCGATGAAGATGTGTTTGATTGTCCACGCCAGTATCCTATACTCTAATATGACTAAGGTTTGCTTTCTTGTTTGCTTGCGACACTGATCTCAAAAACGGCTCCAACGATTTCCTTCAAATGTTCGAAATAACTAATTTCTGGGATAAGAATAAGTTCTAGACAGGCCTCATCCCCAGGAAAATTCAAATGTAAAAAAAACTAAAATGAAAAGTTAAAAAAATTAACATTGGGCTTATGGAGTTTCAAATCAAAACAAAAGAATTGTAACAGCTGTTCATAATCAACCAGGGAACTGTCAAAGTAATACTCATGTTGTTTATGATTATTAACATGTGGTTTCCTGAGAGCAGAGATTAAAAGATTTGAGTGAAGATTACTTATATAGAGTAGTAAAATAAATCAAAGGGAGATTGAGCTATAAATAACAACTGGAGTGACCTTAAAATGTAGAAAAGAGGCAAATGAGTTATACAAATCTGATTATCAGTATTAGGGGGAAGTGGTGAAATATTACTCCAAGTCATCTAAACAAACTGACTGGCCTTCCCCCGAGCAAAGCTCGGCC
This sequence comes from Allygus modestus, assembly GCA_963675035.1. Classification (NCBI taxonomy): domain Eukaryota; kingdom Metazoa; phylum Arthropoda; class Insecta; order Hemiptera; family Cicadellidae; genus Allygus; species Allygus modestus. The sequence goes on along the minus strand of OY776113.1, from coordinate 13,360,205 downwards.
CCCCAGGTACTAGAGGATAAAGGTCCAAACCTCTCGGAAGTCATGTCCGGGAATCAAACCCGCGAACTCTTGCATCGAAATCCAAGGCGTTAAATGTAGGCTAGCGAGGCACCCGATGTACAATATAGATATCTCAACAACACTGCCTTATGAGATAGCTCACGTCATCTGATCGAAAACACCCCCGTCGCAGCTAACCTGCATACTCAGCGAATTTCCAATGGAGATATAAATGTCCTAATATTACATAAAGCCACTTAACAAGTTTCACGCAAATATATTCACAAATAAGCGATATAAACAATTTTAATTATTCTCCATAAGAATAACATTGGGGCTGAATATGCAGGTTTGCTGCAACAAGGAACACAAAAAATTGGGTTTTATGCTAATATCAATATAACTGAACTAGGTTCAGTCTTATACCAGTTGTTATTCATTTATGTTCATAATTAAGGGAGACATAGCATTTAATTATTCTCCATAAGAATAACATGGGGGCTGAGTACGCAGGTTTGCTGCTACGGGAGCCTTTGGCAAAAAATATGTTTTTTGAGCAAATATCACACAACGAGATGAAGCCGTATACCAAGTTTCGTCAGTATACGTTCATAAATAAGCGAGATAAAACATTTTTCTTTTTCTCCATAAGAATAACATTAGACAACATACTGTGTTTAGCACTTTCAATATCTCGGTAACCAATTGACGTAGATAAATGATCAAAATACCAAATTGTGTGTTTTTTAAAGCTAAATCCAATGGTTAAAACTAAAATTTGACTATTTCAAAAACGATATGTAAAAAATTCAAAAAATCCATTTTTAGGGTACAAAACCCCCCCAAAATACCCCTTCGGATGATGCGATCTGGCTGGTTTTCGAACTTGGTCATAAATGTTGCTTTACACGTTTGTACCAATTTTCATCAAAATCGGATCATTTTTACGACAGTCACCGTGCTCACGGTGTGACGGACGGACGGACGGATGGACGGACGGGCGGGCGGACGGACGGGCGGACGGACGGACGGACGGACGGACGGACGGACGGACGGACGGACGGACGGACGGACTGGCGGACGGACGGACGGACGGACGGGCGGACGGACGGACGGACGGACGGACGGACGGACGGGCGGACGGACTACGGACGGACGGACGGACGCACGCACGCACGCACGCACGCACGCGCACAAACACACACACACACACACAGTTTCGAACGACTGATGTTTTTGGGGTCTGGGACCTCAAAACTAAAAGTTATCATGGTCCCGGGCCTAGGTCTTACCATGCCGACTACGGTAATAGATTCTTCCCTATAGGGGAAATTATGTAAAAGTATAGGATTAACGAAAAGTCACTAGATTCGGCGTGACAATTGTTTAATTACATCTTTAGTTCCAGTTTTCTATATCAATTCTGATTTTATTTAAAACTCTGGAGAATCTTCTCTTTAGAAATAATTGTTTACTTTGTTTAATTTATATTCACTGTAGTAAATAAAATATGGCTCCTGATGGTATCGAAGCCTGTGTCGGCGAAATTTGTTACAATAAAAAGTACTGCGGGGCCGACAGTTCACTGCTACCATACAGAGTTTCACAGTTAATTGTAAGAAGTGGTGAATTTTATTAATTAAGGTTTGGTATGAAAAATGCGCCAAGTAAGCAATAATTGCATTATTTAACCACGTATAAATGGTATATATGTAATAATAGGTTTGTACATTTTACAAAAAAATAAACCAACAACAAATATAACTAACGGTAAAATATGTGGGTAGAGGATACAACGTAGGGGTCGGAAGTACGAACTTATAACTTTACAGTTTTGAGTTTGGCACTTGGAAGGCCTGGACGTCAATCAGTGCACAATATATTTTACAAGGCTACAACTGTTTATCATCAGTGCCGAATGGCTCGCCTTCTGGAATTACATTATTAGTGAATTTCCTATGGAAAGTGAACTATTAGCATGACCCGCACGGTGAAACTTAAGCCCGGGACCACCATAGAAGTTCCTAACGTGACCCCCTGAACACGTTTTGGGGGGTCGTTCGAAATTTTATATATATATATATATATATATATATATATATATATATATTTATTTATTTAATTATGTGTATGCACTCTAGCGGTCGCATTTTTTGTTCGATTTACTTCAAATTTGGTAGGGGCGTTCCTTTCTATAATCTATTGGACAAGTTCGTTGCGCAAAACAATCGGAAAACTCTAAACCCATTTTTTGGGGATTAATCCTTCAAATTTCGATTTTTTGGACCCAAAAAGGGTCAGAAAAGCCCCAGATGTAAAATTAATGCATGTAAAAAGATGGGAATTAGAGAGGCGAAAGTTTTAAGCCCTCTCTCGTCATTCTAGCATAAATATTTGCCGAGTTATTAAAGAAAATGTGTATTGGCTAAACACAGTACGTTGTCTTATGGGGGTTTTACACTAGAAAAGCCTGTTATTCCTTTGTTAAAGTACTTTTATTATCCCCAGCAACCTCACGCCTACTTTCAAGCCTGTCTGGACCTTCTCCTAACCTTATAATGCGCAAAATTGTATTCCCAGCTTTGCAAGTAAATGAAACCAGAAGTATCAGAACAGCCAAAAAATCACTGTTTTCAGATTTCAATAAAAATTGGACAAATGTATGTTTTTACAATGATTTTGATTTTTAAAAGTTTTTATGTGGAAATTCACTTCCCTCACGTCAGCGTGCTGCGTGCGAACTCGTTTTATCTTGAGTTTTGTTTTAACTTGTACCTTCTAAACCGCATCTTACCTGGTCTGAAGGACCCGCGTCAAACAATAAAACACTGATACACGCTTCTTATACTATTGGGTTATATTTGGACCCAAAGGGTCCAACAGGTTGGGAAAGAGCGTACAGTCCTAGTGGACGGCGCGGCGGCATCAATATGTGCGTCGTTTCGAATGGAAGCTTGGGCTCACATTATTAAGTTTTGGCTTCTTTAATTTTCAAGTAGGTATATACAAACACAAGACTGCCAGTTGATACCAATTACTCAGATGTGACTCACCAAAGCCAATAATATTTCAAATTAACGAGCAATTGTTACGCTGCGCCTCATAACTAAACGACGATGGCATTTTTTTCTACTACGAACACTTTAAAGCGAATTCTCATACTGACAAGAACAAAGAAACTATCTCATTACTTTAATTGGACAACTTACAGTTTCACGTACATTTTAAGTTTAATTTAATCGATACCTTTTTTACGATTTAATACCAACATTTGGTTTCCACTTGTACTGTATTAAAAACCTGATCACAACTTACCAATACGTGGAACGGTTTTAAGTTATTGAAAACCCAATCTTAAATCGGGCCTATTCCGCTATTCCGCCTATTGTTTCAGCGTAAAACATGAAATGCACTACGGAACCCCTTATCACACTAGACATAGTCTACATTTATTTGAAAGTCGAACTATCTCGACCAGAGATACGACTACGAGTTGTCAATCAGATAACAGTTTCACTCAGTCGCTTATCTCTCTCGCCACAAACAACAAGATGAGGGGTGGAGGTGAACCGAGGCACTGGTGACTTGGTGATGAGGGATTAGGTGGAGCTGAAACCCTACAGGGTGACTCACGCATTATAAGGGTGACTAACCGAACACCTGTCTAGGGCGAAATACTTCAGGATAAACCGAAACAGTGCAGAATACCCCCGTCGCAGCAAACCTGCGTACTCAGCGAATTTCCAATGCATGTATATGTGACTCACTACTACATAGAGCTATTTACCAAGTTTCACAAAAATACATCCATAAATAAGTGATATATAGTATTTTATTTATTCTCCATAAGAATAACATTAGGGTTGAGGACGCAGGTTTGCTGCAACGAGGAAGATAAGTAATGTTGTTTTTTTGCAATTATCAATACAACTGAACCAGGTGAAGCTACATACCAAGTTCTCTTAATGTAGGTTCATAATTAAGGGAGATATACAACTTTACTTATTCTCCTTAAGAATAACATGGGGGCCGAGTATGCAGGTTTGCTGCTACGGGGACTATCAACAAAAAACTTGTTTTTTTGTGCTAATATCAATATACCAAATCTAGTTGAAGCGACATACCAAGTTTCATCAATATACATTCATAAATAATCGAGATATAGAATTTTATTTATCCTCCATAAGGATAACATTGGACAACGTACTGTGTTTAGCACTTTGAATATCTCTGCAACGGTTGGACGCAGAACAACGATTAAAACACCAAAATGTTTGTTTTGTTGAGCTAAACACATTAATAAACAGAAATGTGAAGTTTTTAGTAAAACTATCTGAGAAAAATCTAAAAACCTTTTTCCCATAAGATTAACATGGGACACGTTTTTTTGGATTTTCTCCGCAACCACTTAACCTAGGTTAATGATTCAAGATACTAAATTATTTGTTTTTTAAGCTCTATAAAATGGATATAACCTAAATTGAGTGTTTTTAACATTTTAGGGTCAAATTAGCAAAAAACCGATTTTGGACAATTGTAAACCCCCATAAAACCCCCTTCCCATAGTGCGATCGATCTGGTTTTCGAACTTAAAGTCATAAATGCCACTCTCCACATTTGTGCCAAATTTCATCAAAATCGGGTGTTTCTTTCAAAAGTTATCGCGGTAACGGACACACACACACACACACACACACACACACATATATATATACATATATATATATATATATATATATAAATTTGAACGAATAGTGTTTCTGGCATCTGGGGACCTCAAAACGAAAAGTTATCATGGTCTCGGGCTTAAGTCTTACCATGCCATCTACGGTAATAGCTTCTTCCCTATAGGGGAAATTCGCTAAAATGGAAAATATTAATAGAACAACCAATAGACTAACGGTTACAGTCGATACTGCTATTATGTTTTATAGAAGAGGTTTATTTCGGGAGTTATCCATGTAGGCATTGTAAAACTAGACTTGTAGTGTCTCGAAGGAGAATCGGAAATAGATTTTCGCGCGAAGTATGCATATTGAACACTCGTGTAACGATGATTAAATGCAAGTACTTCTTTAAAACAAAGAGTTAACTAGCAAACATAGGACTTATTTTCAAAGATTGAATTTTTTTTAGCAAAAACTAATGTTTTTAAAAAAAAATCTGTAGTTGTTAGAGCACAAGCCTTTGGTCCGCCGAGTAACGGGTTCGATCCCTGCGTCAGTAATGGTTTTAGCAATTTGATAATAGAGGGATCCGGTGGTTCGAAACACCCCTTAGGTCGTATTGAAAATTCAAAAAGATAGGTCTCAGAGGGAGGAGAACTTTATGTTAATCGTATAACCCTGTCAAATCTGTCATTCGCTGTAGCTTAAACGCCGCCACCACTGCTTATCTGGGCGATTAACTCTCCGTAGACATAACAATCGAAACAACTACAGTACTAAATATAAAATATATGACGATGTTGCTTATATTCATTGACGACAGTTGATGAATATTTTGCTGACAGGTGTTTTGGTTGTGTTATTCTTTATAATCTACGTTAATATAACATGCATATAAGCTGTTGACAGTTAGAATTTCAATGTTCGTTAAATCAAAAATAATCTTCGCTAAAAATCATCATTTCACTAGGGGGGAAGCTCGATTACACGTTATATGGTCTATCGACCCTCTGATATTTTGAAACAAATATTAAATATCTAAGGAAGGGTCTATGGCCAATTGGACCATTTGTAAAAATTTATTTGTATTTATTTTATATATATATAAATATAAAATATATATTTATATAGTTTTATTTATAAAAGAGGTCGATGGACCATCGACCAATAGTCATATTTCTCTAATACAATAAAATAAGGCTCGATGTACCATCGGCCCCAAAATTAAAAACATTAAGAGTAAATTAATTAAATGAGTAAAGGGTCGATTACAGATGGTCCATCGAACAATTAAAACTTGATTCTAATTAGACCTATTAGGTTGATTCTATTAGGTTTTGGGGGTCGATGGGCCATCTATTTTATGTGTAATCGACCCAACGTGGCTACGTCTTTATAATACATTATTTTACGGATAGAGGGTCCATGATCCATCAGACCAAAATGTAATATTTTATCTTGATTTATAAAATGGTCTGATGGTCCATCGACCCTTTTATATTATAAATTGAATTAAATTTCCTAAACAACTGATGGTCCATCGATCGTGTATGTTATTTAATTTGTTTTATTCGAGGGTCGATGAACTCTTGATTTGATGTGTAATCGGCCCAGCTCCTTCACTAGGTTGAAGTGTGTACAGACACGAGGATGTAAACTGTAAATATAAGTCTATAAGAGAAAGGATCGCGCGAATGTTTGCTTTTATTTCGCTAGCTCGAGTTCCTGCCCAAACGAAAATATTTATTTTTGTCAGACAGGTCGGTGTGACATGTTGCAACGACGATAAGAGATAAGAGAGAGCGGTTCCGCGTATCACTTCCTTATCACTCACACGAGCGACCTGAAGATGCGACTTGAGGTCAAAAACGTCGCTGGGCAAGATTACTAACTGTTAACACCACAACCACAAGGCGGTGTTTTATATTTGAATATTAATATACCGGAAATGTAGAGTTTAAACGTCTTAAATGAAGAGTATTTTAGTAGAATGCTATGCTATGTTATGGCCCTACAAGGTACAATACTAGAATCTCACGGCGCAAAACATGTAAAACAACATTTCAATACTGCTCCTAGAAATACTGGTTTTGTGACAGCAATTAAGATTTTAATTCAACTAAACACGAGTTAAAATAAGTTTGTTTATATAAAATAACTAACGCCACAATCGGAGAGAGATATTACGTATCCTCGAATGTATGCGATTATCTAGTTATGTTGTATATATTTATTTGTGAAGAAGAGTGATCTTTGATTTGCTGCAGTAGTATGAAGCCCTTCATTATTTACTTACCTCGAATTAAATTCATAAATGGTTTAAAATCTGTTAGTTCGAATTAAGTTTAATTGTTATTAATTTCCAAATGATATCGAGTAAACAAAAGTCTTTTCTCTATAATTTGACTAAATATCCCCATTGGCGTTTCTACTCCAAATACGAAATCCGCTAAAATTAAATAAATCAGATGATTAAACTAAAATCATCTGATTGCCCGCTACCATTACAGGGTGTTCACATACCAAGGTCTGTATGCAAGTACAGTAACCAAGGACGTCCGAGGTAGGAAAAACAGACCCAACCATGAAACCAGTTTGGAAACAATCGAGGCTCCAGAAGATTTAATTGGGATTTAACGAGCTAAAACGGGATTCTTCCATTGGCTCCGAACTGGCGATGGCGATGAGCAATATCTGCAACGCATTAGAGGTGTTTCACAATCAACAATACAGTATCAGCATACAATACACACCCCCAAACCGAGTTCAAAGTTTTACTTTATTTAAAATATCTATACTTAGACCTAAAACAGTACTAGATATAGTAGTTTTTCAACCTCGCCTCAATGTAGTCGTAAATGCTGTTTATTCTATGGCTGTAACCAAACCGCCACCTGTTTTTGGGTATATTTGAAATAGCTAAACCGCCACCCTCGTTAGCGAGGATTAGGACGGGTCAAGCAGGACCCAGCGAGCACAGAATAGTTCTGTGCTCGCTGGCAGGACCCTATAACATGAGTGTGTAGTCTATTGATAGTTAGGTTTTAAAAGCACGAATTACGATTAAAAATGTCTCAATTCGTGTTTCTTTTTTAACATAACTGTCAATGCAAACTAATCAGAATAAGACACAAAATATTTGAAAAATGTTCTATAAACGTGTTTAACTGACTATTCAAATAACGTGTACTGGAAATTTGTAACCATATGTTTTACGTTTCCACGAGGTTAAGAAATAGAACGTTTGGTCGCCGCGCGGCCGCTCCGCCAGTCACTTTCTTTTGATAATCGGACTACTACAGTATTTTGCGCCGTCTTTGAGCTACGTCCAGACACAAGCCCCGACTACGTGGGCCAATTCCTATATCGCGTACGCATTCTGGACTTGGGCCCGGCCAGGTAGTCGCTACGGGACTGGGAAAAAAGGGAATTATTTTTGTCCCTGCGTCCTGTCAGTGACTGCAGTCTTCTAAAACTGCCGTCGACTGCTTTTCCTGTCACACCCATTAACATGCGGTAACATCCTTAACATGTTTTCAAAATTATTTTCTAAAGTAAATAGCCAGTCATAGACATAATTTGTCTTCTCTTATGTGTTTGGTCAAATTATACAGTCTTGGCCCTTAATATTCGGTATTTTTAAACGAGTTATATTAGGTTTTGGAAGAAAAACATTTTAATTTGATATAAGTTTATTTCTGTAAGTGGGAATATGGTTCGGTTTGCGACTTTATTTTTATTTCACAATTGCTCCTGAGTATATAAGTTTAAACACAGGTTGTATCACTGAATTGTTTTTAAAGCCCAACGAAGCGGTAGTTTATCAGCTAGTAATTTCTGATATTGGTGGCAGTTATTAGAAGACTGCAGTCACTGATCACTGACAGGACGCAGGGACAAAAATAATTCCCTTTTTCCCCAGACCCGTAGCGGCTACCTCGCCGGGCGCTCGGGGCAATTTCAGCATTTCTGGTCTGGCGAGGCGACCCTTCTTGATCCTCTTTAATGAGCGGGACAGTATCATAATTTCAAACGTACTTAAAATAGCGGGGCAGTTTCAAAGTGCCGAATCGCGCTAGCTCGCAGTTGGAGCCACGGCAATGTGAAACAAAGGCCACACAATGAACACGGATGTCGACAACAGTGTGCACTGGTTGGTTGCAGTGCAGCAAAGTTAGAAAACCTTGCGTCACGGTTGGCTATGTCTAAAACGTAAAACTATAAAGGCAATAGACGATTTGTTATTTTACCATCTCCCTGAGGAACAGCTCTCTCCTTATAAACTAGTACTAAATAAATAAAACTAGTAAACAAACTAAACAATCCCATTCGTGTTCAAACAATGCATACGATTATTTACTAATTTTAAAGATATGACAGAGTTATTTGAGGTAATAAATAAAATATATTTACACATTTTATAAACGAATATTAGATCGAATTTAATATGCACTAAGGTTTTTAGCGAATTTCCCCTGTAGGGAAGAAGCTATTACCGTAGTCGGCATGGTAAGACCTACGCCCGGGACCATGATAACTTTTCGTTTTGAGGTCCCCAGACCCCAAAAACACCATTCGTTCGAAACTGTATATATATATATATATATATATATATATATATATGTGTGTGTCCGTGGGTGCGATAACTCTCGTAAAAAGGTCCGATTTTGATGAAATTTGGTACAAACGTGTAAAGCAGCATTTATGACTTTAAGTTCGAAAACCAGACGGATCGACCTATCCGAAGGGGTATTTAGGGGGGGTTTTGTACCCCAAAACTGGGGTTTTTGAGTTTTTTACATACAATTTTTGAAAAAGTAAACTTTTATTTTTTCCCATTGGAATCAGCTTAAAAAGACGCGCAATTTGATGTTTTAATCATTGCTCTACGTCAATTGGTTACTGAGATATTGAAAGTGCTAAACACAGTACGTTGTCCAATGTTATTCTTATGGAGGATAATACAAATTGTATATCTCGCTTATTTATCAACTTATCCTGACGAAACTTGGTATATTGCTTTATTTCATTGTGGTCTATTGATATTTGCACAAAAACACATTTTTTTGCCGATAGTTCCCGTAGCAGCAAACCTGCATACTCAGCCCCATGTTATTCTTATAGAGAATAATTAACGTGTTATCTCCTTTAATTATGAACATAAATTAATAGAACTTGGTATGTGGCTTTACCTAGTTGAGTTATATTGATATTTGTATAAAAGCCCATTTTTAGTGTTCCTTATTTCAGCAAACCTGCATACTCAGCCGCCATGTTATTCTTATGGAGAATAATTGAAATGTCATAAATTGTTTATTTATGAATGTATATTGATGAAACTTGGTATGTGGCTTTATGTGGTATCAAGATAAATTAATATGCATTGGAAATTCGCTGAGTATGCAGGTTTGCTGCTACGGGGGTATTTTTATTAATTATTTGTCAACCACTCCTAGGGCTAAACAAGTTATAATCTGTAATTGGCTTGAAATCTAAAGGACGATGCGATTGCGGCAGCAGCGAGGACTATACTGTATACATTGTAGGATACAGTAGGACCAGGAAGCCATTCGGACAAGGACCAGCACTGGGCTCTGACGTCACAATATTGTATAATTGGTGGGAACTGAGCCGTGCGTCCGACACTGGTCCATGGCAATGAATACAGAGTCTTATAAGACACTGTATTCATTGTCCATGGTATGGTCACCGCTACCGCGCATGTCCGGACGGGGAAAATCACAGAAAAATAAAACTCCAGAGTTTCCCTTACCTGTGGTAAAATACATCGCGTTGTGTAGTAAATATTGTACTGAATTTGGGAGGAGGCCTACTACTAAACGATCACTATTTGCGAAATACAAATCATGTTCACTGGGTTCCAATCCAGTTTAGACCATCGTGAAGATAATACTCGTGTCTGTCGCGGTGTCCGTTGAAGAGCTAAGAGTGAGATGCGAGGTAAATGTGTTGCAGCGAGATCAACTTACGGAAGCATTGTTACTGGAACGGTTCAACATGATCGAATTTTAGTTTATTTGAAGAACAATAATACCCCCGTCGCAGCAAACCTGCATACTCAGCGAATTTCCAATGAATATATAACATAACACATTATAACACTTAACAGGATTCATAAGAAATGTATTCACAAACAAGCGATATTTAAAATATTAATTATCCTCCATAAGAATAACATTGGGGATGAGTACGCAGGTTTGCTGCAACAAGGCACACAAAATAATGGGTTTTTATGCAAATATCAATAGAACTCATCTTAGTGAAGTCACATACCAAGTTTCATCCATATACATTCAAAAATAAGCGATATATAACATTTTAAGTATTTTCCATAAGAATAACATGGGGACCAAGTACCTAGGTTTGCTGCTACAGGAGCCATAGGCGAAAAATTGTTTTTTTGTGCAAACAACAATAAACCATAACCAGATCAAGCCATATACCAAATTTCGCCAGTTTATGTTCATAAATAAGCGAGATATACAATTTTTCTTTTTCTCCATAAGAATAACATTAGACAACGTACTGTGTTTAGCACTTTCAATATCTTGGTAACCAATTGACGTAGAGCAATGATCAAAATACAAAATGTTTGTTTTTTTAAGCTGAATTCAATGGTATAAATTAAAATTTGATTTAAATTAAAATTAAATGTGAAAACCCCAAAAAAAAACATTTTTTGGGTACAAAATCCCCCAAAAACCCCCCTTTGGATGGTGCGATTCATCTGGTTTTCGAACTCGTTCAAATAAATGGTACTTTACACATTTGTACCAAATTTCATTAAGATCGGACCTTTTTTACGAGAGTTATCGTGCTTACGGACACACACACATATATATATATATATATATATATATATATATACTACTTCTAACTTTATGTATTACAGGTTTTTAGCGAATTTCCCCTATAGGGAAGAAGCTATTACCGTAGGTCTCATGGTAAGACTTAAGCGTGAGACCATGATAACTTTTCATTTTGAGGTCCCGTTATCATGGTCTCACGCTTAAGTCTTACCATGAGACCTACGGTAATAGCTTCTTCCCTATAGGGGAAATTCGCTAAAAACCTGTAATACATAAAGTTAGAAGTAGCAGCCACGGGACAGTATGACCTAGAGACAGTGATAAAACTAGAAAAAAGACTTCGAACGCCGCGCGTCGCCCTATCGGGATCGGGGAGGGTGAAGGGTATGGAGTGTATGGCAAAAAATGGATTTAAATGTCGAGACACAGACCCTCCCCGAGGAGGGGGCGGTCAGGAATGTGGTCTAGGCAGCTGGGTCTATGACGGGTAGAGGCGAGGGTGTGACCTTGGGGCACTTGGGGCACTTGCCACCTGCACAGGGCTTGGGGATCAAACACTCACCTGTCGTGTAGTACCTGCTTGGGGAGGTGAAAGGCTCGACGCGTGACCGGGCATACGAGACCGAGTGCAACTGGGAGCCAAATGAGGCTGTTTTATATGTTGAAAATAAATAGTGGTTGTATATTTACATGATTTGATTTTTTGATTCCTTAATGAAGTCCTAGTCTATATACTGATTTTAGATAAAAACGAGTTCGCACGCAGAGCACGCTGACGTGAGGGAAGTGAATTTCCACATAAAAAACTATAAAAACTCAAAATCAGTTAAAAACATACATTATTCCAATTTTTATTCTAATCTGGAAATATAGAATTTTTGGCTGTTCTGATGCTCCTGGTTCTATTTACCTGCAATGCTGGGAATACAATGTTGCGCATTATAAGGATAGGAGAAGGTCCAGTCAGGCTTCAAAGTAGGCGTGAGGTTGTTGGGGATGATAATAGTACACCAACAAATGAATAATAGGCTTTTATAATGTAAAAACCCCATAAGACAACGTACTGTGTTTGGTCGAAACACACTTTCGCTAATAACTCGGTAAATATTTATGCTAGAATGACGAGAGAGAGCTTAAAAGTTTTGTCACACTAATTCCCATATTTTAACATGCGTTAATTTTACATCCGGGGCTTTTCTGACCCTTTTTGGGTCCAAAAACTCGAAATTTGAAAGATTATTCCCCAAAAAAGGGGTTTAGAGTTTTCCGATTCTTTTGCCCAACGAACTTGTCCAACAGATTATAGAAAGGAACGTCCCTACCAAATTTGAAGTAAATCGGACAAAAAATGCGACCGCTAGAGTGCGCGCACACACACACACACACACACACACACACACACACACACACACACACACACACACACACACACACACACACACACACATATAAAATTTTGAACGACCCCCCAAAACGTGTTCAGGGGATCACGTTAGGAACTTCTATGGTGGTCCCGGGCTTAAGTTTCACCGTGCGGGTCATGCTAATAGTTCACTTTCCATAGGAAATTCACTAAAAATCTAAAACTAAAGTTAGTCTATTTGTTTGAACTGTAAATTTACTAGTGCGCAGCGAGGTAGAAATCATGGAGAGCTCGCCAAATGAGCAGAAAACAGTCCGCGCATTATCATGCTATCCCATAAGTGACCAAAGCTATCAAAGTAATAAGTAATGGAAAGCTATTCCATCTAATGACTTTAAAAAGTCAGTATATAAAAAGTTAAGTATATTTATTTTATTTGAAATTAAGTTTAGAAAAAAAGGAAATACAGTAATGCAGTGTTTTGTTAAAACTACGACACGATGGAATCGCAAGCAATTGGAAATGTCTGCTTTAACGTAAATTCGAGGTTACTTGTTACTTACTTGTTACTTGTTGTTTCCGTTCATAGGCTCGAGGCGCTGAACAGGTCAAAGTGCTGAAGAAGTTTCAGCCACTATAGAATATGATTGGTAGGGAGAGGAGGGGTCAGAGAGTCACACAGGGGGTTACATTGCCTGAGGTGTTCAACAATACTTTCCACAGAATAAAAACAATGCACAATCATATAATTCTTAAGTGTTACTTTAAATTTGTTGTCGTCAGCAATGAATGAAATGAAGTTAGGCAACATTTGATAAAATTTTAAAATAAAGAGTTTTTGTACGGTTCCTCTACTAGTACAGTACTGTGAAGAAAGTAGCTAATGCACTGCCAAACACGTGTTATTATGGAGTTGTGTCGTCCTAACAGCAAACAAAGTACACACAAAAAGAGTGAAACTAAATTAAAAAATTAAAAACTTACCGAGACTTGATTTATCATAACATAACGATAATATGAAGAAGACTATTCGACAAGTCGATGATTTAGGTGTTACTGCGGAGAAGCTACAAATCACTATGCCATATATATAAATGGAACGCAGGATTTTCTTAATTGATTCGCATTAAGGCCAGCGAAATCGTATTCTCTACTCATTATCCCTGCCTGCCGCAGTATTTTCAAACCGCGATTTATAGGTATAGGTATATACTTAAGTATAACTAGACGACCCGTGCGGAATTCCGCACTGCGAACCGAATCTTGTCAGCTGATCAGATGTTCTTTTGTTTACATTTTCGCTCCTGTCAAAACAATTTATTCCCTTTGTTAGTGAATTTCCTTTGGAAAGTGAACTATTAGTATGACCCGCATGGTGAAACTTAAGCCCGGGACCACCATAGAAGTTCCTAACGTGACCCCCTGAACACGTTTTGGGGGGTCGTTCAAAATTTTATATATATATGTGTGTGTGTGTGTGTGTGTGTGTGTGTGTGTGTTTGCACTCTAGCGGTCGCATTTTTTGTCTGATTTACTTCAAATTTGGTAGGGACGTTCCTTTCTGTAATCAGTTCGACAAATTCGCTGGGCAAAATAATCGGAAACTCTAAACCCTTTTTTGGGGATTAATCTTTCAAATTTCGAGTTTTTGGGCCCAAAAAGGGTCATAAAAGCTCCGTATTGTAAAATTAATTCATGTAAAAAGATGGGAATTAGTGAGGCGAAAGTTTTAAGCCCTCTCTCGTCATTTTAGCATACATATTTACCGAGTTATTAAAGAAAATGTGTTTCGACTAAACACAGTACGTTGTCTTATGGGGATTTTACACTAGAAAAACCTGTTATTCTTTTGTTAGAGTACTTAAACCATCCCCAGCAACCTCACGCAAACTTTCTAGGCTGTCTGGACCTTCTCCTAACATTATAATGCGCAAAATTGTATTCCCAGCTTTGCAGGTAAATGAAACCAGGAGCATCAGAACAGCCAAAAAAATCACTGTTTTCAGATTTTAATAAAAATTGGAATAAATGTGTATGTTTTTACAATGATTTTTAATTTTAAAAGTTTTTAAGTGGAAATTCACTTCCCTCACGTCGCGTCGGCGTGCTGCGTGCGAACTCGTTTATCTTTCATATTATTCAAATTTCAGAGAAGCGGTACATTTTTAGCTTGTGGGTCTATTTTTCGTCATTGGCCGGCACGATAAGCTTTAAAATGAGGGGTAATCTTGGAATTTGATAAAGGAATAAGGAAGATCTCGCGGACTGACAGAAAAACAGGCTAGAGAAATAATATCTAAGATGTGCCAATGTGTGCCACGAGCCTCGAGTAATAAATCAGTACGTAAACTTTTAAGAAAGAAATTGGGAAAAAGAAGATAACATTTAATAATGAACGTATGCCCGCACACGTGTATGGAAGCTATTGAGCATGCATAACTACAGACACCTGTCAGTGTTTGCTGTTACTGTACACAACACTGTGCCTGCGACACTTGTACAACGCCTTAGGCGGTCCCACACTTCTCGCGAACACGCCCGAACATTCAGCCGAACTCCGAATGTTCGGA
Organism: Allygus modestus; assembly: GCA_963675035.1. Taxonomy (NCBI): domain Eukaryota; kingdom Metazoa; phylum Arthropoda; class Insecta; order Hemiptera; family Cicadellidae; genus Allygus; species Allygus modestus. The sequence continues at coordinate 13,344,775 of OY776113.1, read as the reverse complement.
GTATTCGCGAGAAGTGTGGGAGCTGCACGAACTTTTGAATACATACGGGAACATAGGAGACGGAATGTTCAGTGAACATTCGGGAGAATGTTCGGCCGAATGTTCAGGCCTGTTCGCGAGAAGTGTGGGACCGCCTCTATCAAGACAAAAATAAATACCTGATATTTTAAACTCGAACTTTTGGGTAATAAAGCGATTTTATATAATCATTCGGTTTCGCTCTCTCCTCTTAATTATCTAGAACATTAAATTAAAACATGTACATCATGTTAAGATTATCTTGAATCACAATTCGTATTTATAGAACCCCGCTTCCGCCGCAAGGTACATGTTTAACATGTAAATTTTCACTTACACAACTAAAAAAACTGCATTATGAGGAAGCGAAAGAAATTGTTGGGAAACAGAGGAATTGAGGGTTGAAAACCCGGAAAAACCGACGACGTAACTATAAATTGCATGTAGAGAAGCGCATGCATGCGCATCCGGCGAATCATATCCGTCGGATGGCAGCTAACAGCAGGTCCTAGGCGGCCCGGAGTTGTATAACACACCCGGGAGTTGAGCAGTTGAGCAATGGCAACCCGCATTTCTCAAACGGCTGGTTTTATTATTACGTGACGAGTCCATTTCAGACTAAATATCGCTTTGTTCGCTTTTGCCTCAGATTGTAAAATGACAAAGGACACTGTTGAAGTGGCGCGTACCGCCTCGTTGCCTCGAAGCTGCCACATCTGTTACAGGTTATAAAGGTGCACACCAACTTGACGGGAGATGTCCAGTTGCACCGGTGGTCAGGGATCAGCCCCAAACTGATGTGTCCAGTTGCACCGAAGCCCCTTTTGGGGGGTGTTCCAATTGCACCGGCTGTCAATCTAAATTAAGACGATTTTTGTGTCCAGTTGCACCGGAGCCCCTTTTGGGGGGTGTTCCAATTGCACCGGCTGTCAATCTAAATTAAGACGATTTTTGTGTCCAGTTGCACCGGAGCCCCTTTTGGGGGGTGTTCCAATTGCACCGGCTGTCAATCTAAATTAAGACGATTTTTGTGTCCAGTTGCACCGGAGCCCCTTTTGGGGGGTGTTCCAATTGCACCGGCTGTCAATCTAAATTAAGACGATTTTTTTTATTCAACTAAGTATAAGACTAAAGGTTAAAATATAGAGGTTGTAGAAATAACTATTACATAAAAGAAAGTGCCAACAAGACCGGATGCCCAGTACAGTAGATTAGGTTAGGTTAGGTTAGGTTAGGTTAGGTTAGAGTAAAGGTATAGCCTCGTTTGATAAAATATTCCATTACGAAATTGTTAAACACTTATAAACCTAGTTACAAATACATAAGAAAGCATGCCACTATGTTTGAAGATAAATGTAGTGGGGTGGGGAAGGGAGAAAGCCTTCCAATTGCACCGGCTCCTGCGGTCGAAGGAATTTGCAGCGGGGATAAGTGGGGTGGGTAGATTTTGACCACCGGTGCAACTAGACTCTTTTCGGACGGAGGAATGTTTTGACCCTTGCAAATTCCATCGACCGCCGGTGCAATTGGATATCAGCCAACTTGACAACTTTTCAGCCACGTTTCGAATGTTACATTTTAATGAGTCGTTAAGTTGTTTGAACATACTGTATCCTGCAATTGTAAAACTCCGCCCTAAACGTAAAACTTATAACCTCCGATGAATAAGACGCACTTTGTTCAGTGGGTTATTCGAGCCAAATTTGATTTTAAAATAAAAGGGATGATGAAAATCGGAAATTCATAAACCTTTTTTCTTTAAAAGCTGTTAACAAATCAACAAAACGTGTAATATCCACTGATTGTTATGCATCGATTTAACGCATGCATGGGAACTCTCTTCCAATCAACCGGACAGGGGAACCTGAACAACAAACTACGTCCACCGCGTTGGCAATTCAATTAAGATCGTTTGTTTGTTCTGGCGTATCAAGATCTTAGACTCCATTACACTAAGTAAGAGATTTTGTTTTGAACTACTCAACTCAACTCGGTGCACTCATGATGTTCGTCTTGGTCTGGGCCTATGAATATTTATAAAAATAGCAAAAATACTCACACAAAACGTCATGGTTCCATAACCGAGTGGCCACTTTTACAAGCCAATATATATATTTACAATCACGCCTTCATGTAAAATCCAAAATCTTAGAATTATGAAACTAGGAACTCGGAATCAATAAACTGTTAAGAGAGCATGATCACTCGATCTTATCTCAGTAGGCAACATTTATAATAGGTAAGGTGACCAGATCAGTAGAAGTCTAAAGCGGGACATAGTTTAATTAACTGGAAATGCGGGGTGTGTGGGGGGTAAGGGATCCCTCCCTATAAAAATGGGGGGTTCGGTGCCCTCCCTGGAAGGTTCAAGAATATTAGATACCGGGAAACAAATTATGAGTTTTGTGCAGTTTTACCCCCATTTATTACTTAGATTTTTGAATAACAGGTTTTTTAATCATATTTATAAAATCTTAATATGCAACACTTAACTAATAAAAGAAAATACCAAACAAAATTACTGATAATTGTCCGAGGAGTGAATAGCTTTCATTAACTTGAATCTTAATTAAAACTGAACTCGGCTTAAATTTTAGTTTATTTTTAGCAAAAATATGCGTTTTTTGTTCCTAGTTTTACTTGTTCTCGGTCCATAAATTGTTCATGACATTAAAAACTCCCTGCACTAGTGCATAGGTCCCGGGCATAGAGAGTGCGCTAGCTCAGTTAAAAGCTTAGAAAAAAATGTTGGGACCCAATACTTTTGTTTTTCTTGAAATTGTGTGAACAATTTATCACGATGCTTGTTGACGGGAGTCTTGTATTCGACATATTAACAAAATTATATTGGTTTTTATGAATTAATGATTATATTCATGTCAAAACGCTAAAGCGGGACAATCGGCTGCCCCCACAGGAATTGTAGGGACGCCGGGACTTACTTCGCTAAACCGGGACTGTCCCGCCGAAATCGGGACGTCTGGTCACCTTAATAATAGGTAATGTGAAGTACGGTACTACACAATTACTCCACAAACATGTCTTAAATAGTCTTGAATACTTTCGTTTTCATACGCTCGTGACTGCGACAGAGCAAGTGTATAAAACTCGAAGCTCGTGTGAGGAAGGGGCGCCCCCCCCGCTCGGGGATGATTCCACCCTTCATCGCTCTTATCCACTCCGTTAGACAAAGGCTTCCTGCTTGACTTCTAGCCTTAATTACGTAATGGACACGACGCAACGCGACGCGCGTTAGTAGTATAGAAATAGGGGTTCTGTGTAACATTTCGCGCCAGCAAAGCATAAAGCATCTTTGCTGGTTTGTAATTTTGGTAAGGGGGAGAAGAGAGAAACTCGAGTTTTTCACACCTAAAGAAATGAGAGTTTTTGTTTTTACTGCTACACGTCAGTTGTATGCAGGATAGACGTTTTTTGGCTGCTTGTGTAGGGCTACTGGTATAAACGGTTGGAGTTTGAGTAAAAGGAGGAACAAATTTTTTCCATCACACACCGATATTTATTTTTTATTTTCATGTTACACAACAGGCACAAACCAAATTAAAACGCATTAGTTCAATATATTAAATACAAAAAAAGGAATAATAGCAATAAAAATGAAAATAAATCATTCATCAACGTTACCTCAATTTTAAAGTAAAGTCCATCGTATGTTACGCTTTGGTGTCACAAATGTAAACTATATTAATCCAGTTAACAAACAATAAATAAATAGAGCTAATGAAAAATGTAAAATTAAATAAATAATTTAACAGGATTACCGGATTAATCTTTAAAGGAAAAACGTAGTCGTCACTGATTTTCCGAAAGTGTAGCATACTAAAATTCAAAACATTGATAAGCGTAATACTGTAATAAATATTTATAATAATGTCAGCAAATTCATTTCAAGCTGTAAGGAGCTAGATTAGAGAGGAACTATACACAAAGAAACCGGCACCGACTCCAGATAACACTTCCTGTTCAAGGTCAAGAGGTCTGTTATCGCAGACGTACGTGAACTTTGATCTGTTATCAACACCAAAGTGTTTGACTTCAGACAATGCTATCGCTGGTGCGTTCCCGTCCGACTTGGTACCACTCGGCGGGACAAAGGAGATGAGTGTGTTAATGTCAAAGCAGCAAATAAATCAATAACACCAGCTACCCCACGATTCCATAACTTTCAACTTGTCTTCAGTGTTGGCACATTGTTTTTGCTGACCCCTCCACCCCGCATTTGCATAGATGAATGTACACAGTGAGAACGGAGAACTGGTCACGGCCAGGGCTCTATAGCTAGTTCCTTCGTACTGACGAATACACATTAAAGTACAGTAGGCCCTAGTAGCACAGAATCATTTGTCTGTGATAGTAGTCTATTACCAAACTCGAATAATGTACTGCAAATCCAGCGAGCCTTCGAAAGCAAACGACGACAAACAAAAGGTCTATTTAAATGGGCTTAGTCACTTGGATAGGCACCTACATGAGTAGTAATCCAGTACGCGATGTTTCAATATTAAAAATACATTAATAGTGATTGTAACACTGAACATTCATTATCTACGGATCCTTAGCCAGACTCAAAGGCTCCACAAAGGTATCTAATCATAGCGTGGGGGTTTACTGGGTTGCTCCCTGCAATGCACGACCATCAAGGATTTTCCGTTTGGAAGTTTAGAAAAAATACACGAAGTGAGACATTAAGTACATTACAATCATGTATTTAAGATAACAAAGATTCGATTTAATACAATACATATATAACCATGGTTTTAGCGCTTAAATTTGTTTCTACTTTTTCGGCTAAGGATTCTTTGTAGCCTACTGTTTTATTTTAATTGTCTCCTCTTCACTTGTTAATGCTATTTACACATAGGAAGTGAGCCCTCCTGTTCTGCCCTGGTTCCTACAGTGGAAGGCCCAACTATTTTGCTGGTGGGAACGAGTGCATTTATGTTGTACTCGCTGATTCAGTCACTCTCTATTTGCGTCCTGTGACGGCCCCGGTTCACAAGAGGGCAATGTGGTGCGAGATGTCAAGCTCAAGAGTAGCGCCAAAATCTATAATTACATACAACCGCGGCCGCCGGCGCCCCGTCAACACTTACCGAGATATTGTATTGTGGGGCCTTGAGCCTCTCATACATATGGGAAATCCCACTGCTCATAAAACTCAAACGTTAACCTTTATATCAGACGTGAAGTATAAACAAGTTTACAAATTCAAAAAATCAAAGATATGAATAAACTAAAAGTTCTAAAAGAATCCCCATTACCCCGATTGTAATTGTGTTAAACCGCTCCAACACCGCCTTTTCAGAACTTCAATGTTTATTTTGGTCCAGAAACTCCCTAAAAGGGATGAAATCGCTGGATTACTGGATCAGATCTGTGGATCTGTTGTGTAACACTATACAAAGAAGTACGGCCAGTTGGCAGACCTACAGTGCGGGCAGATAGCCTTGTGGTCGGTCACGTGGCCAGCGGTGCAACGTCGCCGTCACTCTCGCCAAACCGGTGGCCGGTGCCAGCGACAGCCCCGGACCACGGTATGTGTCTGTGTATGGAATGGACGGGTTCGAGCCGATGGTGTAGGTAGGGACAAGTCTATTCCACCATCTAGGCGCTGAGGCCCAGCGGAGGTTCGAGGTCAATAGATTTTGCCCCATTAAGATGGGGGTGTAGATACCCCCCTCAAAAAAAATCAAATTACTCAAACAACGCTAATGACAATGTCCGAGTGTTTATCACTCCTTAAGGGTGCGCCTTTACTCTAGATTGAATGATCCGCACATTGTTGTTTAACGCCGCACCACCACCAAGCAGGGTCATGCATATTTACGCTTGAAGACCTTTTTGTTCTCCTCAATCGCACTGTTATTTTACAGATTTATATCAAACTATTTGCAGTTTCACACTTTTCAGGTTCCAATCTAGATATTATACGGTTCCTTTTTTCCGAAATAATTTTTCTCCTTACGTTAGAAAGCTTTACAAAAACGCTTAATTTGAAAACTTTACTAATGGCCTACCAGTTATTTTGAATTAAAATCACGATTTTTAAATCGTATGATATATAGATGAACTTTTAGGGAATGAAATAACAACAAATTATTTTTAATTGGTTACAAATTTAGCCTACAATGTGGGAGATGCAAAACCTTTACTTTAGCGTGCGGAAGGCAGGTAGGGCGCACCCTTCAGCTGAACTCAGAGAAGCTGACTCGCTTCTGCTCGCACTCCAGTAATGCTGACACGGGCCCAGACCACGAGTCCTAGGCCTCAGTATTCCTAGAGTGAGAGCGGAAGTGAGTCAGCTTCTGAGTTCAGCTGAAAAGCGCCGCGCCGCGCCGCGCAACACCGTTTCTCGGAATTGGCTCATTTGCGTGTCAACAATTACTCGCTGTACGCGCCGAACTGCTAACATTGTATTGTACGCCGTGGAGTAGGGCCTACCAACTACTACAGAGATCGAAACGCTTCGGGATATGACGATTCGACTATATTTTGGCAGCATATCTAAGCCTACCTACTCAGGTAAGAATCCAAGAAATGAAGGAAAACCACAATCAAGATTGAATACGAAAACAGAAATAATACAAATTCAGTTATAAATTACATATACTTACTTAAAATTGACGGGAAACATTTTCGAGGTAATTTATTAAGGATATTATGTTATTTTTATAAACTAAGAGTATCCTGACTGTTCGTACACTTTTTACATTATTACTCTGTACTCTGTAGGTTCCCCCTCGCGCCACGAGAAGGACGCGGACGGCTCGCGTAACCAGCGAAGACAATTTGCATGTAGACGACGAATGTAACCTGAGCGGAATATTGTTGGGTAGGATGTACACAGGATTTGGTGCATCAAAAACGTAGCGAGCCATTTTACTTTGCCCCAAGACAATTTTTGCAATATTTCAGAATCGTTCATCGCCCGATAACGTTGAACGGGGTGCCAGTTACTGGATCCAAGACTGCCAACTGAACACTAAAATACCCCCGTCGCAGCAAACCAGCATACTCAGCGAATATCCAATAAATATACAACATCACACGTTACAACACTTAACAGGATTCATCAGATATATATTCACAAACAAGCGATATTTGAAATATTAATTATTCTCCATAAGAATAACATTGGTGATGAGTACGCAGGTTTGCTGCAACAAGGAACAAAAAATAATGTTTTTTTTATGCAAATATCAATAGAACTCATCTGAGTGAAGTCACATACCAAGTTTCATCCATATACATTCATAAATAAGTGATATATAACATTTTAATTATTTTCCATAAGAATAACATGGGGACCAAGTACCTAGGTTTGTTGCTACGGGAACCATAGGCGAACAATTGTTTTTTGTGCAAACAACAATAAACCACAACCAGATGAAGCCATACACCAAATTTCGTCAGTTTATGTTCATAAATAAGCGAGATATAAAATTTTTCTTTTTCTCCATAAGAATAACATTAGACAACGTACTGTGTTTAGCACTTTCAATATCTCAGTAACCAATTGACGTAGAGCAATGATCAAAATACCAAATTGTTTGTTTTTTATGCTGAATTCAATGGTAAAAATTAAAATTTGATTATAATAAAAATTACATGTGGAAAGCCCAAAAACCACATTTTTGGGGTACAAAACCCCCCAAAAATCCCCCTTCGAATAGTGCGATTCGTCTGGTTTTCGAACTCGTTCTCGTTCGTTTCATTAGGATCGGACCTTTTTTACGAGAGTTATCGTGCTTACGGACACACACACACACACACACACACACACACACACACACACACACACACACACACACACACACACACACGCACGCACACACGCACGCACGCACGCACGCACGCACGCACGCGCGCGCACACACACACTATATATATAACAATTTGAACGAATGGTGTTTTTGGCATCTGAGGACCTCAAAATAAAAAGTTATCATGGTCTCGGGCTTAAGTCTTATCATGAGACCTACGGTAATAGCTTCTTCCCTATAGGGAAAATTCGCTAAAAGTCTAAAATTAGGGCTCTTAATACACGGTTATTTTTAAGGGTTTTCTGTCTTAAACCTTTGACCATCGCTAAAAATTTACTCGTCTTTTTCAGAATTACGGACATTTTTAGGGAAACGATTTGTGTTATGTTCATCAGTGTCCTCTGGAGTAGATGATCACCACGAACCTACACGGCCTTCTTTCCTATTTACCGCCGGTGTATTTACTTAACGGACGTGAAACGCACGTCTTCATTTTACAGTTTTTCTTACGATTAAATCTACAATATTTACCTATCTGAGTTGTTCTGCACTCACAGATGAAACAACAAGTAGAACAGTCAGTGTGACTAGTGACACTGCAATCCACCAGACAGATTACATAAGTATGTTTATTGATCGAGTTTGATTCCACACATGTAAATAGCTAATTTTAATACAGTAATGACTCACGATGATTATGTGAGGTATTAATATAAACTCTGGCGGTTGTGCAAATGAATACAAAGAAGATTCTGCACATAACTTCTTCATATAAAATAAAGATGAATACGGAATTCGGAGTCATATAAATTGGCCTGGTGACTAGAAACACCTGATTGGGCCTGATGATGACCGGGGGACCGGTGTATCTGGTGGAAATCGACCGCCTTGTAGCATCCTTTATGTATATTTACCGTCTTGAATGTTAGTTCAGTATAAATATATATATACTTTGTAGTGTTGTGAGACGTAGTTTACTAGTGAATTTCCTATGGAAAGTGAACTATTAGCATGACCCGAACGGTGGAACTTAAGCCCGGAACCACCATAGAAGTTCCTAACGTGACCTCCTGAACACGTGTGTGTGTGTGCGTGTGCGTGTGCGTGTGCGTGTGCGTGTGGTGGGTGCGTGTGTGTGTGTGTGTGTGTGTGTGTGTGTGTGTGTGTGTGTGTGTGTGTGTGTGTCTGTCTGTGTGTGTGTGTGTGTGTGTCCGTGTGTGTGTGTGTGTGTGTGTGTGTGTGTGTGTGTGTGTGTGTGTGTGTGTGTGTGTGTGTGTGTGTGTGTGTGTGTGTGTGTGCACTCTACCCGTTGCATTTTTGACCGATTTACTTCACATTTGGTAGGGACGTTCCTTTCTATAATCGGTTGGACAAATTCGTTGGGCAAAACAATCGGACAACTCTAAATCTCTTTTTGGGGGATGAATCCTTCAAAAATTTGGATTTGGATTTTTGGGCCCAAAAAGGTCAGAAAATCCCCAGAAGTAAAAAGATGGGAATTAGTAAGGCGAACGTTTTAAGCCCTCTCTCGTCATTCTAGCATAAATATTTGCCGGTTATTAAAGAAAATGTATATTGACTAAACACAGTACGTTGCCTTATGGGGGTTTTACATTATTAGAAAAGCCTGTTATTCATTTGTTTGTGTACTTTAATCATCCCCAGCATCCTCACGCCTACTTTCAAGCCTGACTGGACCTTCTCCTAACCTTATAATGCCTTTAAATTATATTTTCAGCTCTGCAGTTAAATGAAACCAGGAGCATCAGAACAGCAAAAAAATCGATGTTTTCAGATTTCAATAAAGATTGGAATAATTGTGTGTTTTTACACTGGTTTTGAGTTTTACGAGTTTTTTTTGTAGAAATTCACTTCCCTCACGTCAGCGTGTTGCGTGCGAACTCGTTATATTTTATCCTGTAAAACACTGTCAAACGTAAACGTGTGAATGGACGCTTGTATCGGCTACGTACTACAATGCGGGCGCTCTGCCCATCACAATAGTGGGCTAATTGGGCTTAGTTCCTGATGGTGATTACTGATGAGGAGCGACGTTGGGGAAGCAACTGGAACCGACAGTGACTTCGGCGTGCGGTGTTAACGGCGCGGCGCTACACGGGTGATCCGTCGATGAAATGCCTCTCAATCTTGTACGACTCCCTCAGTGGTATCGAACATACCCCAATTAATCTTTTCCCCAATAAATTTCGGTATCAAATATTGTTGTTTTCCCACAGCCCTGTTATAAGGTTCGATAGAGGTTATGAGGGTTTATTTTAGGGACTTGGGTTTACCTTTTATTAGGTATTGCACATTCACATCGAATATTCTTCATAAAATATGTTAGTGGGTCATCTAGAAAGTAAAGAACGTTTGCTTACTGCACCTAGCACAGCTCCCCCATCACCGCGATTGAGTGTGTGGCAGTCCACCCACCTCCCCACCAACGCAACGTATTAGCTGAGTCTCGTTGCTGTGCGGCCATGCGTCTTATTTCTTCAGCGATTCAAAATGGCGGGGACAGTCGAAAATCCCGCCAAATATGAGATACGCAGTGTTATTTGGTTTCTGAGTTCAAAAATGTCCAGACCATAGATATTTTTGGAAAAACACCAATGGAAGTTTATGGTGAAAGTACAAACAAGTCTTCAAATCGAGTCTTCCGGGGGAAAATGGTGCAACAGGTTTAATAAAAGCAAATCCATTGTGCATGACGAGGAGCGGAGAGACAAGTCACTGCTCGCTTAAGATGATTTGAAAGAAATTGAGGGAAAATTTGAAGAAAACAGCTGCTAAATTCTTAGCACGCAATCGCGGTGATGGGGGAGCTGTGCTAGGTGCAGTAAGCAAACGGTCTTTACTTTCTGGATGACCCTCGTAACTATTTTAACTTAAACATATTTCTGAGAAAACTCTTTGAAATGCGTTTTTATAAAATACCAAGACATATATTAAAAGACATTAGTTGAAAATAGATAGCATTTTGTAAATAGTATACGTTATATCGTTTATCCTATTACTAGCAAATACACGTTTTGTCGAGTTACTTTACAAAGATACGAGGAGCATGCGCACAGTGCGTGATGTGTGAGGTGATGTTGAGCCTATACATGTGTGAGCATGTGCCACGTGACAGGTTGACAGGTTGACATCGTGATCATGTTTTCTTGACAGACGCGCTTTTCGCCGTCAAGTACAGTAGGAAATGGCCTGTTACCGCCCCACTAAAATTAGATGAACCAGTTAGCAAGATGTGTCAATCTGTTTGACATGTACCATGTAAACTTTTCACAGTGGCTGGATTTTCTGGATACCAGTCAAAGAAAATCCGATTATTAGCGGCTTCGGGCTGCAATGTGAATGTACTGCAGTATCACACTACGCCCTTATTCACAGTTTTGAAAACAATAGTTTAAATACAGTGACAGGTTAAATGATGTTCACGATTTTAAGAGTCTTCATCACCGGAAGTTGCCGGACGCTATTTTGGTGTTTTGTTCCATAAGGCCAATGTTAACTTTGTGCCTCCGTTACTCCTCACCTGATCGTCACAAACAATTAATTTTGGTGTCAAATTAAAGATTTCGTCGTCCTCTAGGGAAATACAATAGTCGAATTTGGATTTTGTTACTAATTAATGAGACCATGTACAATGTTTCAGTTCAAAATTAAACTATTTATTATGAAATTATGATACCCAAATTAAGGAATTCGACATTGTATTTCCCTAGAGGACGACTAAACCTTTAATTTGACACCAAATTTAATGGTATGTGATGATCAGGTGAGGAGTAATGTAGTCACAAAATTAACATTGGCCTTATGTAACAAAACTCAAAGATGGCGTCTGGCAACTTCCGGTGATGAAGACTCTTAAACAGGTATATTATTGCATGAATATATCTAAAGATCGTTTCAGTTGGTACTACTGGACAGAAATGTTCAAAGTGAGATCTGAAGTAGTTAGAGTCATATAAGTGTTCACAATGTGGTCACCCCTTGTGGCTTGTGATCAAGCCCTCGCCGAACGTTTACAATAGCATTTACGTCGACTGCGATACGCAGGTAGAGTCCAGGAATGTTATTTGACAAAGGTGGTGTGTAGAGCATGTATTGAACATATTAGACACTATGTATACCCGCATTACCCGCGCTACAAAAGCCACGTGGGGTGTTTGGGTCGGCGGCAAATAATCTTACCTTGGAAATAAGGAAGGAAGAGTGATGGGAGGGGTGGGCTCCGGTTGAAAGCAATAAATCAGTGCTGACCAACATTATTTATTTGATTCATTATCTTAAAACCAAGTTTTTCCCCATTATGAATTTATGATAAATAGTTTTTGTTTTTCTATATTACTATAGCATACTAGTGAAACTAACATTAAGTTATGTAAAAAAATGCTTAAAAAAATTGTTTGTTAATTAACTACAAATTACTACTAAATAATTTTAAATGGCAGAATAACATAAATTTGTAACTGTTTTTATCAATAGTTTTAACAACTACAGGTACTGAAAAATCGTAGGTATCGATGTTATCGGTAACGAGAACACATTTTTCTGGTATCAGTATCGGTATCGAGAATCGATAAATTTTTGTATCGACTCATCCCTAGTGTTATGTAATGTAAACAAACTAATATAACTCCGGCTCCGCGGAATAGGACGTGGAGCCCGTTGCTTTCAGGGCAGAAGGGCCACAAAAACTGCCCGCTTAGCACTTGGGTCACACCCCCCATGTTCCAACTCTGTCAGCGAAATTTATTCTGGTTGATGTAGAGGACGGAATCAATATTTAAATTTATACATCATAATTGAATGATTTTATTTTACACCAGAACAACGTCTACACAAAGAAAGATATGTTTTAGTACTATTACCACGTATTACGCAGACAACACAACTACTAAAATCCGCCGTACTGCGCTACTATATTAGGCGCTTCTTGGTATTAACAATATTCAATCTAAAATACTACTATGATAGGTAAACTGGCGTGTGTTGCTCTTTGCGGAAAAATCAACAAAATTAACAAAATTCGAAACAAAATTTAGTTAGTTCATAGATCTAACTTGGCTTAGGCGATTAAAAAAATTACAAGCAATAAAAACAGAAATATGAAATGAGTTTTTGGGTCCAAAAAGGGTCAGAAAAGCCCCGGACGTACAATTAATACGTGTATTAAGATGCGAATTAGTGAAGCGAAAGTTTTAAGCCCTCTCTCGTCATTCTAGCATAAATATTTACCGAGTTATTAAATAAAATGTATGTCGGCTGGACACAGTACGTTGTCTTATGGGGGTTTTACATTAGAAAAGCATGTTATTCATTTGTTGGTGCATTTGTTTCATCCCTAGCCACCTCGGACCTACTTTTAAGCCTGAATGTACCTTCTCCTAACCTTATAATGCGCAAAATTGTATTCATAACATTGCAGGTAAATTAAACCATGCGCATCAGAACAGCCAAAAAATAAATGTTTCAGATTTCAATAAAATTGGCATAAATGTATGTTTTTACACTGGGTTTGAGTTTTAAAAGTTTTGAATGTGGAAATTCACTTCCCTCACGTCAGCGTGCTGCGTGCAAACTCGTTTCACATGACATAGATCAATCCTAAAATTAATTTCTGACCATACTCTCTGAAGTGTGGGCTGATCAACACCCTTTACTGCAGCTATTGTTGTTCTTTCTCACAGCCGTAAGAGGTTTGATGGGAGAGAGGTACAACAACTTTGCTTTAACATAATCTCGCAAGTAAAATCACAAGAAACAAAATCATGGCTTTGCGGAGGCATTCGTAACATTGACTGCATCGCAAAAAAAATCTCTAAAAGATTAGGGGTAATTTCCTTCCTGAACACTAAACAGAGCCACTTAACACATAGTTGACGACAATCATCTGTATGAAACAAAACTTGAGGTATTTTCTTATCCATAGATACCAACTACACCGAAATAAATTATGCAGTTATTAGTTTATCGATGTATAGAGTTGTTTACATCTTTTATAAACACCCTGTATTATTAAATGATTGCATGACAGTAGTTATGCGAATCGCACTTTAATAACATAAGCTATAATAACTTTTACAACAAGGGCAAAATTCTCCTCTGGATAATGAAGTACAAGAAGCTAACAATAGCCTAAATTAATTGGCGCGAAGTTATAGGTTCTTCGAAATTTTCTTTTTATCTAACTTTAATGAACTTTAGCGAATCGAAAAAATACTAATGGAAAAAATAACTGATAGGTAAATAATTCATGATTGGATGATATTTGTATCATACAGTTTTGCCACTATACAGTTTTTCTAATTAAATTTATCTACCTTAAATCCATTTCGAATCTTAAAATCAATAACGCAGTTAAAAAAAACAATATGAATTGGACCACAGTAAACAAAAGTGGTAATACATTTAGCCAGGAAAGACTGAGCAAAATGACCAGAAGTGATGATGATTTTCATGACACGTGGAACGACGGTCGACGGGGGGTTGACGCGTGGTCCTATTAGGGGGAGGGGTTGATGACGTCATTGAGTTAATCAGCTGTTTAAATGATGATTCGTTTATTGACGGATATTCGTGAGGGTAGCACTGGGGTAGCTCCCTCGCCCTTCACACATCTCTGAAACTGGGCTGGACCCTGGACTGGGCAGACAACTGCGGGATTTAACTTTCAAAACTTTCCTGAATACCTAATCATAACTATTTGCTTTGGATGATGAAATTTGTTGAATGAATTTCCTATGGAAAAGTGAACTATTAGCATGACCCGCACGGTGAGACTTAAGCCTGGGACCACCAAAGAAGTTCCTAACGTGACCCCCTGATCACGTTTTGAGGGGTATCTAAAAACTTTATGTACATGTATTTATATATATATATATATATATATATATATATATATATATATATCGATATATATATATATCGGTGGCAATTATTGTTCGATTTACTTCAAATTTGGTAGAGACATTCCTTTTTATAATCAGTTGGACAAGTTCGTTGGGCAAAACAATCGGAAAACTCGAACCCCCTTTTTTATAGGATTTTAAGTTTTCAAATTTTAGGTTTTTGGGCCCAAAAAGGGTCAGAAAAGCCTCAAAAGTACACTTATTGTACATTAACTTATTTCACGTAAAAATTCAACGATTTGAAGTCCTCCCTCATAATTCTATCACAAGTACTTACCGAGTTATTAAAGAAAATGGTAATTGTCAAAATACAGTACGTTGTCTTATGGGGATTTTACCCCGGGTAAAGGCTGTTTTTTATATCTTAATATCGTTTTTTCACCCCCCATACCACTATACCAACTTGTTATCCCAACAATATCTCCTTCTAGCTTTATAATGTACAACATTGGCATCATATTAGTGACTTTAAATATAACCAGAACCATCAAAACAGCCAAAAAATAATTTTTTACAATTAAAAAAAAAATGTAGTTAGTGTTGGTTTAAACCCTTTATTTGATCTTTTTAAGGTTTTAATGCGGAAATTCACTTTCCTCACGGCAGCGTGCTGCGTGCGACCTCGTTTATTTGTTCTATTATCAACCTATTAATTTTGTATTTTATTAAATTTCAACGGCAAAGTCAATCACAAACAACACAATCAACCAACCTTCTATTCCATACAATCAGAAGTTGATGCACACGAATCCGATTTATAAGTCAGCATAATTCTATCACCATAATATGTACGCTTGCTACGTAAATTTCATATTGCTCGTATTTTTATTATTTTGTTGTTCAAAAGTTATGATTGAGAAATTATCATTGCTCAATTGTATTGTTCCTCTTCAATGAAGTGTTCTTAATTGTATTCTATAATAGGCTTATTTGTTTTAAAGTAAATTAAAAACTATCAGTGAATATAAGCACATTATTTACAAAGTTAACCTTGTTTTGGAACCATGCACTTTATCCTAGTACAGATGTGGATGATTATATTTAAATTATTTGGTTTTTAAAATATAGGCCTATCTGTTCCCTTTCTTGGTTTCTTATTCATCTCGTAATTTGAATCAGGCTAAGCCCAGAAGGAAAATTGTATTTTTCTTTGTGCAATTGGGTATATTGCGTTATTTTACTGCCTTTTGTTTTTTGTAAATTGTTTGATCAGTTTGGTAAGCCTATAATACTCTATTACTTTAGTTTTTCATTAGTTCTGAGGTATATTTAAATGCAAGGTATTGTGCAAGATATTGAAATGTATATAGTTCTTTGAATAATTAAAGAACTAATATTAATGACGATCAAAAGCTGGTTACAAATGCACGATCAAGGGAGTGTATTGTTGGTACATACCTCAGCAAACAAGGTGAACCAAACTAGGTGGGCCCTGAAATCAGGAAAGAAGAGAGAACAAATTATTTAAACTATACACTCCTTTCAAAGAAAGCGACATTTTAAATAGGCGTGAGCATCTATATTTGCATCTAAATAACCTAGTATTAAAAATATTGTGTCCTTATGTTATTGTGTCAATGACAATATCCTAATCTCATGAAGGAAGGGTGTTAAAATGCCCTCATCGCTGCAAACCTGCCAACTCATCGAATTTCCTAGGCACACACACACATGTATCTCACTACCACATCAAGCCACACACCGAGTTTCGCCACTTAACACATTCATAACAAGCGAGGTATAACATTTTAAAAGAATAACATTGGACAAGTACTGTGTTTAGTACTTTTAATATTTCGGTAACCAATTTACGTCGAATAATTAAAAACACCAAATTATTAGTTAAACTGAATCCAAACGGCGCGCGGCGTGAACTGAAGTTTTATATAAAACATTTTAAAAATCACCAAGTTGTTTTTTAGTGTTCCTTTGTGAATGCTACAGTCATTTTAACTATATTACTAAACGGTTACTACAACTAACTGCAAAAAATAATTCCGAACTTAAATCTCTAACCAAAAATTTGAACGCGTCGCTGACACACTGATGTTTAAGGCGTCGATCCCCCGTCGGTCATATTGGATTGATTCTCCATAAGCGCAATGCTAACTAGACATCTATTTAGGACCCACATTTTTATTTAATTTTCAATCTGATTTAGGTAATTTTTGTCGACTACTCAAAATAAAGTAAAGAGTGATTATTGCGAGTAAAAATTCGTATAGGTGTTACAGATTACCAGAAAAAATTGTCAAACTTAAAAAAATTACATTTTTTATTAAATAATATAATTCATTTTCAAAATATCTTCCACAATAATCACCCGCGATAAGAATATCCTTCAATTGACACCAAAATCAAAATTTTATCTCAAGAGATAAGCGAAAAATTGGGGTTTGAAATTAACATTACTCTAATGGGCGATAAACCAATATGGCCGACAGGCTAGTCGGCTCTTAAGATAAGGTTGTAAAAGGTTCAAAACATTTCTAAGAAATCTTCTGGATGCGCCATCAGTTACAAAAATATGAACCGCCAATAAAACGGTTAAACTGATAACGTTTCATGATTAATTCAAGCGATTGTAAATAAACGAGAAATAGGCTTCTGCATGGGCAAGCATATACTCGCCGCGCCGGTTAGGATAAATTACTGTATAAGGTGAAATCCAGTTGTAACTAACGTCAAAAGTGATTAATTCACAGATAACAATGTAGCTTAGCGTCGGAGGTATAACAGCCATGTGGGCATATTCCATGAGAACTGATGATAAACGGAAAGCATTAATTTTATTAATCATCAGAAAATTATAAACGATGTCTCAAATTAAAGGTCTTTTAAAGACGAATTTTGTTAGCGAGCTACTTTAAACAAATAAAAAAGTAAACGTCCAACTATAAAGAATACCAACTTGCTATACATTTTTGGCTTTTCCTTATCAGACTTTCAGCTAAAATACTTTGCAAACAAAACGAAAGTTTTTTCGTTTTAGGACCGAAAGTGACGCTTTTCGATACGAGCTCAAGTTTAACGACCGAGGCGAAGCCGAGGTCGGAAAATGAGCGAGAATCGAAAAGCCACTTTTGGCCCATGTGTTGAACTATATTTTTCGTCTTACTGCACAATATATTCAGCTAACTGCTTTCTCAAAACTAATATTTTACAACTTGTTTACCTTTAAAAGCTTGCTCCCAAAATGACTTCCATCTTAATTCTTGCTATTTAAAACAAACAGCTGTTACTACAGATGTATTCAACTATTGTCTGTTACATTTGTGTTAGTGTTAGGTTAGACTAACTATAACGATAGGTATATCGAATGCTGTGGACTATCGATTGCAAGAAGGAATACTTCAGTCAACCGTTTCGAGCTGTCAGGAATCAGACTCGCTGCGAACAGCGTTATCGCTTAGCTTATCTTCTCCCTGAGGCAAAATTAAATATTTACTCACCTTCTTGACATAGTTTAGTTTAGTATTGTTCATTTGATTATTATTTTTGCCTAAGATGTAGTCGAACGTTTTGTTAGATTGTCGATACACAACCGACAATATCTGTTACTACAATATATTAGGCTAATCTAAATACAAATAATTAAAAAATAATAAAAATTGACTTTATAAGCAACTATTTATTGATATATTTATTTTTAACCTATAAAATAACAATGCAACAACGAAATACAATCGATCAAATATAACTGATTACAACTCTCGATACCATCGATTACTTACAATCGACATACACAAGTTTGCAGATTCACTACATTGAAATTTATAAATGGCAGAAACGGAACAGCTGATGACCTCGACACCAGCTGATTCTTTTCCGTCCTATAGAACTGAAAAAAAACTAGTTTCGCCCCGCACGCATGTATTGAAAACAACCTTTTTCCAAGCAGTATGACGAAAACATTATTTTAACTATACATTCCTCTCAAAGAAGGCGACATTTCAAATAAGCGTTAGCATCATGTAATGTTAAAATGTAGAGAAAAATTAGGCTAGTTATATGTAATAATTTTTTTACATTTAGATGTAAGTAGGGGTAGGGGTAAGTAGGGGATCAAAGAACCACTTGATAACGGGAGGAGTTTCTTTACCTCCCGAAACGTAATGTAGTTTTAAACACTTGAAGCGACAGGTAAAGTCCGTAAATAAACAATAAATAAATCCATACTAACTGACGCAGCATAACGCGTCTACGCCATGTTGCAGTTCAATTGATGGAACCTTCCACTGCACACAAGACTGAAACATCAATATTATTTGAAATCACAAAATTAAATTTAACTCTGCGCCAAGTTTAGTGTGTCACTCATGTTTCACAGACAAACAGACCGCTAGAACCCCAGCCGCAAGTTCAGCATCTGGAGACCACATGATACGGAATACGAAGCTCTAATTACAGTTCTTGTGAGGCAAGCGAAAGAACTTTCAGCAGTCAGGCTTGCAGAAATTGTGACTCAGTTGATAAGATACTCACATGCTCGAAAGATGTTGACATATTTTGATAGTAGGCTAACTAAATATAAATAATTGTCGCACTTATTTTTACAACACGGTCTTTATGATTCTGACGTAAATTCATCTAGTTCCCAAACGCATTAATTTAATACGTAGTCACTAATTTGTTGTTACCAAAACCTGGACTGACAAAACGGGAAAAATAAGAGGGAATAACAAAAATATATACAAGAGCAGTAAAAGTTAGGGTGGTGGGACAAGGAACAAACGTTTTGCTAAGGGTCTTAATTTAATAGCATCCGTACTACTAAATGTCTTGGCACAGCCTACATGATTTCTTGGAATGCTTACAAAAGCTTTGTTTTAATCAGCCAGACATAGGAAAACTCAACTCGTTTGTAAAGCTGATGTTTTTCTAACCAAGATTAATGGCTATCTAGGATGACTCATAACTGGATTGATAAAGGAATCCAATTAGTGATAGTTGAATCATTCTTTGTTCAGCGGATTGAATAAAAGAATGGAATTAAGTCCGGAGACACCAGTTCCATCTTTTCTCATCACATGCGGAAAAATATTTTGATGCCAGTGGATTATGGTTTTTTTCAAGCATGCGTGGATAAAGTATTAGGCCTACTTATAAAGTGCACGAAGAATTAATGTAAATAAAAATTCGTATCCCATTTGTTAAGATATTTTGAAGAACTGACATGTTTTTTATAGACTTTTAAGCAACATTGAAAAGTTTGGAAAGCTTTCAACTTTATGACTTCAGCTTTTGTGAAGAGGACTCCAAAGGGACGACCAAATTGTTTTCTCGAATTAGTCAATATGAATTTAAGAATAAAACCCACAATCAATACCATATATTATCTATAATAATCGAAATCCTCCGAATCACCGAAATGGAATATAACTATGCACAACGAACTTGTCTAAAAAAAGTAACAACGGGGAACTAAACTTGTATAAGCAGGCCTTCGTCACAATACTTTCGTATACTTTCTCCAACTACTATCTTCGGAACTGGGACTCCAAAACAAATTAAATGTAGTTTACAAGTTGTCATTTTAATTAAGTAAAATGCTAGAGAAAGTAGCTCGAGCCATTCTGTGCTCGCAGGCTGCGTCGTGACTCACATCATGGAATATGCACCGGGTGTTCGGAATGTGGCATACACCATCTTTTCTAAGAATTTCACCTGTAATATTCAATCGAATTGGCGGCAAACGCTACTTATGAAATTAAATGTTGCCATAACAGGAAATTTACGATGGGAAAACAAAGAAGCGACTTGGCAAGTCATCGCATACTCTGAAAGACATGATTAATTGCGGTGGCGAGTGACGAGTGACGACGACCTCGCTCCCCGGGCTGCAGCCACAGACAGGGTCTACACTCTACACTCTTCACTCTACAGCGATCTGACGAGCAGGCTGGAAACTGACCGCCGGCCAGTGTTGCCGTTTGTCCGTGACAGTGTTGCCAGCAAAGTGTAGTGGTAGTGTGTTTAGACCAGGGCCCTGGCCCTGATTTAGACAGCATCATATGATAAACTTGATTAGGTAATACAGTACATCGATGGCAAAATTACCAACTATCGAGTCAAGTTATGCTGTAGATATTAAATTATAATTATTTATATAACCGAGTCCTCAGACATTTGAAAATGGAACTCGAAGAAAAGAACGAAGAGTTTAAACAAGTTTTAAAAATAACTAGTGAAGATTACCGCTCCAACGGGACTTTCAAACTAAGTTTATAAATCGTTCAGATTGTTTGTGAGGCGAAACAAAACAAAGTAACTGTATACAGAAGATTATTTAGAGCCGGGAAAAGCAGCTCAAAGCACACCCATTAGGCCAATATTTATTTCGTTTATAAGCCAAATATGTTTTATTCCAAGCATAACAAATCAACATAGTGTTTAAAAGTTGGTTGGTATAACTGGATAAATGTTAAACGTTGAAAAAAATGGAGTACCAATTTTTGGCAACATGCAACTTTTTTGCAACATTTTTTGGTACAGATAAATGAGCCATTTTGTTGCAACTATGAGTTTGTTTACATCTAAAATTTTGCGTTTTTTTACTGGTACCATCATAAATGTATACCCTAAAAACTTGTTTTTAATTTTTTAACGAATGCAAAACTACATATTGTGAGATGTAAGGTCGCGATAGAACGATTGGTTTGCACTGAAAAACAAAGAGGTTGACGGAAGTGGCGAGGTCGAATCACCGCGGTTAGCAGCAGCGTTGACTGAGCATTCCCGCTCGTCATCACGTTGTCTTTGTCTCCAACCACTGGTGATGAAAGGAAATTTACAAATTCGCAACCATCAGGAAATATTGAAGACATAAAGGGTCAAAGATATCAAGGGGATCCATACTTTAGTCAAGAAGATTTCGCGCGTCTACATGCATATTTCGCGAATACTTGACCGAATTTAAAAGTTAAGTTCATGCCTCATTTCAAAAAAGTAATCGATGCAAACAGAACTCAGTGAATCTAATTTCAAAATCAAAACAGAACTAGTCCCAAAACTCAAAAATGTTATAAATTATTGCGGACATTTTCCACAGCTGATTAGTACAATCAAGTTTCACGACGCTCCGGGATCTGGAATCCGTCGGAATCTTGCTTTCTCCGTTTTTAAACCTTAAAACTAAGTTGCGAAATAAATATTCAGAATAGTCCGAAGAGGAGCTATCAGCATCTGATGAACCCGTCATCAAAATACCAAAAACATTACAATAAATATGAGTAGCATTATCCAGGCAAAGCTAAAAAATACACAGACAAAAGCTAAAATAGCAAACTGTAAAAGCAGTCAAGATGAAAAAAAAATCAAATAAATAAACTAAACACAAAACTCATGAAACTTGTTGTATTACTAATCGGTGATTGAACTTGTTCGCAATAGTTTCTTAAATAACATAAACACACCATCACCAACATTGAATTTTAAACAAAGAACTCTAAAATGTTAAATATTTTCGACGATATCTATATTAGTTATAGCAACGTTTAGCTCATTAGCTTTCTCCGTTTTTAAACCTTAAAACTAAGTTACGAAAGAAATATTCAGAATAGTCCGAAGAGGAGCTATCAGCATCCGATGAATCCAGTGAAACCAGTGAACTCGTTTCATGACTATAGCAGACTGAGCCTTTTACGTTATCTTTGAGTAGCAGTAGACTCGCTGAATCACTACACAGGTCAGACATAGGATGACCCGAAAAGGACAAGGTCACAGGTAAGGCAGGTCACAGTTGTGTAGGTATTGCGACGTTGCCACTTGTGTTGCCGGTGTTGCCGAGTCGTGCAGTGGACTACGTCAAACAATACACTAGGTATGCAAGTGTACAGTACAGTTCATTTGCTATAGAAACCACTTGTGTATTAGTCAAACAATTATTTTTCTAGGCGTAGGTCAGGGACGGATCCAAGGGGGGCGGTAGGGGCGGTCGCCCCCCCAAACCTAAGAATTTTTATGTTTTATTTTATTATTCAGGCATACGATGAAAGTTTGATTAAATCCGAATGAAAATGTAAGCATCAAAAGCCTCCCGAAACCCCGTTTTTCGGTTCCGAGAGTCAAATTTTGCCGCTCCAGTCTACAAGGTTACATTAAAATGTAAACTAACGAACCTATACGTTTCTTTAAATTAAATTAAATACACACCATTAGAAAGGTGAAATTTTAAACTTCCATTTTAGTATATAACACATTACTTAGATCCATGTATTTAACCTAAAAGCGTCTTACAAAAACATGGATATTCCCGAGTATCGCGAAGTTGTTGCAGTTTTGCCAGTTGACAGACCGCGAAAATGCAGTGTTTTCAACATGGTCTTGCAGGTAAATTTTAGCAGCAAAGGTTGCTACAATTGTGTTCGATTATTATTTTTTACTGGATTACGCCCGCCTACCGACGTTTGCTATCAGCGGTGTTTTGTTTACAGGTTAGGTTTGATTTTTGTTTAAAACCGCGTAATCCGTTGCTAGGCAATTAATCAAAAAGTGCCTCAAATTATATGTAATGAAATAAAAGGAAACAAAGATTAAATTGCGTGCAAACAGAAGCTCATACGCCAAGTATTTTATTTTGTAAAAATGAGGTACGACCTTTTTATTTTTCGAGTGGCTGACCTTGGCTGTCAGCCTCATTCCAAATTGTATCTTCGCGTAGTATAGTTCAGTATTGCAGATTTCAAATACGTTTTGTAAATAGTTTTTCGCGAGGGTAAATACTAAAATAAATTGTTTAGTTAGGCATCTTACTTGTTCTTAGACGCCTACAAATGACGTAGAAAAAAGTGTAATGCCTAAATATTTTATTTTTATTTACGGTCGGGCGCAGTAGAACTAAAGTTAATTTTTGTTTAGCTTGTTTATAAAGTTAAGATTCTTTTTTCTTGAGTACAAGGTTATTGATATATTATGTTAACTTACTTTCATTCGTTTTATAATTTCATATAGTTAAAAACAATAATGTGGGTGCCAGGGACCATCCACAGAAAAGGGGGAGGGGTAACTTTCGGTGACCGCCCCCCCTCAAACATGACCTCTGGATCCGCCCCTGGCGTAGGTAGACATCCGTCAACTTACAGTTAGGGGTTCCTACAGGTCTCCATGTGTTGGAGGTGTTCACAAATCGAGAGTTGTATAACAATAAATCCCAGCAAATTAAACCAAAGCACTAAAAGACAACGAGGCCCCGAAGTCAGGGAACCCGTACAGAAAAGTTCACTTTGCATAACAAATTGGTTACCATTCTCGCTTGGTGGAGATCTGGCACGACCTATTTAGCAGGTAGGATAGTTTGTCCACCTTGTACGTGATAGAGATATTCATGCATATTTAACAGAACATTCCACCACTGGAATTCAGTTGGAAAGATTAGTTTAGGGCAAAAGGTGATCATAAAATAACAAAATAATGAAATGTTGAAGAGTTAATGTACGAATAACTGTGCAATGTTATATCCTGTTCCAATGCATTCTTGCAATAACTGTGCAATGTTATATCCTGTTCCAATGCATTCTTGCAATAACTATGCAATGTTATATCCTGTTCCAATGCATTCTTGCAATAACTGTGCAATGTTATATCCTGTTCCAATGCATTCTTGCAATAACTGTTTCCAGTTAACCATAACAAAACCATTACACAATAATGATCGTAGTCGTAGTTGCATATAGTGTTAGTGACTACCACACATAGCCAGTGTTCAACACCACGCCGTGTATTATAATGACATTAAGGACCACAGCAGGGATTACATCTACGTGCGGTAGTTGAAGAGTCCATATATTAAACACAAATGCTGAGTTGTTTTTCACACATATTTTACGCAACTGTAGTTGTTTTGCATTTATTTGAAATTTTACGAAATACGGTTGGTTGAATAAATACGATGTGTTATTTTAAAAGCGACCCAAGATATGGCGGTTGGGGTAAACACTACAAAATATGTAACAAAACTAATAGGTGTTATTGCTTTTGGCGCTTGCGACAACAATTAATTCCTATAATTTCATAACTGACAAATTCATTTTTGGAAATTTCAAATTTTCTGAAAATAGTGGTCTACTATTTTCAGAAAATTTGAAAATACCACATAGAAAAGGTATAAACTTGCAATACCTTACAATACCTTTTGAGGTTTCAATATTACCTGAAAATAACAGAAAATAAAATCAAAAACATTGGAACAATGCAAACCGGCATCATCCAGTGTTAAGATTTGAAAGCCCAGCTGTTCTCGATCAGACTGAGTGGTCGCCAGCTGATTGTTATGATTATGCTGCATTTATGATTACAACACGTCCAGACGTTGTGATGAATAATTCCGAGTCATGTTAAGTTGTGGACTTATCAATACAGGACTAACTGGGTTGTAGTAATTTAAAAACTACGGCTTAATTTGTACTGTAACATAGATAAATCAATAATCGTGGAGATTTACGACACTAATAATTACTTAAAGGTAAAATGGTAAATTTGTGTTTTGAGCAAGATTCTGAAGGTATCGTGTGACCTAGAAGGCTGAAATTTGGAGCGTACATAGAAAATAAGATAAAGACCCTAACGGAGCCTGATTTTAGTTTGTTGGGACCCATATTACGTAATGCACTTAAGGGGGGTATGGCGTAGCGTTATGTAGGGGGGGTGTTAAATCAACGTTACGTAACTCACACATATTAACCCCAAGAGCTGGCGCACTCCCGTATCTTTCAAAATTAAAAAAATAATAAAATTTATATCTAAATCAAAGGATACTGTTAGTTACAAACCAAATACTCCCGTCAAACTGTTTTAAGATCAGGTAAACTAACAATAAATACATAACGTGTTTTGAGTAAGTTCTGTATTGATTTATGTTTTGTGTTGTTTTAGAGAGTAAAATCATGACTTGATACGGTATTGCGCAATGCCACCTACATCTTTAATTTTTAAATTGTTTTGTATTTTTATATTACTGTAGTTATAAATTAAATCTGATACGTTCTAACTATTAATTAAATCTGATACGTTCTAACTGTTGTAGTTTATTTTGTTGTTTATAATTATTAGTAAATAGTTTTGTTTGTTTGTTTGTATGCATTTTTGTATGAAATTAGTTATTTAAAAAATGTTGTTAAAAGAAAGTAAAGTTTAATGATTAATTGAAATCCATATTCCAAATTGCTAATAAAACGATGTTTAAAAGGTTTAAGCTGTTTTCAAGCCTACTACGATTGAGTTACGTAACACATTGGGGGGTATGGTCAAGCGTTATGGTGCGTTCCATTGAGAAGGGGGGTCTGAAATGCCGAAAAAATGCGTTACGTTATATGCGTATGGCCCCGTTGTCCTTATTTTGCCTTAAAAATGTACTTAAAGAACAAACAAAATCAACTAATCATTAGTTTTAGTTATTTATGAAGTACTTCGATTTTTGTAATATATTCAGGAGTGAAATTTAAACATTAGTGTTGCTATATACTTTCCAGTAAACGGTGCAAACAAAAGGCCAGAGGTCTCAACAATCCACTAATTAATTAATAGCATCGCGTTCTATATACAGAATTTCTTTGCAAATAAAACAAACAAAAAACTGCAATGAAAATATGTCATACACAAAGATGTTCCATCATTAGCAAAATCTGCTGTAAAACTGGCCAATAATTATGAATGACATTTATCTTCGTCGTTAATATATTGCACAGCACGACTGGCCATTGCAAAGCTGTGTACGCCCAAAATGCTGAAGCCAGCAAGATAAAGTGAGAACCCGATTTTTGTGGTACTTGACGCAGCAAACCTGCATACTCAGTCGTAATGGTTTTCTTATGGAGAATGTCAAATCTTGCTTGTTTATGAATATGCTTTGATGAAAGTTGGTAAGTGGCTTCATGCCGTAGTGAAGTACCATTTTAAATTCGTTGAGTATGCAGGTTTGCTGCAACGAGGGTATTAATTAGAATAGATATTCTTTATTCTGAATAAATACATACTTATGTATATCTCAGTCGTCATTCCAACAAAACTTAAAATAAACAACTAATGTTAAAATAATAAAGATAAAATAATAAAATAACAAAGGCAATGCGAACCTGTTTTTTCGGTCAGGTACAGGAATTCCTGTACACTATAAAACTCTTTGCTGACTAGTAATTTCCTCACGGACTTCTTGAATCCAGCCCCTCTCGTACTTTTAATCTCAGAAGGGAGTTTGCTAAAACAAACAGGTCCAGTAAAAGAGAGAGTCAGGCGATGTTGGGAAATGCGGAGATTGTCACCATGCCTGGTCGGATACGTGTGGTTTGCGCCGACAACTGGGAGATCTTCAGCATCACCTATTGTGGCCATGATTACCCTGAATATGAAAATGGATGGAGTATAGAAATTCATTGTCCGAATTACTAAACTTCATTATTGTGAGCACGTATCCATCCATCACCTCGCAGCTTGTCTTCCAATTATCAGGCTACCGCGGCACTACGCAGCTCGTGAGTCAGGGCTAGTTCCATTTCCACCACGTATAGCGTTATAACATTGACTATACACACTATAGCGTTGCCCACCATCACCTCGCAGCTTGTCTTCCAATTATCGAGCAACCGCGGCACTACGAAGCTCGTGAGTCAGGGCTAGTTCCATTTCCACCACGTATAGCGTTATAACATTGACTATACACACTATAACATTGCCCACCATCACCTCGCAGCTTGTCTTCCAATTATCGAGCAACCGCGGCACTACGAAGCTCGTGAGTCAGGGCTAGTTCCATTTCCACCACGTATAGCGTTATAACATTGACTATACACACTATAACATTGCCCACCATAACCTCGCAGCTTGTCTTCCAATTATCGAGCTACCGCGGCACTACGCAGCTCGTGAGTCAGGGCTAGTTCCATTTCCACCACGTATAGCGTTATAACATTGACTATACACACTATAACATTGCCCACCATAACCTCGCAGCTTGTCTTCCAATTATCGAGCAACCGCGGCACTACGAAGCTCGTGAGTCAGGGCTAGTTCCATTTCCACCACGTATAGAGTTATAACATTGACTATACACACTATAACGTTGCCCACCATCACCTCGCAGCTTGTCTTCCAATTGTCGGGCTACCGCGGCACTACGAAGCTCGTGAGTCAGGGCTGGTTCCATTTCCACCACGTATAGAGTTATAACATTGACTATACACACTATAACGTTGCCCACCATCACCTCGCAGCTTGTCTTCCAATTGTCGGGCTACCGCGGCACTACGAAGCTCGTGAGTCAGGGCTGGTTCCATTTCCACCACGTATAGAGTTATAACATTGACTATACACACTATAACGTTGCCCACCATCACCTCGCAGCTTGTCTTTCAATTATCGGGCTACCGCGGCACTACGCAGCTCGTGAGTCAGGGCTAGTTCCATTTCCACCACGTATAGCGTTATAACATTGACTATACACACTATAACGTTGCCCACCATCACCTCGCAGCTTGTCTTCCAATTATCGAGCAACCGCGGCACTACGAAGCTCGTGAGTCAGGGCTGGTTCCATTTCCACCACGTATAGAGTTATAACATTGACTATACACACTATAACGTTGCCCACCATCACCTCGCAGCTTGTCTTCCAATTGTCGGGCTACCGCGGCACTACGAAGCTCGTGAGTCAGGGCTGGTTCCATTTCCACCACGTATAGAGTTATAACATTGACTATACACACTATAACGTTGCCCACCATCACCTCGCAGCTTGTCTTCCAATTATCGAGCAACCGCGGCACTACGAAGCTCGTGAGTCAGGGCTGGTTCCATTTCCACCACGTATAGCGTTATAACATTGACTATACACACTATAACGTTGCCCACCATCACCTCGCAGCTTGTCTTCCAATTATCGGGCTACCGCGGCACCACGCAGCTCGTGAGTCAGGGCTAGTTCCATTTCCACCACGTATAGCGTTATAACATTGACTATACACACTATAACATTGCCCACCATCACCTCGCAGCTTGTCTTCCAATTATCGAGCAACCGCGGCACTAGGCAGCTCGTGAGTCAGGGCTAGTTCCATTTCCACCACGTATAGCGTTATAACATTGACTATACACACTATAACGTTGCCCACCATCACCTCGCAGCTTGTCTTCCAATTATCGAGCAACCGCGGCACTACGAAGCTCGTGAGTCAGGGCTGGTTCCATTTCCACCACGTATAGCGTTATAACATTGACTATACACACTATAACGTTGCCCACCATCACCTCGCAGCTTGTCTTCCAATTATCGAGCAACCGCGGCACTACGAAGCTCGTGAGTCAGGGCTGGTTCCATTTCCACCACGTATAGAGTTATAACATTGACTATACACACTATAACGTTGCCCACCATCACCTCGCAGCTTGTCTTCCAATTGTCGGGCTACCGCGGCACTACGAAGCTCGTGAGTCAGGGCTGGTTCCATTTCCACCACGTATAGAGTTATAATATTGACTATACACACTATAACGTTGCCCACCATCACCTCGCAGCTTGTCTTTCAATTATCGAGCAACCGCGGCACTAGGCAGCTCGTGAGTCAGGGCTAGTTCCATTTCCACCACGTATAGCGTTATAACATTGACTATACACACTATAACGTTGCCCACCATCACCTCGCAGCTTGTCTTCCAATTATCGGGCTACCGCGGCACTACGCAGCTCGTGAGTCAGGGCTAGTTCCATTTCCACCACGTATAGCGTTATAACATTGACTATACACACTATAACATTGCCCACCATCACCTCGCAGCTTGTCTTTCAATTATCGGGCTACCGCGGCACTACGCAGCTCGTGAGTCAGGGCTAGTTCCATTTCCACCACGTATAGCGTTATAACATTGACTATACACACTATAACGTTGCCCACCATCACCTCGCAGCTTGTCTTCCAATTATCGAGCAACCGCGGCACTACGAAGCTCGTGAGTCAGGGCTGGTTCCATTTCCACCACGTATAGCGTTATAACATTGACTATACACACTATAACGTTGCCCACCATCACCTCGCAGCTTGTCTTCCAATTATCGGGCTACCGCGGCACTACGCAGCTCGTGAGTCAGGGCTAGTTCCATTTCCACCACGTATAGCGTTATAACATTGACTATACACACTATAACATTGCCCACCATCACCTCGCAGCTTGTCTTTCAATTATCGGGCTACCGCGGCACTACGCAGCTCGTGAGTCAGGGCTAGTTCCATTTCCACCACGTATAGCGTTATAACATTGACTATACACACTATAACGTTGCCCACCATCACCTCGCAGCTTGTCTTCCAATTATCGAGCAACCGCGGCACTACGAAGCTCGTGAGTCAGGGCTGGTTCCATTTCCACCACGTATAGAGTTATAATATTGACTATACACACTATAACGTTGCCCACCATCACCTCGCAGCTTGTCTTCCAATTATCGGGCTACCGCGGCACTACGCAGCTCGTGAGTCAGGGCTGGTTCCATTTCCACCACGTATAGAGTTATAATATTGACTATACACACTATAACGTTGCCCACCATCACCTCGCAGCTTGTCTTCCAATTATCGGGCTACCGCGGCACTACGCAGCTCGTGAGTCAGGGCTGGTTCCATTTCCACCCCGTATAGCGTTATAGTGTTGACGATTATTGCATCAATTGAGTCTTCCTGCTCGCCCGCATTGTCCTTCAGTCACTCCCGAGAGCTCTCCACTCTCCACCGCTGACGGAGTAATATTCTCTATCATCGGGACACCGCGACAACCACTACATTTTTGGCTGTTCCTTTTACTTCAGCAGTAATCGGTGGTTAGATGTCAGCAACGAGCCATCTGGGCGCGTCAACCTTAGAGAATGGTCCTAACAATCTATAATCTGATATATGTAAACTAGGGTCTCAAAGAAAACATCGAAACTGTGACGTACAATATTAAAAAACTAAATCTTTCCACGATGTTGAAAATATTCATGGTGATGAGTACAATAGTTTATTTCGAGGATATAAAAAGAGTTAGCCAACCCACTGTTGCAGGTGAAAACGCGAGCATAAATCTAGTAAACTATTCAAAGACAGCACGTTGTCGATGCATTGTGTTGAGTGGTTTACGGAGCATTGTCGACTGTAAAAAATATCTCTATATAAAATACGTTATTGACTTATTGGTTGTACAAACGAAAAACACCGAATGATTGAGTATAGTTCTGTGCCAACAACAAATAATTTATATTAGTAAACATTTCGTTAGTTTCGTAGCTGGTCAAGTTTCAATGCCTTTTTCTCCGGTATTTACCTTATAATAGGCCCTACGTGCAGAAAAACAACTATACTTTGACTATTATAAATATTATTCGGTGACTGTAAAAATAGTCGTTTATAGCTTTTGGTGGAGGGAGGCTTCCAATTAAGCGGGTATTTTCCCCGCCTTAAAGACTCATGCACTTCTTTTGTTTTTGTCCTTTGCATGTGGACCAACGGACCCTAGAGAAAAATCTGCGCCGCAGCGTAAAAACTCATTGTTAAGATAGGGAAAAGGAGCGGTGCGTAGGTCCACAGGATTACTGTTTTTATTGCGGCTATGATAATTAATTATGTTATCAATATACTATAAACGGGATTTGATAGAAGAAAGTTAATTTTATCCATGCTCTTTTTTAGAATTTCAAAATAATGTTTCTTTTTTAAATTGTTGTAGTTTTGTGGCTTGCAAATGCAACTAAGTTAAATAAATTAAAAAAGTGCATTTGTAGCTGATATTTTCCTCTTGAATCTTTAACTTTAATTAAAGGATTTATGTAGCAACTGTAAAGAGTAATCCTGCAAACCCTTCCTAGCACTATGCGGAAGAGGTAGACCGGAACGTGACGTCAGATCCACGGAAGCGGCCGGACAAGCTTCGTATCACAAGCCGGGAGTCGAACCCGGGCCCGCTGGGTGATAATCCAGAGCTCTACCACTGAGCTAGTGAGCTGTACCACTGAGCTAGTGAGCTGTACCACTGAGCTACGGCCGCTACCAACGAAAGGTGGTTATGACAACGTAAGATATTCCGTGTATAACGGTATAGGACGGCGCGGGCAGTGAGGCAGACGGAGAACGGAGAAAGCTACAGAGCCGACACAGCCTGGCACCAGTGGCACCGTGACATCCAGGCCCAGAGAAACATTTGACTTGTGGTGGGGTTAAATCAAAGTTCAACAGTTCCCTAGGGACCATACGAGTCTATCTAACGCGTTCAGCAGTTCCCTGGTGACCATACGCGTCTATGTAACGCGTTCAGCAGTTCCCTGGGGACCATACGTGTCTATGTAACGCGTTCAGCAGTTCCCCGGGGATCATACGCGTCTATGTAACGCGTTCAGCAGTTCCCTGGGGACCATACGCGTCTATGTAACGCGTTAAGCAGTTCCCCGGGGATCATACGCGTCTATGTAACGCGTTCAGCAGTTCCCTGGGGACCATACGCGTCTATGTAACGCGTTCAGCAGTTCCCCGGGGATCATACGCGTCTATGTAACGCATTCAGCAGTTCCCTGGGGACCATACGCGTCTATGTAACGCGTTCAGCAGTTCCCCGGGGATCATACGCGTCTATGTAACGCATTCAGCAGTTCCCTGGGGACCATACGCGTCTATGTAACGCGTTCAGCAGTTCCCCGGGGATCATACGCGTCTATGTAACGCGTTCAGCAGTTCCCTGGGGACCATACGCGTCTATGTAGCGCTATCTTTCAATTTCAATCCCCTTCAATGGTGATCCCGGGCTTAAGTATCGCCGAGCGGGTCACGCCAAGACCTCACTAATCCATGTGAAATTCGCTATAAAAAAGTCCAAAAGATTACTGTATAAAATGTTCTCGTATAGGCCTACCTATTGAGTGTAATACGTTACTGAAAGCCAAGTGCTCGCGTAGAACGCCCGGGATTGCCTATGTTTGTTGACGCTGATGGGTCATAATGTAGACAAAGTACTGAAAGATGAGTGCAAACAATCCACTGCCGTTCTCACCAGCCCTTGCACTAACCCAATACTATACTAGTCTTAGAAACAGCCATGTACAATTTAACGGTTATTCTGGTACCGCATGTTTCTTCAAATAAGTTAGAATTCGAAGCGGTTCGGATATACAGGTGGGCCGGTGGGCCCAAATGGGATCCCAAACACGAGTTCCCATTTCAACCGTGTGGGTTTCAATGTTTGGTAACATTAACTGACAAATGTGATAAACATAAATAATACATGATTGACAGCATTTTAATTAAAATCCTCTTTCGCCCTCATCGCCCATACAGAGGGAAGTTGCACGTTTTAATCCTCTGTCAGCTCCAGCAAGGTAGTGGTTTCTACCTCGCTGGTCGGCTCTCAGCGCCCCGCGGTCCAATTTCGGAGTTTCCCAGTTTCCCCTACCAGAGCAAGAAGGAATCGGGACACTGGTTGTATAGTTGAAATTCTACTCTGTACATGGCGATCAACGGAGTTAGAGGTCGAAATCAAAAATAAAATCCAAAATGTGTTTATTGCGGAAATAAATAAGCATGCAGTCTGATGGAACTAACGATAAAATAGCGCATATACAATGTGTATAAGCATATAGGCTAGTTCAAAGTAGATCTATTCACCGAAGGTTTTACCACATTCAGTGGCTGGCAGATAAAGGACGAGTTCGTTTATCTTTGTTAAGGAGGTCCCACACTTCTCGCGAATACTCCGAACATTCGGAGTTTGGGCGTGTTCGTGAGAAGTGTGGTAACGCCTTAAGAAAGATAAACGAACTCGTTCATTATCTATGTCTATGTCACTGGCCCTGCCATGTCTGAATTTTCAAGTGAAACCTATGTTATTATTTAGTACCTAATCCGTACTATTTAGTAACAATCTTTATACGAATCGGTACCTCTCAATAGTAAAGTTATTAAAATTTAAAATATTCAAAAAACCAAAGCTATGTTAGTTATTTGTAGGTTTTGTTAACTATGATTACTGTATCATAGTATTTATACCGTTAGATAGAGCATATTTAGTTAAACTCATTACCTCTAAATTAAAATTTAGTACCTCAAAGGATTCTGATGAGTTTGAAAATAAAAAATTGACACGTTTTGCTACAAGGCTAGTATTTAAACTAACTGAATAAATAATTTAGTTCTCTGAGAGGTGAACCTGTATGTTTAATGTGGGTTCTAAATAGCACGAAACAGGTACTAAATAATGGCACATATTCCACTTGTTAATTCCAACACTGACGTCGCGTTTGCGCTGGCTGCGAGTTAGAACGGCAACAAAATTCCGTCAGCATCGCCCCTCGCGCATGTGCCGGTGAAACAATCAAACAGGAAGTTGGGAGAACCATCTGGCGGAAGTCTTGGTTCGCTGTGGTTTTTAAAAATGAACGCGTTTATATATTCGGGATTCAACCGTTTACCGAACCAACCAACCGAGTGGTCGTTCGTTATGCGTGTTGTCACAGGTAAAACGATTAAGGAAGACTTCATTCCATTGTAGTAGTCTCTTGTCGCACTGTACAATTTTATATTACGGTATATATAGGGGATTCCCGTTTTGCGCACGGCGGTCAGGTTTAATGGCCCCCCAACTAACGAGTGGTGAGCACTTTTTTCGCCTACAAAATTTAGAGGTTGTTTGGTCGATATCGAACAGACGATACCGCAACGTTTCATAAACCGATTGTTCGTTCATTCTACTGGATGATTTGAGATTGCCGACTGCCGAGAAGTTAAACTTGGAAATGGAAACCACTGTGGAAGTTCTAAGCTGACTCGACTAGGGCCTGTTGAATTATAAGTTTGGCCATTGGACAATTTGAAATTGAAATACCTTACATCCACTTAATATGGCAAAAGATATACCCAATTTAAATCAACTTTGTAATGCTAAGTTAATTAAGTAATGTATACAAGGTCTTAAAACCTCTAAATTTTGTAGGCGAAAAAGTGCTCACCCTAGCGAGTCGGTTTGCGCACACGGTCGCTTCACATCGGGGTAGAACCCTAGTGTTGCCAACCGTTCGCTCGTTCGTTTCGTGAAGTTCCAGTGAGCGGGAAAGTTCCTGGCCCACTGTGACTGTTTTAGGGCGCTTGGGCCCTCTTCAGCCGTTGCCAACCGTCCGGTTTTCGTCCGGACAGTTCGGTTTTACTCGTCTATGTCCGGTGCACGGTTGGAACTTCCAACCGGACGGCAGATGTCCGGTTTTGTTGATAAAAAATAGGAAACAGTTAAAAACGAATACATTTAAGTCGATTCAGACGGAGTTTAGATGAATATTTAGAGCAATTTCGTGTAAACACTATGTTTATTCATTTTATTTACCTTTTATTTTACGTTTATAAAGTTTAAAATTAAAGTTTTTTTTTCGTTTTAGTTCATAGAAAATGACTATTTAGGCTATAGAATTAATGCACCTGCAGTTTACGTATAAATAAGGGCAATGTTTTTTAACACTAGTAGTTTACAACTGTTATTACAAATTTAATTACACTACATTTTAATCTATTACACATTACAAATTTTAACTACAACTCGTCAGGAAATCTACTTTATTTTCTGGGTAGAAAGGTTTTGTCGTTAGTAGCCAAAGAAGCTTATTATGACGTGGTATGAATTTTTCTTTGTCAACCGACAACAGTGTATTTATACAATTATAACTATTTTGATCATTTGTGGTAAAAAGTGTAGGAAGAGATCGATTCATGTATTACACATTCATTAGCCTGACTTCTTCAGACTACTTCTTTGTGTTCAAATCAAATCAGGGTACGCAATATTTGTAGATCATTATAATTACCGTATTTCACTCATCAAATTATTATGATGGAAATAAGGGACATGCAGAAGTTGGTTTAGTAACATTTATGTTTATAAACATCATCTTACAAAATATGCAGTGAATTTTTTATTTTTCGAAAATCATTATTGCCCCAGCATCACACATCGTTGGGCCAACGGTGGGGAATGGTCGGCATGGTTAGAAGTGGTTGGGGAATGGTCGGTTGGCATTACCGCGGTTGGGCCAACGAACCTATCGTTGGGTAGTCGTTGGCAAATCCAACCAAAGCTATTGTTGGCAAATTCTACCATATTATACTGTTATTAATTATATGTTAATATATATATATATATATATATATATATATATATATATATATATATTATTGGTTTACCAAACAATTCAAATTGAAGAAATCAATGGGCCAATCTCGCGCCTCGCGACATGCCCAACTGTCGGCCTACTATTTCCGCCGACCATTTTTCAACGTTGGCCTAACGATTTGTGCTGATGGGGGGGGGGGTTTGTTTTGACATTAGTTACATTTAGGCCTGTATTTATTTCATCTGGCTTATTAATACAGTATTTCTAAAACGTAAAAGGGCCTACCCGTTTTTAAAACGCAAAGTGTTATAAATATTAAAACAATCTGTGAACGTATTTTGGAAGAGTGCAAATCTCATCACTTCCTTATCTCGTTCCATGAGAGCTCAAAGTATCTTTAGTATTTTTTTTGTATATTTTAAATTTATTGTTCCCAAGTTAGTTTTTCGTCAATTACTAAAACCAGTATGAAACAAGTGAAATTGTCTCACCATTTTTTCAACTCAAAATTTGAACCAGATACACATTTTCTTAAACCGAGAATACAATTGTCTACGGCACCTAATAATTATCCATAAAAACGGTACAAAACAAGAAGAAACTAGATTTGTGTAACATTTGCTAGAGTAAGCGCTTGTTCAGAGACATTTACTGCAAGTTACCCCGAGGAAAGGCATACGGATGTGCCCTACTAGTAGAATATACTTGGGCTAGAAAGCGTGCCTGTACAGATTAGCACGAGGACACAACCAGGCAGCCAACGCTACGAAACCAAATATTTATCTAACCTCAACACACCTGCAGACTTTCAGACCTCATCTAAATAAACACAGTGATTCTAGCACTATTCTTGAACTCTAAAAGTGTCCCCGCAGTTCTATTTCTTAGACATAACATGTCTAACAATACAGACAAATATCGCATTTTAAGAAAAGGAGCAGTTTTAGCGTTGTCAAGACAACATTGAAACAAAAATGAGTGTAATAATTAAACAATAACTGTTACATATCCTATTTGGATCAATTACATATGTAATTATAAATTCAATGTTAAAGAACTGCTGATGCCTTTTCAGAAAGAAATGTAGCAGGTTTACTAACATTTGTAACTATTGCAAACCAAACAATGCCCCCGTCGCAGCAAACCTGCATACACAGCGAATTCCCAATGAATATATAACATAACACATTAAAACACTTAACAGGATTCATAAGAAATATATTCACAAACAAGCGATATTTAAAATATTAATTATACTCCATAAGAATAATCAATAATGGGTTTTTATGCAAATATCAATAGATCTCATCTTAGTAAAGTCACATACCAAGTTTCATCCTTATACATTCATAAATAAGCAATATATAACATTTTAATTATTTTCCAAAAGAATAACATGGGGACCAAGTACCTAGGTTTGCTGCTACGGGAACCATAGGCAAAAATTTTTTTTGTGCAAACAACAATGAAGCCATATACCAAATCTCGTCAGTTTATGTTCATAAATAAGCGAGGTATACAATTTTTCTTTTTCTCTATAAGAATAATATTAGACAACGTACTGTGATTAGCACTTTCAATATCTCAGTAACCAATTGACGTAGAGCAATGATTAAAATACCAAATTGTTTGTTTTTTATGCTGAATTCAATGGTAAAAATTAAAATTTGATTAAAATAAAAATTACATGTGGAAACCCCAAAAAACTCATTTTTGGAGTACCAAACCCCCCAAAAACCCCCCTTCGGATGGTGCGATTCATCTGGTTTTCGAAAGCGTTCAAATAAATGGTACTTCACACATTTGTACCAAATTTTATTACGATTGGACCTTATTTACGAGAGTTATCGTGCTTACGGAAATGTGTGTGTGTGTGTGTGTGTGTGTGTGTGTGTGTGTGTGTGTGTGTGTGTGTGTGTGTGTGTGTGTGTGTGTGTGTGTGTGTATGTACATGTATGTATGTATGATACACCATGATATATGTATATATATATATATATATATATATATATATATATATATATATACATATATCAACATTTGAACGAATGGTGTTTTTGGCATTGGGGGACCTCAAAATGAAAAGTTATCATGGACTCGGGCTTAACTCTTACCTATGGTAATAGCACAGAGAAACGAATCTATATCCTTTGTCTGTGGTAATAGCTTCTTCCCTATAGGGGAAATTCGCTAAAAATGCAAAATGGATGGTAACAGTAAGTCATTTTAATATCCATACAGGAATAAATGTGTAATTACTAGGACACTAATTTTAACTGAGTTATTTAGTGATTATGTTTATTGTGGTTTAGGTACTGCTTCAATTCCATAATTGCTGCAAGAAGTGGTCTGTTGTAAAAGATGGAGCAATGTTTCTGCTATTACCTGAAATATCTAGTTACCACTTACCATAGACTTTATTTTACTATTAAAACTCAGAAAAATCACCATTTTTATTTTTAATCACAAGTTTTATCTATTTTGAAGTATCTCAATTTTTTTAGAACGCTTTTAGGCCTATAAGTTACTGTAACAAAACAAAAACTACCTTGCAAACCCAACAAGCTCAGGTTCCAATGTTTTTGGCAACAACAATTACAGAGTACGGTATAATAATGTAAATTAGAATACCAATACAGCACTGAATGCATAACATATAACTGCTCTTGTAATAAGGAAATTAGTTTTATGCGACTGGAGGGAGGATTGCGAATGGTATTTTATTACATTGCATATAGTTAAAATGTTTAAAAGGCTCCAGGCAGGGTTATGACGTTTTAAATGTTTTATCTGTCTGTTCCAAGGATTGCAATGTACAGAACAAGTGAAACATGTCATGCCTGCCTTCAATGAGAATGAGAATTATTTGCTTTTGCGTTGATTCGTAACCTTTTAAATATTTATTGGGTCGGGGTCAACAAAGTTTTAATGTAAAAATGCTCCCAACAAAGTTTTAATGTAAAAATGCTCCATACATCAGTTATAAATAGCGCAATTTATTTTATAGAAAAACTCAACCTTAAATAACATCTTTCCAGTTATAATAGGTAAAGAAACCTCATTTAAGTACAGTAATTGGTGGTATCCGTGATATCTTGGTAGTCATTTAATCCGCCGTTGACATATTTTTGCGTAAAATGTTGTTCAGTAGATTAAATTTAATTAGGCCTATACGCATCCATAAAACATAAAATAACTCACAATTCACCTTAGCCTTAGGATCGCTTTAATTTAATAGTACTGTCTTCGTCTTCAATTAGCAATCCTATTTTCCTTAGATTCTAAGGTAAGACAGTGATGCATAAACAATTGTATACCCTAATACGTAAATGTTATTTAATAAAATATCATCAATCAGATAGTAATTATTAGTAACTTCGCGTATTTTAAAGAAACAATTTAATATTGTTTAAACTCAAAAAGATAAAACAGAGCAGAAATAAATCACTGTTGACAAATTCATAGATGCAATTAGTCAACTGATAAAACATAGTAATCTGTATGTCTTCACAGATGTTATTAACATTTATTACTATTTAAAACTCTTGGTGTTTGTAATGCATACCTTTGGCAGAAGTATCCAAGAGAACCAAAACAAAAGAACACTGGCACTCAAACAAACACTAACAATCTAGCAACAGAGGCGCAACTCAACTGACAACAACAAAATTAGAATTCCTTCCCGTGACAGCAGTTGTATCAGTAGCGCTGCGGAGTGGAAGGGGAAACAATGCTGCCAACAATTGAAAACTAAAATTACCAGACATGTTCTTCACCACACAGTACTTACTATATACCATACTCCCACAAATAACTGTTTTAATTTTCATTTGTTTTGATGACAAAACCATTATACAAGTGAACAACATAAAGTATCCATGTAATAATATAAAGCTGAATTATTACTTATTACGTTTTATTGACTGATGTTTAGCCGATATTCCAACAGCTAATCATTTTTTGCTTTGGTCCAAGCTAACTGACTATTAGTAAACCTCAATCTTGTGAATTCAATACAAATAGATGAAAGTTATGTTGGTGATATCCAAAATTGCAGTTGTAGGGAAAAATTGGATACCTACCTATGCAGTGTATGTAAAACAATAGCATTTATAAAAGCTAACCCACCAACTGAAAGGAAAGATTACCACAAATACAACCTTAGAAATGGTAAAGACTCAAATATTCCGCAGCAAAACCTTACAAAAACGTATAAAACACCTGTTTATGCAGGCTCCTTCTTCTTCAACCATCTTCCAGAATACTTAAAATAAATTACACACAAAAGTACCTTCATCAAAAAGCTTAACCAATATCTGCTAGAGAGGCCCTATTATACTATCACGGAGTTCTACGAGGAGCATAATTGCCTGACAAGACCCCTTTAAGAAGAGAGGAGAACAACACTAAGAAGAATAGGTCAGATCCTAGAAGAAAGAAGAAAAAAATAACATGACGATTCCCAAGTCTTGAGGACTTCGGAGAAGAGGATCGATGTAAGATGTAAGAATGCAAAAGCGTCTTTCTCGCTTCTGAAAAATTACGGCGCGTCGCGTAGCGTGGCTCAGTAACAGTTTTCCTCATTCCTCAAGCGAGAAAGACCTGCTTTATGCTCTTAGTAACTCTTCCCCGTTCCGAAACTATTCGGTTCTTTCGGGCCCCCAACAACTGACTCACTCACTCATCACTAATTTATTTGATTTCAAAATCCTACATAACAGGACAAGCCCAATCACATTGCTGCATTAATACATAATCATATTCACAATTCACAATTCAGTAGTGGAGATTCCCGAGACGGCTGACATTAGTCCTTCAATATTCACATGCACTAAACAAAAATATATCACACTTTGCAGCCAAAAACATGTATATATTAAATTAATTAAAATGGCCTAGTATTGCACATGCAATTTATAGCAAAACTCCATATTAAATATACAGCAAACAATTAATTACAAACAAATTTCCTGATGAGCAAGACTAACAAACTGCCAGCATACTATTTATCATAATTTATAATTCAAAATTGAGCAGTAACAATATTTACCTGATAAAGGTTCAACATTAAATACACCTTTAAATATTTTATTAAAAATAACTAAAACAATGTGTACATAACAATAATAAGAACGTACAGCATTACGCAT
The DNA here is from genome assembly GCA_963675035.1 of Allygus modestus. Classification (NCBI taxonomy): domain Eukaryota; kingdom Metazoa; phylum Arthropoda; class Insecta; order Hemiptera; family Cicadellidae; genus Allygus; species Allygus modestus. The sequence goes on along the minus strand of OY776113.1, from coordinate 13,303,806 downwards.
TTTGAATAAAAGTTGCAACAACTTTGTGATACAATCTATAATTTTTTAGTTATTTTATTAAAAATATCATTAGCTCCAAGGTTAGTGTGAAAGAGGGGGGGGGCGTGAACAGCAAACAGAACCGTCAGTTGTGGCGAGGAAGAGTGAAGTTTAGACATGGTAACGATGAGATATCTACCAATGAGCCACCCGCCAGCCGATGTAGATAAAATAAGGAAATCACTTGTCTTCGTTTATCTAAGGAGTTTACTACGAACTCTTGAAATAACTCCTCCGGATAAGGAATGATATCAATGTAGTGACCTTGAAGTTTGTAAAATAAATATCTCTGAAATCTTTTTTGAACATTTTCAATAGTTCATATTTAGATATTTTATATATATAATGAGGATACCATCTCACTGACCCAAACTCCAGCCTAGGTCATACACGTGAAAAATAAAAAAGCTGCTCGATAGGATTAGTGTTATTTAAACATTCGTTGAATGAAACCCCAAATATTATAAGCACCTTTCAAATAAAATCTATGTGATCTCTGAAAAGAAACTTTGAATCAAAAAATATCCCCAGATATTGAATATTTAACATTAAGATTCACACCACCCAAGCAGTAGGTATTTGCACCCAATTCTCTCTACTCCTCAAAAATAAACGATCAATAACTTCCTCTAAAGATCGACAGTCAGACATACTATCTTCAGCCCTGTACAGCTGATCATCATCTTCAGCATGTAAAATAAATTGACTATTTAAGACACATTTTTACTAAGGTTCTCAAATTTTCCCATGTTATTCTTATAGACATTGAAACGACAGCACAAAAATAGATCTTAATTGAAAAGCCAATATACCAGAGTAAAATATAAGTCTATTCCCATTCCGCAAATCCTGTACTTAAGAGCTCCGCCCCCATGATGGTGGTGTCTGTTTCATGTATGTTATAGTCTATCTTCAAAATTACTGAACCAATTGAGCTGAAATATTGCATATGATGATTGTTTGTATATGATCAAAGCCTATATGGGTTCCAGATAAACATTTTACCATTTAAAAAGTCCGAAAGAGCAACTAAAGTTGAAATATTATTCTTATGGATGTTGATTTGTTTTATTGTTACCATGGAAACATTAAACAAATATTAAGGTTTTAAAGGTAAAGGTCCCCTTATGAAGGACAGAATACACAAATAAATTTCTGATTCAGTCTGTTTAAATTATAGTTTATAAGTATAGATGGGTCTGCTAGTTATAAACATATGTGTATAACAACAGCACATAAAATATATTTGGTTTTATGACAGTAGTAGACTCTAAACAACACATAGTCTATACAAATGTTGGAGACTGTGAATAGACATTCAGTTGAAAACTGCACACAACAATCAATCATCAGGCGAATAAACGCTCCCTGGGCCAGACAAAGCTCCAAAGTGCGATACTTCTTTTTGGAGCGGAAGCATTTTGCCTACTTGAGGACAACATCTTTAGGACATTATCATTTGAGGAAACATGTTACAGTAGAAAAAATAATGCTTAACTAATGACTATTGTCGGTGAGAGGAAAGAAGAACCCTGGAATCTGGCCAGCAACAAAATTGCAGGCGCTACCATACGGTCAGTACGCTAGCGCTTTATGCAGGATTCATTATTACCATTTGGTAAGTGCCTGCTGACATCATGATACCATAAGAATACTACTTGTATTGTGTTTTGATACATAACCATAGAACTATAACATGCAACGCCGAAAAGGAGTCTTCTTTCCTCTCACCGACAGTATGTAGGACTTGCACTCTCAAAAAGTGGCTTGTTCATGCAACCAGAGTCTTCCTCACCAAATCGGCAAGTTGCAGTTGACTCCAGCGCTCCAAAACTGGTGGAGACTGTATCCGAATACATAAGATTTGCCATCAGAATAACCTATATCGAACATTTGTTCAATAAATTTGTTTCAAGTGCTGAAAGTGTAACTTTGAAAATGTAAAAATATAGTTCAATGAAGAGGCGTGTAGATATAATGTGTTTATAGAAGGGTCTCTCTTTGATGTTATTAGTGTTAACGATAAATGAACATTTTTACCATTACATCCTCGTTTCACTAATTACAAATTTATAGAATAAACAATAACATTACAACACATTTCTTACCAAACTGGAAACGGTATACAGTAGAAACTCCAGAAGTCAAACCTCAGGGGGAATGGAAAGAATTTGAGTTATAGAATATTTTGAAATATCGTGGTTTGACTTACCAAGGTGATCTTCAACAGAATTTAACTTATTGAGAGTCATGGTACATGCATTTCATCCAAGCACTTAAACCTTCAAATTTGGACTAACTAATGACACCAGACAGGAGTAGAAGTTTGGGGGGGAGGGTTGTTATTTCAGGTTGCGATATGAACAATAGTTGCTTAAATAACATCAGAATCAGAATCATCTTTATTTTCAATAATTAAGATTACAAAAATAGTGTCAAAAATTGATACATTAATGTTAATTAATTCAGTAACCGGGGGTTTGGAATCCGAACCAATAATGATCAGTTTTGACTTTTAGAAGTTCTCCAGTCAACACTGAATTATAAGAGGTACGGCGGCTTTACAGTTTCGTGTTACAGAGGTTTCCAAGCTGAAACATGAGTTATAGATGTGCGGTGGTAGTCTTAAGAAGACAGCAAAATTTCAGAATGATCAAGATGTTTGCTGCCAACCCTTCAACTTATAGAGGTAAAATAACATAGTATTAACTAGGCAAGTTCAATGGGAATGACTAAACCTTTTGATGTATCAATGAATTCAAATTATTGAGGTTACTCTGTAGTAGTTATAAGGTAGTGGTAAATAAAAGGCCAGGGGGGACTACCCGAGACCTTACGCTGTTAAAGGCCCCACAGCCAAACCAGTTTTCAGGAAAAATATTAAAAATTACAAACAAAAAACTAGGTCTGAGAAATCAAAGTTATTTCTAGAGGATTTATGTACAGTGAAAACCATTATTTCTGCTGCATTCCGTGGTGAAACTAATGAACCTTTAAAGCAATAATAAAAAACAACATATATTGAAATAGTAATGTGGTAAAATAAAAACCTTATCTTTGTGGGGTAAACACTGAAACTAAATAGGTAAACATTTTGATATGCTATGTGACAGGTTATTCCCAATAAAACAATCAAATTTGGAACTAGATTTCCCATTAAACCATGTGCATTTACCCCACAATTAGCATTTCAAATATAGATTTGTATAATTTTGCTATACATTGTAATATGTATTAGGTGGAATTGATTTTCCTAACACTATTGCGAGTTGGCAGTATCAACAGGCTGTGGATAAACGCCAATTGAGACATATAGACACGAGCTCTCAAGCGTTCACAACCGACAGTATTCCAACAACTACAGTCGATATTACACGGTCCGGTCATCATTTGCAGTCAGACAGTTGTTGACAACTTGACACATATTACGCAGTGCCGAGTTGTTGTTTATGACAGAAATCTATTTCCCAAAGGCCGATAATATGGACGCAGCAATTGTTGTTACCTCACATGGATGTTACCTAACTTCTAGGGCAGGACCTAAGTATTTATAGCATTAATTGGTAACCTTAGGTTACAGTACACTACCTCATCGAAAGTTGATAAGGTTTCAGCGTTGAAGGTTCTTGTCATGGCCGTACTCAAGGGGGGGGGGACAACTGCCCCAGGGCCTGAGTCCGTCGGGGGAACTGGGCGGCCGGTGTCTTATTTTGGACACTGTTGTCTAAACAAAGGTGTTACCAACTTGGATCCGGACGTCAACAAGGGCCCACACCACCAGGCCCCGTAAAAGCTGAGTACAGCCCTGGTTCTTGTGAACCAAAATTACAGAGTTGCCTTATTGATTTTGAAAAAAGTGTTATTTGGTACACTGCCAGACTACCAAATAAGTAAGAAGTAACCAATAGACTGGGAATGACGTGTGCCACTAACCACATATCACGAGTACGATGTCCAATAAATTAATATACATCATAATAACTTGAGTACATACTAATTTATATTTAAATGTATATTGTACAAGTTCTTAGCTTTTTTATCAAGTCGAAATTTATTTACGTGACAATCGATTCAGGCTCATGTTATTGGGAGTGTAACTAGGAATGTTTCTTAAGAAACGCTATTTTATTTTATTTGAATCAACTCCAGTACAGGCAATGTACGGTAAACCGACAAATTCTGTTGTTGAGTATCGATAATCAGAGTTACTTGTGATGTGTTTGCGGACTTTGATATAGGTTATTGTTTAAAATACAGAAATCTTTTTTTAATATAAATTAAACAAAATTGAGGAAAATAGGAAGTTTTTAAAACTTTTTTAATTTAAAAAATAACAAATTAAGGTCAGTGAACAAATATTAGTGCAGTAGACTCTTGATAATAAGACCAATAAGGGACCAGATAGTTGACCATTGGTTAACGAGGATGCCATTGAAATAGTGTAAAATATGGGCTACTAGGAGGGCAATCTAATAATCACACCATAGGCAATTAGGCTTTAACTCACACATTTATTTATATATGTACTTGAAAAAACAATAAAAAATCATGTACATTAATGATTTAATAGTAGTGTAATAAAATACATTATTGCAATCAAAATTACATAATCCTGACTCAGGTCCCACTGTAAATACATGATCTGTAAAGTCAAAGTACATTGCCTGCACAATAAACTGTTAACTTTATACAAAATTTACTAATATTTTCATAGTGCCTAATGCAAGAGCAGTTAACTATTGCAACAGAGGTAAAGCACCAACAGCCAGAGTTCTGAATGCAAAATAACAAATCGTTTACAAAGTGTATTGTCATTGCCCTGTGTTGATCGTAGCACATGCTCTCTCTCAAACACACAGAAGATCGCATTAGTTGCACAGGAGACGGCCCTGTCGGATTACTTAACATTCAGGTTTAGCAAATGTCGGATTATCGAGGTCATACCTTTCTTTTCGCTCCTGCTCTTAAACTGATCCGAAAGCAAGGAAGGGAGTGAAACTCAATTAAACAACTCTGAAACTAGGAATTATGCCGGAAACTGAATGAAAAACAAGTTACTGCGAATAATAAGAGGCCTAAGGCATTTGACTAACCGCTCTGAGACCTCCGGCTACGGTCGGGTTACCCAGTCAAATCCAGAGCTCTCGGAGGTGCCCAACAAGGGTGGTAGATATCTCGACGAGTGGTGGGGTGAGCACTCGATAGTGTGCGGGTACTTACCTAAAAACCTAGGTTTCCCATGAATTCGAAGCGATTAATCGAATGTCCCATATTGATATGTGCCAATATTATTGTAATTCTAGGAAGCAAGACGTCTGTGTATGTGACTGAAAATTGTATCAGTGTGTACTAGTAAAGATAAGCGAGTCTTATTTTTCAACATGACTAGAACTGTAGATTCATTTGTCAAGGTGTGTGGCAACCTTTATAGAAGGGATGGATTTTACCTATCAAGTTCATTAGCGCAGGATTACAAGATAACATCTTCCTGGGCTAGCCCGAGAGGAAGGGATCTCAACTGTCTGCCCTGCCCAGGGGCCCATGAAAGCTGAGTACGGCCCTACTGCCAGGGTCAGTTGGATGGGAGATTCACTACCCTTTTCTCAACGTTTCCATCCCTACAAGCATGACCTAAATTTGGGGGAGAGGGGTGGGCAGTGTCCAAAAATGAGCCAGTTTTCAGAAAATCTTAAAACTTACTATTTAAAATAACAAATTATTATAAAAATTAACCTCAGAAGCAATTATTTAAGTAGTTATTATTTTGACCTATACTGTGAGGTTATGTTGTTTTCAATGGCAAACAATTAATAACAGATTTCATGAAGAGGGGTTCATTTGTAGACATGATCTTATATTACATTTATGAAATTGGACTAATGTTTAAGAAAGCTTGATTAAAATTGCGCAAGTTGTTCCTGCCAATTTGCGATAAACCACTAACGATAACAAATTGTGTTACCGATGATCTGGCCTCTTAATCGAATAATCTCAGCTGTAAATGAGATCAACCTCATATCGGGAGGAAATGACAATATCTATATTATCCGCTGTAAATGGCGATTGAAGGGCGTAATCGATGATCGGATCACTTGATATCGGACGTAAATTAGATTTAAATGCATATCAGTTGTAAACGACAAACATACTGTGTGGTAACAAACGTAAATGATGACTGGACCACGGGGATTCAACCAAATGCCTATGCCTGCAGGATCCCTTACTTCCAGGTGCTGCACAATATTCCAAAAGAAATACCCAACTGTGGCCTTCTCAAAACCCAAAAAATGTAATGTCAAACCAAATAAACTATGCCCCCGGCCTTAGCATCTTCATTGCATACAGGGTGATCCAGGAGACTATCATGAACCTACTCGTTAATTCAATTTATTCATGAATGGAAAAGGACAAAGTAAAAGGAACAACAAATTAAGATGCCAAATCATTCGTCTGCAAACCTGTATAGGTTTGTAACTAATTAAACCATATCTTAGAAACTATCGTTATATACAGTACTTCAAATTTTGCACTTATTTTACTCATTTATACAGTAAAGCCCAGCTTAACCGAAATAATGGGGGTAGGACCGTACCGGATAGTTAATTGTTGGTATTTCAAGTTTTATTTCAGAAAAATACGGCATACATCTAGGAGTTTTCCGTTCGTGTGATGGCTTCCAACTTATCACTAATGTTCACTTCTACAAGTTTCCTCTTCGTAGACATTGTGGAAATCGTTCTCCGAATATGTTCTGGACAAACTTATAACTTCGGCAAATGACACTACGTAAACGTAACCACAACAGTAACTGCAATGTCACCACATATGCAGGTGTGAGAGTTCACGGTATAGTAGACCCCCTGGTCTCCCCCTGGACCCCCACGGTACATATCCCCTTGGTGCGATATGGGAATGCGGAAAATGCAGTATGGGTCAACCCCCCACCCCTTTGAGGGCAGATCAGGTATGTGGCAAAACCCATCATCAGAAGGGGCGGATATGAGTCTCAAGGCACATCAATCAGTCACAGTGAGCTTATTGCGCACCCCCGACAATAACAATGAGAGTTGGTTTCAGGACTCCTCTAGGTTTAAAAGCCTGATAAACTGCATCATCCTATCGACGAGCTCTTCAGGAGGCAGGTATCCACCCCTTACCATAGTTCCCAAGTGGAAGCCCTTACCTCCGTAAGCTCATCGCAATCGAAGAGCAGATGATCAGCAGTCTCCTCATACTGCCTACATTTCCTGCATGCAGGGTTTCCATTGAAAACACCCATGCACAGGTGTTTCCTCAGGTGACCATGGCCCGAAGCCATACCTGTGATGCGCTTGATGTCGTCTTTCGAGACACAGGAACTTCCAGGCGACCTGCAAAACCCATCAAAACAACCCCTAAATTCAGTGACCGGCACAACAGGCGGTCTCTCAGCGCACAATGAGTCATACACCTGACTTGTTATTCAAATACTCTCTATTAATCCATCAGTAACCGGAATAATTTATCTGGACATGTTAACCGAATGGTTAATGCCTCAACTCCATGAAGATAGTCTCTATATATCCATTTCTTGCAGACTGTTCTGGTTAACCCAGGTTTCGGTTTAACGAGGTCCGGTTAAGCGGGGTTTTACTATACAAGTTCTATCACAATTTAGGTTTAAGGATTCTGTCTTTTACCATTTTAAAACAGCAGCCTCTTATTTTTTTGACAAATTTTAGAACACATAACTTATACCAGTCATTTATGTGGAATGTTTGAAGTCAATACCTACAGGGGTACCTATGATGAGAAGATTGATTAATTGAAAACCCACTAAGATAGAAAAACAGATTATAAATATGTAAATCAAAAATGTTATGTGAAGAAATTACAGTTAACTCCTGATTATCTGGGAGCAGGTTAATTGGGTTGCAGTTTAACCAGGGTCACGAAAGGTTTATTTGTATTGTTTTTATTTATCCCCTTCTAAACGTAAATAAAGCAATTGATAAAAATTTATTTGGTTAAATTATCTCCAGAGCCGAAAATTTACTTTAATTATGAGAATAAATACTATACAAATAATTTAGCAAGTACAACGTAATCTGAGAGTCTGTCATCTCACTAATGAGCCATGGTCGCGACCTAGGGAGCGATGACCTTGACACTGCTCAAGCCACCGCACTCCTGCACCTGCACTGGGCAGAGCGGACTAACGTATGCAAATAGAAACCAATCAAAATAATCACCCTCCCCGTGCTGTTTACCTCACGTTTTGGCCCCCAGTGCAAAATTAATTAGCATACTGTTCGGTATAGTGAAAAAAGTCTCACAGAGTATTTCGTAAGCGCTAAGAGAACTTTAACCTATTAAATACCATTCCGTTTTGAACAGTTTTTACTGCTAAGAGCCATTGCTAATATTAACTATTATTATCTTTTTTTTGTAGATTTTATTACATTTTCAAGATTTTTAAAAGTATTTAATTTACATAAATATGTCTTCAATGACATTAAAACACAATATTGTAGTAGAAAAATTTGAATAAACCTTTATTATATTTGTAATATTCAATTTATTGAATCCCTTTGTTTTAAATGTGGTGTTGGGTTATCCGTGACCCTCCAACCGGTCATTACCCCGGATAATCTGGAGCTGACTGTAGTTCTTTTTAATACGTTCTTTCCTGTATCAATGCGACGGTCTTAGGATCTTAGGTCTTAGGTCTTAGGAATGTACTCTTAGGAGTTTTATACATCACGCATAAAATTAAGGAAACTATCAATTAATATTTTATAAATATCGGCTCATTTAAATTTTCACTGAGAAGCTTTATTTTAAGGAATTTGAATTTTTCACTGGATTATAAAGGGAAGACAACAGCCAATTGGTAGAACTTTGTTTATTACTATTTATTTACAAAGAGAGACCAACTTTAAATCAAGATCAAATGGACTCGGAAACAATAAAAGCAACAATATAAATACAACTGGAACAGGATATTATTTACTGTTAATCTAACAACAACTTTCTTATATACACCAACTCTTACAAAAGAACTATTACAAATATTCTTTTCTGTTAAAATTTTAATTATAATTATCAGTCTTTTATTTTTCTCAAATTTTGTAATTTTTTTGTATTTATTTTGCACGGCGTTGTTATATTAACAATAAACAATAGTTTGAATAGCAGTCACGGTACAACTGAAATCATGTTGCTAGAGCTAGTGGATAAAAAATACTTTGAACTCATATATAACGATGCGATGGATTCACAGGCTATCATATTATGTTGAAACGCTGCCGATCGCAAGTTCACTGATGGCAGTGGAGTTCCACAACTCACGAGCGAATGAGTTTCTGAGCGAGCACTTGTAAACAACCACTAAAAAAATAATTTTTTGTTTGTATTTTTTTAAAGTTCACATACATAATACCTATAAGGTATTCATTTTTTCAATAATATTTCTTAGTTCTAAAAATAAACTTCACGCGGAATGTTATAGAAACGTCAGTCGCTCGTATTTGGTCAATCACCACAGTTAAGTCTTATCACTTCTAATTCACATCCTCTTCACCTTCGTGCTTTCTCTTTTTGCCTCTGGGTGTTGAATCTGAAAAAGAGATTTTAGTTTATACGAAGCAAACTGACCGTCTAAAGGTAACTCTGGCATTAAATTGGTGAGAACATGATAATAAAAATGACATAGCCAGCTAAAACTAATGGCTGAATGGCTTATTATCTTCTTCAAAATTGTGATTCGAATTTTACAAAAAAATAAGAGATTTTAATTGAAATAAGGGATTTATATAGCCAGATAAGGGGGAATTTGATTTAACAAGGGACACAAATTTATTTGTAACAGATGAGCTCACACACAGGCAAACTAGGCATATTCCCTCGCATAATTTTATCCATTACAAATGTTCTTTGTTTTGGATAAACGCTTTGTTTTCCTTTGTCAAACACTGTCATAGTGTCTTTGTTTTGATATCGTTTTATAACAGTTTGTTTTTAATCACATTTTTTTCCTTTTCAAATATTATAATTTCTTCCTTTACAATCAGCAAATTCGTAACGGATTTGATCAAGAGAAGGATGTACTCTCTTAATAAAACATGGTTCTTTGACAACTTTAAAAATATCAAGAGCGGTGCTGTAGACAGCTTATTAACTAAAAATACCGTTATAGACTTGTGTGAAAAATAAATGTTTCCTGATGCAATAAAAAAAAAGATTGTATAAAAAATATGTAATAACATTTGAAAATCTTCAAAACTATGTATATTACACTAGAGGGCACATATGCAAGAATACAATACCCCTGTATCCAGACCATGAAATTTAAAATAATGTTCACCTTAAAAACTAAGAAGAGAATAATACTGGAATAATATTTGGCTCATTGAGTTCCTAGAATGGCAGACGAGGTTTTTCCCATGGAGTGTGGAATCCTTTTACGAACATAGTGTATGATTCACCGCAGCCCTACAAACTATACATATCCCCTACTATTATTTTCAATTACTCGACTCAATATTTTGAGTAGTCTCTAATACTTGCTCGGCCTTTGAGTACTAGAAAATAATCTACAGGTACTCGAAAACTCGAGTACTCGCTCACCCCTATAAATAGGCCAAGTGATTGAAAAAAAACTTAGCCTATTAATTTTGTTGCTCCCACAAACAGCTAATGCTAATGAATTTCGCTACTATTTTTACATGATGTTTGTAAATCAACAACAAAAACCATTGTTCAAACATCGCATTGTTTCTAAATAAAACATTTTTCTTCACGTTTAGGACAACTATTCCATTATGTTAGAGGCTGTCCATAAATTATGTCATCAGGTTTTGCCGATTTTTCAGACCCCTAATTCTAGAACCATTCTATAATTATGATGCGGCAAAATCAAACATCACATTGCTTCTAAATAAAACATTTTTCTTCATGTTTGGGACAACTATTCCATTATGTTAGGGGCTGTCCATAAATTATGTCATCAGGTTTTGCCGATTTTCCAGACCCCTTACTCAACAACCATTCTACAATTATGGTGCGGCAAAAATCAAGCACCACTATTTGGAAAATGACGTCATCTTTGTCCAAATTATGAACCTTTAACAAATAGAACAACAGAATATTATCACGGTCATAACTCTAAAACAAGTGAATTTTACCAATTTTTACTGAAGCCATTTTTATAAAATTCTATTTAAAATTGGATGTACGGTAAAAACTGTACTTTCTGGGAAGGAAATCTTGTTTACCATAAATAATGCTACTTCTGATCGTTCATGTGACTCATCAGGAGATCCGCAAGCTCCGAGACAATACTGGACATGGTCGTGATCTTGTAGGCAAAAACGCTGTCTAGAAGAAAAGCAAATCGGGGTGGCATTAAAGTTAACAAAATGTTCAAAAGCAAAAATGGCATATTTATTTTCTTCAAATTTATCAATTTTTTTAAATTCTTGGTGAAAAATCATTATTGAACAATTTTACTATAATCGTGTCCCCCCTCCCTTAACATTGTTAACAGGACCCCCACCTCCCAATTTTCAGATGATGTAATTTATGGATCACCTTTTATACTTACCTTCAATGAAGCGCATGTAGTTGCTTTCAGAATCGATAGTCATATATTTAGGTGTTAGGTTGTTCATAAATTATGTTAGACTCTTTGTCCAATGGGAGAGGGGAAGGTTGATGAAAATCCTGCATGCCAATTTGTCAAACTGATTTTGCCAAAATAACAAGTTTAAAAACTTAATTTTTGATTAATATTAATAATTTTATGACGATAGATCATATCGCTTTTCTATCAATTCTAAGGATAGAAATAATACAAAAATCAGATAGATATATTTTCATGAGCTTTTAAATTTATAAAAATAACTATATTGAACATGGGCATAATAAGGAGTGAGGGAATTAAATTAAAATGACACAGTATCAAAATATAAATAAATAAATACTGGTTAGAAGTAGTGATGGGTCGATTCCTGAATTCCTCGATTCCGATTAAAAAATGTGGGCTTCGTTTCTTGAGTCTGGGTTCGATAACGATTCCAGGACAGATTTATGGCAGGGAAGAAAAAATACAGCAAATAATATTAACAATATATACCAAACAAAACGTATTGCCTGCAAACAAATTTGATAGAACACCATGAAACAAATATTAGTTTATAACTCCTCTTAGGACTTTAAAGAGAATTAGTGTTAAACAAATTATGAAAACTAAAAAATACTAGTTCAGAAGTCTTCAAAGTAACAAACGAATCCTCAATCAATTTTAACATTAATGCCAATGACCTAATGTTGTAGGGAGAGCCTTCAATAATGAATAAGTACTGTCGAATAATAAAATTAATACAATAGATACGGAATGTGGAAATTTGGTGTGACTAAATTTTTCCTGGCAGACGATTTATGTCCACGTCGGGTGAAGCGGTTAAGAAACAAGTAAAATACAAACGGGTTTCGATAAGTTCAAGGTGCTGCGTACAGTGTGTGTTGGCGCAGCAGTCATTGACGCCATTGACGCTAGCGCTGCCTTGATGATTTTCTCGTCGTCCTGGCACTCACGGCGTATTCACTTTATTAACACGTAATGTCCAATCAACATTAAACTAAAACGAGATCGACCATTCGATTCTCTCATAATTTGTTCGTTTCATCGAATATGAATGTTTGTTATTAAATATTCACTTTGCTGTATCGATGGTAACTATCGTATCGTAACCTTTTCAATCAAAATGAAATGGTTTGACTTGATATTCAAAACAAGATATCTGTATTCACTTATACATTGTAATGGTTTTTCATTCAATTATGCATAAATTTATAATTTTAACTACTTTTATGTAAGAATCGGTATCGGGCCCAAAGACACGAAGTGTCGGGTATCGAAAATTCTTCGATACCTCCGATATCGAGGAATCAAGAACCGGCCCACCCTAGTTAGAAGTATTCAAATACAAGATGTATTCAGAAATTTGAATTACAAAAACCCAATCTTGATAATTGAACTCACGATAGTCAGATCACATTTTATTTAGATATATTTGGTATAAAATGTGATTACTATGTGTTAAACCGTCAAGAGTGGATAAACATACTTAAATGCAAGTTTGCTGCCCAATTAAAAAACCTAAAGCAAATGTTACTGAGGTTTGGTCGAGCGATCAGGTCCTATACACAACCTCGTGAACTTCTCTCACCTTCTTCTCCAGCCTCCTCTTCTCCATCCTCCCCTTGCTCCTCATCATCCAAACCTTCCTCATCCTCTGCATCCTCTTCTTCTGATCCTTCACCTTCATAGTCATCGCCGTCGCTTTCTAACTGTATAACAGATATAAATAAAAATGTTGGCATAATCCTTCGTAGATGCTTAAAAAACCTTAAAATATCTAAAACGGGCTTTTGCCCAACCTCTAGATGACATAGTAGTAGCATAGGCGTGTGCTGAGTCCGTTTAGAGTCGGTGCCAGAGCCGAAAAATGCCCCCCGTCAAACTCGCTGCTCTAAAATCTTATCATCTGCCAAATAAATACGTTAATTATCATATCTAATAGGGCCTATAATAGTTTATTTCTCCTTGACACAAATATGTGCTAATACAGGGTTCCCACTCATACTTAATAATTTAATTAAATTCACAGGTTTTTCACGGTTTTCAAGGTCTAAAAATTGTCAATTTCAGTCGAAATATTAAAAAACATAACCTATGCCGGTCGTAAAAAAACAACGCAGACACGGCCCATCGGTCAAATACTAGTGAAAACACAGTAAATACCATAAAAGTGAACCTTTACAAAATAAGACTAAAGAACTCTATTAGAGTATCTTTGTTTTATTGTCGTCCTGGTTCATCGGTCTATCGGTTATCGGTTGCTGATGCTGGTGGTTTCTACTTCGCTCAGTGTTGCCAATAATTTGTTCCCGAATTACCCTCAATCCTCTTGAAAATTACCCTCAAATACCCTTGAAATCTAACTCCTGTATTTGAGTAAAGGGTGCTAATGAAACAAAGGAAATGTGTTTGGAATTTGATAGGTTTGAGGAAGCCGCCAATAGATGTCACTGATGTATCATTAATATTTTAAGTTTAGAAAAAAGAATGAAAATAGAAGTTACACATGCCAGCCAGTTTTTTGTCCCAGTTTGTTCATGCAAGATATAACGGATTTATCTCAGAATGTCTTTTGCTGCTTATTAAATTACAGTATATAAATGATTAACAGCTGATGAAATTTCGTTTACAGCCATAAACACCACAAAACAGCTAACACTATCTATCTTTCAGTCTATCAACTGCTAGGATTAGGTAGGCGGAGACAAGTGACAATAATCCCTATTTTATATTTTCGTTATTTATTGTCTGGTTAAAGTTAAAACTTGCAGAGATTACTACAACTTAGCGGACTTCTTGTCGTCCTGGCACTCGTGGCTCTTACATATTTTTAACATTAGATGATTACTCTACATGTAATCCTTACTCAAGCTTCGTTTCTGTTATGGAGTGCGTGAGTTTTTGTCAGAGTAACGAAAATCGGAAGGGTCAATAAAGTAGAGAAATTTAGTAATTTAATCATAAATAAACAACATTGATTATAATAGTAAGTATAAAATATAGTATAATATATTTTTTTAATTTTTAATACCTTTAGTAAAATTACCCCTTTTTACCTTCGATGTTTCAATTAATCACCGACAAGGGTAATTATCCTCGAATTGGCAACGCTGACTACGCACTGTGTACACGGAATGCGCGAGTTACTGACGCAGTGACGCGACAGTTGTATAGTTACAGTAGCTGTCTACTGTCGCTTGTTTACACCGACTAATACAAAACAATAGGCAACTGACATACAGTAAAGAAGACGTAAAAACTGTCTTACACAAGTGCCAGTCAGCAGTCATAAAAAACACCAGCAACTTAACAACTGTCGCCCGAGTTACTTTGCACCGTGGAAACAACGGAAACCAGAACCAGGCCTAAATCATCCGCACAGCTGCAATCTGCAAGTAGGCAGACGACGCGGTATTCACCGTACTAACAACTTACTAAATAATTCTGTTGTACATTTCCCTATCTGAAAACAACTGTGATATTTTCTCATAAGATATTTTTTTATTGTTTTTCAAGTTTGATATGTTTTTAAGGTTTGATATCGAAATTCACGGCTTATTCCAGGTTTTTTCACGGTATATAAAATTCACGGCTTATGCAAGGTTTTACAGATTTCACGGTTATTCTTTGTAATAAATATTGTGTCTGCATAAGTATATTTAGTTTACAAAATATCATAATTGTTTTGTATTCTCTTCTAAAAAATCTAGATTATACGCAGGCCGGGCGGCTGCATGTCACTCTGGGATACTGATTTTGCGCACAGCGCCGGCAGTAAGGTTTTTGACGAGGGTCAGTTTCATGACCCCCGTCGTCTAGTTAGATGTTTTACGCACAGAAAAAGTCAAACGACAGTTCATGTTTTGGACAACAATTTTAATTGAATGTGCATTTGTAAAATACTACTTAACTGTGTAACAATGATACTCCCAGTATTACTTACTATCAAACCGAAAATGTATTTTTGAACACCTTAACATTTATTTAATCATCTCTTTGGCCCCCCCAACCTCTCTTCGGAGCTACTGTGGGTGGCGCGTGTGCACGCCTGAGCAGTAGTATAGTATGGTATAACAAATTGTGGATGATGTGTGTTGCAAGTTAAGACTTAAGTTATTATCTGTTATATGCCAGCAAGGGTCAGATATACAAATTGTGTGCTTAAACAAAAACATGTACTCTGTATATTTAAATTTATTTGCATGCTTTTGTTTTCATTAGGCTGAAGTCAGTCAGTACCGGGTATTCACAAAATTTGTTAAAATAAAAATTACTTTATATTTCCCGCTGGTGATTCAGGGGTTTTCTCGCGGGTAAATTTTGTACCTCGCTATCAGTTCTATAGCTTAACCATTCACGCTCGAGTAGGGTCTTTTAAAATGTTCCTCTGGGGTCGTGTGGCCACTCAGTGGCCGCTAGGGGTCTGCGGTTGCACCGAAAAATCGGTACCGGTACGTTAAAAACTAATTACCGTATTCGGTTCAGTACCACTAACGGTGCCGGTACTACGTCGGTACGGTGCAGCCTACAACTACAAAAAATCAGTATTAACTATTTATCAACCAATTTTTCCTTCAGTTTTATTTATAACATCTTTTTTGTCCATTGACATTCCATTTACACGACGTGACGTAACTGTGCTCACGACAACAATTTTCAGCGGCATTCGAGTTTATAGGTTTGCAATCATGAATGATGACGAGATGCCTTTACAGCATTGATAAAGCCGCCTCCACACACTGGCCGAATGTTTCGTCGAGTTGTGAACGACTCAACGAGTAATTTTATAATGTACATAAACATCGAGAATAACAGAGGTTAATAACAAACTACTACGCATTTACACTGTCACGCTCGTCTTTGCTCGCCTAGACTTGGCCAGTGTATGGAGGCGGTATAAACGTAAACAAAAACCTACAACCGAATTTGTATGACATTTTAAACCTACAACCGAATTTGTATGACATTTTATCATTTTTAAATCGAACTAAAGGATAAACACATAAACTCTGTTTTTTTTTTTTTATATTAACGAAATTATAACACCGTTTTGTGTTGTACATTGCTGATTGTATAACGGCCCCTAACCTCAAATGAGTACTTGATACTACCACTACTTAAAATCGCCAAACATTTGGCAAATACATTCTGATCTACGATCGTGTGTTACACAATCACACATAATAACATGCAGAAGGTCTAGGTTGCCACTTATGTTGATATGCAAATGTTGACATGCACACCAATGCAAAAATACAAATCGGGCTTATCATGACATTTCCCTAATAGCCATTATGACACTTCCTAACGTTTTATGGATGGAAATTAAACGAACCGAAAGAAAATGTTTGAATTCAATATTAAATATGCCGTGAACGGTTTAGAAGAGTGTTTAGATTAAACATTAGTTTGATTGCTAGAACGTCGATTAATATAAAAACAAATGATTTACACACACTACTGTTGTAACAAATAAAAAAGGTTAGCCTGCATTTCATAATTTTGGAAACTGCGTATTTCTTTCTTTCTGGTATACTCTTTGTGTGACGATGACGTTTGGACGTAATCACCACTTCCACTTAAAGTGATCACGCGTCGTCATTGTTGATAAAATTTTTTGAACAAGTTTTGTGATAGCCTTTACTATTTTACTATTTAAAACTAACAATGAGTGATCGTGATGGATTCTTGATCGTCGACTTCTATTACGACGAGTAGGCTACAACTTTGACGTCTGCTTAGTATGTGTAATCTGATTGCAATACAAATTCTTATTCTGTTGTGTTACTTGGTTACAAGATTTAAAAATTGTTGGAGGCTATAATTCATACAACCTGTATTTAATTATAATCAAAAGCTTACCTAAATACATTTTTATGTCTGTCAGTATGTTTTTCTTTTAAAACCTTTTTTCTGTATTTATTCTGTTTGGTTTCCGAATACACTTAGGCTATTATAAATTGCGGCTATTTTATTATTGCGTACCGTACCTATTTTGTACCGAGAACCGAGGTACAACAATATTTACCATACCGAACCGTACCGACCTTAAATTTCTGGTACCGCAGATCCCTAGGGGCCGCCGCCATTTCCTTATCTGGAGTTTGTTTCTGCTGCATTATTCCTCACAGCTTGTAAGGCCACTCTCAGTGGCCAGTATGAAATTCTACGAACGCTCGCATGGCCACTATGACTTAAAATCTATTTTCCCTTGTCTGTAACCTGTCTAACCTATAGTATAACCTGCTATAACCTGGTGGCAAACTAAATAAACTTGTGTAATGTCCCAGCATGCAATAGGTGATTGCTACTGAGATCAGACGCGGATTTAACTTATCAGTCACACATTCTAACCACAACTCCATGCTCTAACATTATATGCAATTGAGCCTTTATCTTAACCCCTTAACTGCTGATTTATTTTACCACCCTGAAACACCCTCTGCCACTTTTTTTTGCTATTTTCCATGATTGTTAATAGCTTCTTGAAACTTGTAGTCTAATATTTAATTTAATTTTTTTAATTATATATCATTGCAACATTACAAATTTACAATAAGCCTGTGTAAAACATTATATACAGGCTATTGTATAAACATTGTATAATTTGGGTCTGTTGGCCAATCGTCGTCATCTTCTTAGTAATCGTTCTGTACACCAAATTCTGAGCTGGGAAGGTCTAAATACCTTATTAGCTCTTCCTAGTCTTCATTACTACTTGCCATTGTATCATTTACAAGCTATAAATATAGTAAAACACTATACAGTTACATTATTTATTAAGAAACAACAAACAATATCCAAGACTCACAACCCTAACTGACACACGAATGTGTTTTCACTATAAAGTATCGAAAACGCCCGTCAGGTAGCAGCAGTAGACAGGAAGAAGTGTACTACACTATCGTAGTTTTTGAAATCACCACTAGAGTGCAACACAATACGTTTTGACGGTGTAGCACACAGTAATTCAGGTGACCGCCACAAAACGAGATATCACGGGCGTGGCAGTCATACGGCGGAGCGAGTTTGCCCGTCATATCACGTTCGTGGCAGTTAAGGGGTTAAAAGAAAAGTATCGGTGTTCCTAAAACCTATGTTATTTAGACAGTGAACAATTATTTTGAACCACATCGCTTTAATTTAAATTTCAGTTTCACAAAAAATCATTTTAAGGATTTTCATTCCTATATTTCCTATTCAAGAAAAAGAGGATATCTCAATGAGTAAACACAAGTAAACATAAATAAACTTTTGCAATCTTTGATACCAGTTCTATGCCTTTTGATTTCATCTCTTATTTACATAGACAAATACAACCTACAACCTTAAAAGAACAAAAATAAAGTTACGGTTTCACCTCAAAAACAGAAGGAATTTGACTGCCTAACTTTGTAAATAAAAGATATAATTACATAAATCAAAAGGTACACTCTTTACCTTTTAACTGTAAAGATAAAATTTAGGCCCAAGACTAGTAATGGAAGATTTTCCTAGGCCAATTATAAATTAAATCGTAAACAATATTTTAATTTTCAAAATTTAAGTAAAAGGGCAATGCACCTCTTATACTATTCGAGTGTACCTGAGCCGTGAGTTTTCTAGCCGCAAAACACACGACGTAGTAAGATGTGATTAATACTACTGCTCATAATAACTAACTAAGAAAGACTGGTAGTTAAAATGTAAAAACAAAATTGATAATTACATGCAGTGAAACCTTAAAAAATATTTAAAAGTTTCTCATAAACCATATGATAAGCTTGCACTGCATTCCTGGCATGAGATACCAGAGTATGGTACGTGGGTTTTATTAGGAAATGAACTGAACCGAGCGGTTATTCAGACCTATCACACATTCTTTTTTCTTAAACAGAATTTTAAGGACTATTCCTAACAATATTTTACTAAAACTTCCTGTAATTTATGATTTTTGACATACATGTCGTGTCACACACAAACAAACGATAATACAGCTGGAAAAAAACAACAAAATATTTTATGAAATCACACAATTATTCTTACATCTAGATTTTCCTTATAGACGGCATCCAACCCCAGCTCCTCATCATCGACCTCTTCATCGTCCAAGTTCTCCTCATCTTCTGCAAGAAGAAACATGAGCATTTAGTTTGTACAATATTGAAAAAAAAAATAAATAAATAAAAATAAAAAAATGAAGGAGTCCTCAAGGAATACAGTGTGATTCCCCCATAATGTACTAACTACGGTTAGTAATACACTGACTAAAACAAAACCTCAATAAAAAAATCCAATTGCCATTTAGTAATATTTTAGTGAATATCCCCGAATAGGGAAGAAGCTACTGTATTACCGTAGGTGACATGGTATGACTTAAGCCTGAGACCATGATAGTTTTTTGTTTCAAGGTACCCAGACACCTAAAACACCGTTCGTTCAAATTTGTGTGTATATATATGTAGAGGGGGGAGAGAGAGAGAGAGAGAGAGAGAGAGAGAGAGAGATTTGTCAGTAAGCACGATAACTCTCGTAAAAAAGGTCTGATCTTAATGAAATTTGGTACAGATGTGCAAAGTAGCATTTACTTGAACTAGTTCGGAAACCAAACAGATCACACTAACAGAAGGAGGTTTTGTACCAAAGAGATAGGTTTTTGTTTTGTTTTTTAGCAAATAATTATTTTTTAAATCAAACTTTAGTTTGCACCACTATATTCTGCTTAAACAAATTAACAAATTGGTGTTTTGATCATTGCTCTACGTCAATTGGTTATTGGGGCATCGAATGTGCTAAACACAGCACGATTCCCAATGTTATTCTTAAGGGGAAAAATAAGTAAAATTAAATATCTCACTATTTATGAACATATTTTGATAAAACTTGGTATGTGGCTTCACCTGACTGAGATCTATTAGTATCCTCATAACATACCCCGCAACAGCAAACATACATACAAAAACTTAGTAAACATGGATTTTGTGTTACCCGATGGTATTCTTATAGGGGATAAATACAATTCTATATCCCTCCTTTTGCCCTTTTTACAATCTTTTGTACCAATTACACATTTTAAAATTTAAAATAAGGGATTTAACCCCCCCCCCAAAAAAAAATCAAATTTCCCTGCTAAAATTGAAAAATATGTATCTTGTATCTGTATGTATATGTATATGAACAGTTGGTATCCAATTTACGTATGCCCTTTTGTACCATTCTGAAAAATGCTCTTTAGTAATATTTCTGATTAGTAATTTTGGCCTTTAGCAGTAACTTTACTTCGATGGCAATAAACCTACGTCTATGACATACCTTTTTGGTGTGATTACATTGATGCTTTAGAACCATTGACTAAAAGCCCTATCACACAATCAATACAATCACCATTGCAGGAAGTAAAAAAAACTGCCGCACACTACTAGCGGACAGAATTATAACCAAACCAGCTACTCAGCTTATAGACTACAATGTGCACATGGTAATTGTTCACTACAAACTATAAATAGTTGTGATTAAAAAAGTAAGTGCCCGTAGCAAAAAAGCGAATGACTGACCGAAGCATATTTACCGACAATAGGTCTACTGAAAACAAAATATCTACATCCGAATAAGCGCACAATCTACCAGATATTTATGAAAACACGTTTGTCGAGAGCAATCAAGCACAAATTAGCAGTGTTCTAAAGAGCTATAACAGTTTGTGAAAAATACAGAACTTATGACAAAAACACGCTACGCATTTTGACCTCTAGTCCGCTAACCAGCAGGACACAACACTGCAAGTGTCACCCAACGTGTGTTAACGTGTTCCAACCAGACCCTGAGTGGATTATTACCAAGAGAGTACAACAAACACATTACCTTCCTCTACGTCCCCGTATTCACTCTCTTCTTCATCATTCCCATTCACTTCATCCTCCCCCTCATCACTATCATCTGCTTCCTGTTCTTTCACGTCAAACCTATATCAACAATTAGATTAATAATTACATTAGGAACTCAAAAGGTTTATAGCTTTCAGTATCACTTTTTAAATCAAATACCTATAATATAATGAATAAAATCTCATCCACAATTCCTTTAAGTAATATGATTAAAACTATGGACTATTTACGAATTAAGGAGTACTTTATTATTAATATAAAAGTAAAAAACCCATTACTGCACAAAATGTACATCGGTATGATAAAGCTCTACGAAACTGCATAAAACATAAAAAAGAACTGTTAAAAAATTGGTCTAGTGCTTTATGACCAGGAACTTTTGTAGTTACACTACCGTCTCAAAAACTTGTTATGAGTAATCAAATTCTTTTTGATGTTAGTTTTCCAACACATTTAGTTTTTCATTGTCCTAATACCCTCGGAAAAAGACGCATTTAAGAAGCATTTACGCAACAGACTGCAGCACGGTCGATTCCAAACGAGTTGAAATAATTTAAATGGCTTGAGAAACTAGAAACTTTCTTTTTAGCCTTGTTACTGGCTATAGACAGTCGGTGATGTGATAAAAGTACAATCTGCTAACGTCATTAAAATGAGAAACCGATTTTTGACTATGTTTTGCCATTGTAAAACACCATTTAGAGATTACTGTTTATAGGTTAGCATTTTGTTTACATTTATCCTCAATAGTGTCAATATTTCTTAAGAGTACCTTCCATTTTAAGTCAAACGGCTATCGTAAAATTTACTTTTACTACTTAATGTATGACAGGATAGTAACAACTGGTAAGACCCTTCTAATTGAGTAATTATTTTTAAACTCTTACATAATCTCCAAATTTGTTGAGTTAAATTATATCAGATAAAGCAAATTTATTGAATCATTAATCACTTTTGAAATTGTTGTACTAAACATTGCAAAAATTGTGAAAATATCTTAACATTTAAGAAACTTTTAAAGAATAGGGGGAGGGTTAAATTAAGGTCGCTTCAGTTAAAGTCTCACATGCTTCAGTTAAAGTCTCACATGCTTCAGTTAAAGTCTCACATGCTTCAATTCAAGTCTCACCCGTCCAGATATTTGAGGCTGGGAATCAATGCGAAGACCTTCTCTCTGTAGTTCTCTATGCTGGTAGCCTCATTATTGAAGAGGTCCAAGTTCTTAAGATGTTTGAAATCTTTCTGCGGGAAACAAGAACAAATTTTTAATCAAAAACAATACGATATAACATGGAAGGCCTTTACATAGGAAATCACGTGTTTATTTACAAATGACACATATAATCACAAATTTAGATGTGTCTACTAAAGCAATGATCTCAATGAAAACTAGGAAGAGTACTGCAGTGAGGAAGAGGTGTTTGTAAACAAACAGAGTAAATATTGACCAAGAGAATGATGATATAGAATTAGTACTAGGTACTACGATCTTCCTTTCATTTCAATCTTGCTTTAAAAAGAACCCATAAACAATTATGAAAACCTTCTACAAATTTTTCTTACCATTCTACTTATTTCCTTATTTTTGAAATATAAAATATGAATCCTTCACAGAGAATAAGCAAAAGGCAAATATTTGAGAGGTTCCCCAACAACAGATCCCACATCAGCTAGATATCTTGGCACTTTTGTGGAAGGATAGTGAAAACAGTGATTCCGATCCTATATGCAATTTATATGTACTACTCGTACTAAACACATTCTTACAATATCAAAGTTGATATCAAATATAAGTGTCACTAAGTGATAAAATGAATGTTTTACCTTTAGCATTTTTGAGAACGTTTTTATACAAATATGAAATAGAAATAATTACCAGAGGTTCCAACGTCTCAAGGTCCTTGATTTTATTTCCACTTAAATTAAGATGTGTGAGTTTTGGGCTTGTTTGCAGAAAACTGAGGCCATTTGAAATTCGGTTGTCACTCAATTCAAGCTGAAAACATCATCATTGTTAAAAATGAGGCTCTACAAATCTCATAACATAGACCCTCGTATAAATAGGCCATTCGTATAAATAGGAATGGCTTACCATTCCTATTTATACGAGATAAGATTTGATTATATCCTGAAAATAATTTGTCCTAAGTTTCCTAAGAGATCTGATTTGTATTAACAAGGAAAATAGTTTCTAAAATTGCAATAAAGAGATGACAATGCTTATTAATTATAGGCTAAAGGGAATAAATATAAACGTGGAGCTGCATACTTCCCTTTTGGTAGTGCCAAGCCATTTTTGGCAATTTGACACACTTTCAGTTTAACAAATTGTATACATTAAAACTTGTACGTATCATGACATAATATAGATCATTAAGGTTAGTTTTGGGTAGTTTTTTTATACAAAATACACTTATCACACTGTGAAGTTTATAACCGATAAAAATACGCAAACTTCATAAAAATTCTGTAAGCAATTTTTTTCCAAAATATAAGGAAAAAGAACAGGCCTATATAGCCTAGGTTTTGTATACTAAATATAAAAATATATAAATTCACAAAATATGCATAACTATAATACATCACAATGGTTACTAGACCCTATTTTATCACATTCAGAATCAGCTGCGGCACATATTATCAGTTATCACTCGTATTTGCACTTGTAAAATGGTTCAAACACTTTAGTTAGCCATAATAAACATATTATATGAATAAATTGAAATGTTGCCAATGATTAGCATTATAATATGTTTATTAATGTAATCCCTAAAAAGCAATACATATTATGCCGAAAACATAAACAAAACAAAGGAAAGCGCATATAGCCACAGATTACACATCACACAGAGCATAATATATTGAGTCAGATACAGAAAGAAAGTTTGAATCTGCTATTCACGGCATCACACGTTTCAGTCCGATTCCACTCCAGAATCCAGGTAGAGGGAGAAATTCATAATAATAGACCAGTCATTTCTGGGCACGGAACGGGCTGAGTCGGTCACAAAATGACTGAAAGGCAGCTCCATGGTTACACACCCCCAGTCTGCGTTTAACACATCAACTATTACACATGTTTTATTGTTTTTTTTTTTTTTATTGATGGGAGCCTCTTTAAATATGATAGTTATCATATAGTGGTCACGGAAAATCCTACATGCTGAATATAATGTAATGATTATGATCGACTGGTTGACTACTAGTCGTTTACAAGCTAGAGGCTACACCTTACCTTTTTGAGATTTGGTAATTTTGGGAAGCCTTTCAATGTGGTAAGGCCGACATTGATGAGGCTGAGACTCTCCAAATTGACGAATTCATCTGTCAACCCGACGATGCTTGTGCTTCTGGAGTTATCCAAGTTTAATTCTGTGATCTAAAAAAAAAAAATACCAAGGAATTAAGTTGGGACCTCTTTTTCATAATTTTGTCAATAAATTTAATAGGTAAACCCAACACATCCCAATTATTTAAACTCCCAAAGATAAATATAACTTTAAAACTTGGCAAAAGGGCTAAAGTTACAGATAAGGGTTTGAAGGCTTTTAAAATCTGCAATAAATTAAGTTTTACAAATTCAGTACCTATTAACTTAACATTTTTTTTTAAATATACAATTTCCAAATAAAAATAAAAATTATGATTTGTAAAAAAATGAGATATTGTAGGCCTAATAAAGTCTACAAGATAAAATAGACCAATTAATTTTCCAGCAAACAAACCAAAAATGTTTATTGTATTTTCTTTGTAATAAAATAAGAAAAGTATGCCTGTGTGAAGAATAGCAAAAAATATTGGACAGATATTAAGTGTCCGAAATAACATAGTAAAAATTGTACAAGCCGTTACGTAATTATCACCCTGAACATTTTAGATGTATTAGGAGTTTTACTCCTAAAAAATACATATAAGTTGTGTATGGCCTACTTGCAGGGTCATAGAGAGCCATGACCCTCCACCTCCCCCCACCCCATGAAGTGTCTTGGTATGCCCCCTTTCTTTCAGTAAGTTGCCCCAGTATTACAACCTTATGTATACCATTAAAATGTAACCAAACAAACCAGAAGACAGCCCTCAATATTTATATCTCGACCTAAACCAACCTAACATAACAACAGGCTGTCATCCTCATCCCACTGACCAACCTTGATTTTTAAGACTATTCTGTCGTTTGATTTTATCACTTACTGTTAGCTGGATCTTAAAACTGTAAATTGCATATATTCGTGTTCAGCTTAACCCTAGCAGTGGCAGTGATTTTTATGTCGCCTATTGTGGCCACCGACCAAATTGGTCGGATTTTACTAAAAATGTTGTAACGTTAATAAAAAATAATAAACTCAAAAGTTATAAATATATAAATCATTCGAAAGATCACATTCTGAATTTTCATTTTATTACATAAATGAACCGTGTAGCAGCCATATAACAATGTTACGACGATTAGAAATCAAATTAAGTTTTGGCGCAACGCAATTGCTGCAGCCGACGCTCTGACAATGGCAAAACACGAGGTTTTTGAAATGACCCAGATCGGGTAATTTTTCTCGCAAGAAGATGCGTTTGGTACCAATGCACAGCTAAAGAGTAGCGCTTTATGTTGGTATTGATTGGACAGGTTATATGATTTTCTGAAAACAGGTGTTTTTTTTTTATATTTGTTATAATGGCCTATCCAACCAAATTGGTCGGATCAGTAAACCGCGTTTATATGAAGTGTAGTTTGGTACCAATGCACAGCTAAAGAGTAGCGCTTTATGTTGGTATTGATTTTTAGAATGAAATATTGATTGGACAGGTTATATGATTTTCTGAAAACAGGTGTTTTTTTTATATTTTTTATAATGGCCTATCCAACCAAATTGGTCGCATCAGTAAACCGCGTTTATATGAAGTGTATGTTATGGTTACTAGGCAAATAATGTTATTTTGAAGAGGAAGAAATGTAGAGTAATTTAGTTTTGCCGTTGGCAGCACTGTTTTATCTTGGCTTCATCACCAAGGAATTGTTTCATTACGTCACATGTTTGCCTAATCAGCAATTGCGCAGCTGTTTACGAAGTCTCAGTCAGTTTGTTTGGCTCGCTCCAAACTGTATTGTATTTGGTATCACTGTAAACAGCAGATTTTAGGCTTTCTTCATAGATATAGATCTGTCTCGATGTGTTGTGTTTTTGTTGACAATATGACATGACATCTGAAATATGCAATGTCCAGTCCCAGTCCAAAATGGCGCGCTACGTTATTGTTTGACCGCTGTCAGTTGTGTAAGAGTGTTTTAGTTATTTATTTAGCCGAATTTACGCAAAAATGGATTGTAGTGACATTCGGGGTGCTCTTGAAGAAAGTATTAGTGACATTGATGACGATTTAGAGGGTGATATAGGCAGTTATATTGAGGTGAACGACTTTCCTGATGATAGGCTAATTGGATTATTTATCTGGTAGGCCTAGTGGTGAGTTATATATTTATATGTAGATTTCTATGTATTCTATGTATAACATGTTATATATATATATATATATATATATATATATATATATATATATATATATATATATATATATTTCTGTGTAGGGAATTGAATGTACTACAACATGTTTATTGATTTGGGGGTAAAACATTTGACAAAAAAGTTATATACTAAATACTGTGAAATTTTTTTTTCCAAAAACGCAAAAATAGCAAAACATTCTTTTATTTACCGTACATTTATTTATAAGTGATAACAATTTTTTACCATCAACTTTATGACTTTTTGGATTCCTTAATTCATTAGCTTTTCAAATATGTGTATATCATTATTAGTATATACAGTATTACATGACTTATTAAACTAACACCGTACAGTTTACATATATTTCGGGTTTCCGTTTATTATTATATTACGCCTCTAAAACTTGCAAAAAAATTCTTTTCACAACATGTTATATATTTCCATGTAGGGAATTAGATTGTTTACAAAATGTATATAATGAATTTTCCATAAACAATCTGTCGAAACAATTTTACCGAGGCTGTTTTTGAAATTTCTACAAAAAAAATTTGTTTCCCCCTTTACCGAAAAAATATTTTCCTATATCTTTTTTATTTTTAGTATTTCTAGATTCTCCTGTTCTTTCCGAACTAAATGAATGTGAGGTTGGCTAAGTTTACTTCTACAATTGAATTTAAACGAATTTTCAAAAGAAAGGTCTGCAAAATCGCCTAATCTGCTTGGCCGTTTCCCACTTCAACATTAGGCCACTGGTAGGGTTAAAATTCCATTTGGTCCTATAGGGACAATATTTATTTTGAAAGAAAAAGTTATTTCAAAATGAGAACATTATTTAGGACACTTAAGTTTGAGACCAAACATGCACTGATATAAAACAATAGTCAAACATCATAGGCTACATAGCTGTACACAATCTACAATTTATTTAGATAATAAGGTAATTTGGGGGCGTGCTAGTAGTCAAGAATTCGAGTTCATGTTTTTTTTATAGACTTCCCCCAAAAATGGAAAGATCAATTAGAGTATATTTCCCCGCCAATTTACAGTAGATCATTAACGGTTACAGAATGAATAAATGTAGAACGGACTATTTCATATCGATATTGGACCGTAAATAACGATTAAACTTCTTAAAGTATGCCAACAATTATCATTGGCTAGCCAAAACGATGACCGGATCAAGAAATATAGGCTAGAAAAGACGGCCAATATTGGCCAATTTAACTGTGTAATATTGACAGTAAACGTATAACAGACCTCTCATGATAACAACTACAAATAATGAACGGCAACATAACCAATTTATCGGCTGAAAACAGGCAAAACCAGTTTAAATACCTGCTTTATCGTTAATGCACATTGTTGCAATAGCAACTAGTTTTGACTTCTTTAAAAGTCTTCATTAAGCCTTCCAAAGATATTGTTATCTTCATCAGAATTATAGTAAAAACATGAACATTTAAGCACAAAAGTTTTGACTTCTTTAAAAGTCTTCATTAAGCCTTCCAAAGATATTGTTATCTTCATTAGAATTATAGTAAAAACATGAACATTTAAGCACAAAACACAGACACAAACATTACATGAACACGCTACATTTAAGGCCGATTTTTATCAAGGGCCGACCAATTTACGGCCGTGGCTACCGATGAGCCTGCCTACTTGTGCATTGTATTGAGCATAATTTTGTGCTACGGCTGTTAGGTTACATAACTACAACGTAATGGTTTTTTTAGTTAACTTAAGGAAGCATTGGAGATGGAATTTAATCAAAGAAAGTAGGCTTACAAAATAATAGCTGACTGAACTAATCCAAGGCTGCAGTTTCCTAGACGTGTAATAGATGCGCTGCGGCTTATATCTAGGCAGCAGAAGCAGCAGTCTTTCATTCAGTTGTTTCATAGACTGCGTAGAAAACACTGAGTTGAGCATAACATAGTTTCTTCGAACTTCAATCCACACGACATGTCTGTAACGCAGCTTATCTCACAGTTGAGCTATTGGTGCGCACTTATGAGATGTGCACGTACTTGATACGTCGCTGAGGAAACCGCTTATACGATACTCTATTAGACAAGTTTGCTGTGTCTTAGATGTGCATACGTAGGTCATCTATTACGCTTCAAGGAAACAACAGCCTAACCGCTGCAGAACTATAAGTTATAAGTATGCAGCCTATGGTTTGCAAGTATCAAATCTTAGTGGAAGTAAGGTAACCTATCGTCAGGACAGGCCCAAGCAAAGTTGCAAGCAGCTACTGTTATTCAGAAGGTATTTAGGGGCCCTTAGGCAACCCTAAAAAGAAATAAATGTCCTCCCAAAGCCGTACGTCAGGCTCCCTGCTCCTGTACACTTCCACTGTGATCTGAACCTGAGTGGGCAACATTAACAAACGCCGCATCGCCGCTTTGCAATGCCGCTTTCTGATGCTCGTGTGAATCGGGCCTAATTTTTGCTTCACATTTATATATTTACCAAAGAGTGAAAAGTGAGAGCAACCTCCAATGATTTTGCTTTAAGTGTAATGCCAACTTGTAGCCTATTCCACGCTGCAGCAGTTAGGTTAGGTTACGTTACATTACCAAAGGTTCCTACAATTGTAATATACAGAGTATAGTATATAAAAAATCATTATGAAGTACGCCAATGAAACCCACTGCCCACTGCGGCTGTTAAGTTAGGTTTCATTATCATGTAAGTACTATAGACCTCAGATTATCTGGACTAATGTGGAGGCTTATTGATCCGGATAGGAAAATATCCAGATAATCTGAAGCTACTATAACATTAAATAATAACGATTGAGACACTAGCGCCTGCAATATTGGTGCTGCAAATTGAGTGGAAAGAATGTAAAACAGAACAGACATGAGAATTTCAGCCAACGTTAAGCAAAATGAATGGTCAACAGTAATGACCGCGAAATGCTGGTTGCTTGAGCATGCGCTACAAGCGTAACTGTACGATGGCTTACTTTATAATGCAGTTTCTGTGATACTTTTCCATGCGTACATTAATGTATTGCGGTTGCGTCCAAGACTTGAAAGGCGGCAGCGCAGAAATAAAATCACCTTTTTACTATTAATTAAAAAACAATTTACTTCAGACAACCTCGTCCAGTTAATCTTGGATGCGGATGAGTCGAGTTCGGATTATCCGAGGTTTACTGTAAACTGCAGCAGCAATGAGGGCAGCTTGTCATGCTGTCATCATTATTATTAATTAGGCCTAACACTTGACTACAAGCAGCAATCAAAATACAAAATTTATAAATAGGCCTAGGCCCAAGCAACAAATAAGTAGGCCTAATCAAATGTCGGCTTGTAAAATAAGATAACAACTAATAAAACTAAATTTGGAAAATGAGATCGCTGAAAATTATGTGTTTTTATCAGAACAAGAACAGCACTCCTCGCCCCGATAGTGACATTCCTCTGACCCAGCGGGAACCTTGCTCATGACAGGTAGTTTACAATGGCACAAGCAACAATTGTTCCACAGGTATAAGTTGACCCACCCGCCATTGCGTATTCCCATTTTGTGATTTTTCTAGGACTACATTAATAATTAGTGCAAACAGCTTCCAAGTTATACCTGACCATACTAATAGTTAATTCAGTAGGCCTAGTACATGTTTGGGTTCCACAGAACCATGTTCAAAACGCAGTTAAACAAATGTAGCAGATTGCCAGTTGTTGTCATTAAGATCAAAATAATACATATGAACAAAGACAATTTGGTACTTTGGTATTATACGGATGCCACCCTTATACAGCGCGCTGCGGCAGTTATGCTAGGATGGGTTATCATAAAAATGATTGTAGGACTTTCCTTGTTTCGTTACAAATCGAATGATACCTGATGAGTCATACTTCCGGCCTCCAAACCCCCTCCAAATAGGCCAAGGTCAGGTCGTTGACCGGAGCGCGCGCATCACCTGTCACCGCCTGTATCTGGGTCAGTGTCATGAGTGATTTATTGCCGTGCACTACGTTACATTTGTTTTCATAATGAGTGACGTTCATTTGGTGTGGGATTTACCTCGAAATGAATAGGAAACCGTACGTATTTTTATGATAACCCATCCTAACATAACTGCCGCAGCGCGCTGTATATTTTGCGGAGTACAAGTGGCGATCGGGTGTGGCTGCTAGCGGCGGCGACGCATTCAACACGATCCTAGCGGACATCGCTGCCTTTTGGGAGGCACAACACAAAGACCGCTCATCAGAATGATGTAAAGTTTTTACAGTAGGTCAATAAAAGTACGTTTTTTCGAATTATGTAGTTATCCTTTGTATCCGGTAAAAATTAACCTCCAAAAATAGTGGCATCCGTATAATACCAAAGTACCGACAATTTCAAGACATGATACATGTAGCCTATTAGACAAAAAACCGGACGCGGTAGCTCAGAGGTATAGCGCTGGTCTTGCAAGTCAGCCATGGTCAAGCGTAGGTTTGATCCTAGTCGATTGCAGTGATAATTTGTCACAAGCGGTTACCACTGCTTTGCCCATGAAACTAATGCCGTTATCAGTACCTTGCTGTCTATAGATCACCGCACAGGCCTCTTGGCCAATGGCAACGGGCAGTTAGGTTTTTTATTTTTTTAAATAAATAAATAATAGGACTAGCATACAAATTTATTAGTTGGACTCATGGCTATAATCAGGGCCGTACTCAGCTATCACAGGCCCCTGGAGAGGCCTGAGGGTGTGGGACCTTGTCGTCGTCCGGATCATTTTTTTCAGACAACACCTACTGTTGGCGAGTTACGAGAAGAGCCCTGGGCTGATTCGCAATACACCCATGTGTTCCTGCGGTATCACTCAATTTGAAGGCACTAATTTAAATAATTCCTGTCTGCGAGAGTTAAATGTCATATCATCAATCAGCTGTTTTATAGCGATGAAAAACAATATTGTTTATTTCGTAATAAGGATTGTTGTTGTTGGAACGTCAACTATTAAAGCAATAGACGGATTTTTCAGTACAATTTAACAAGTTTATAGCTTTCCTTATATTATTTATACTTTATGTTCTCTTCATCTCATCTTTATACATTTATTTACAATGCATTTGTGTTATCCTTAGGTTTTATCATTCTTTCTTTGCCTTGTGAAATGGTAGGTGTTCGGAAACGTGGTTCTACAATACACAGTGAAGCAAGGGAAGTTATCAGAAGTGTAATTGAGTGTTGTGACAGAGAAGCGAGTGGAAAATCATTAACTGAACCGCTGGAAAAGGCAACCGAAAGGGCAGCTACATATTGTAATGTTTCAAAATCAACCGTCAAAAGAATTCGGAAGGAAGGGAAGAATACTCCTAATGAAAAACTGTCTTCACCTGGAAAGAAAAGAAAACGACCTGAGCATCGAAATGCAGTTGTGGACGATTTTGATAGGCGTGTTATCCTGGATACAATTAGAGATTTTTATGTTAATAAAAGTGTTGTGCCAACTTGTAAAAAATTGTTACCCGTTCTAAACGAAAAAATTGGTTTCAAATGGGGAGAATGGACTCTTCGCGTGTGTTAAGGGAAATGGGGTTTAAATGGAGAAAATGTGCATCGAAAAGAAAGATTTTAATTGAACGTGACGATATTGTTTATTGGAGGTTCGAATATTTGCGCCAAATCAAGAGCTACAGAGACAATAAAGTTAAGATCTTTTACTTAGATGAAACGTGGATCGATGGCAACTTAACGTTTCGAAGGTGTTAGCAGAATGACGTCGTAGACGGAGTGTTGCCCGATATAAACTCTTCAAACCGCCTAATTGTGGTTGACATTGGGTCAGAAGATGGGTTTTTACCTGGTGGCCGTCTTATTTATAAGGCTAACTGCTCGAAAGGAGATTACCATGGGCAAATGAACTCCAAACTTTTTGAGAAGTGGATTAGAATGCATGTATTGCCAAATCTACCTGACAACTCAGTACTCGTAATTGACAATGCCCCATATCATACAGAACAAGATGATAAACCCCCTAATAAATCGTCGACAAAAAAATGCATGGTTGAGTGGCTGCAAAGGCACGGTGAATGTTATGAGGAAAAGTCAACCAGGAAGGTAACTCTCTATGAAGCGGTTTTACGACTTAAACCAAAAGAGAAGCAGTTTAAAGTGGACAAGTTGTTAAAAGGAATCCGGTCACAGTGTATTGCGACTTCCCCCTTACATGTGTGACCTGAACGCAATTGAATTTGTTTGGGCCCAAGTGAAACATCATGTTCGCAGTAAGAACACATCTGGAAACATGTCTCTAACAGCGCTGCAAGTTCAAGTTAATGAAGCTATGGACAGTATAACACCTTCAGACTGGAAAAAGTACATCGATCATGTAAAAAATAATGAAAAGCATTATTGGATTAAAGATGGAATTATGGAAGATGCAGTTGATCAAGTTATTGTACGTCTTGGAGGTGATAGTGACAGTGAAACAACCATTTCTTCTAACGACGAAAATGACATTGAAAATGAGTCATTTGATGAACTGTCTCACCTTTTACAGGATGGAGAGGAGGATGTTTAAGTCGTCAAATGAACAAAAAATAGAATAAAACGAATGATTTATTTGTTATTTTATGCTATTCGGTCCACAAAATCACAGTCCTACTTTGTGTTTAAAATGTTATAAGAAATTAAATTATTAATTAATAATTACTGATTTATTATGGTTTACGATTTTTATATTAGTTAATATATAGTTTATTTATGTAAATGATAATTTTACATGACCAAAAATGAACGTTGATTTTACGTTCTGGTATCCGAATTCATGCAGTGCCCGAGGACTGTGCAAGCCGAGCTCCAGCACGGGGCGCATTGCCCTGAGGGCCCCCCCCCCAGTGGCGCGTTGCACTAAACTGTTATAAAAACACCGCAGATTATTTGATTTTTTTACGATTTGATCTCTTTGTAGAACTTAACCTTGTATTTTATTTAAAAGTTTAAGTTACCGTACGTCTACAGATTGAAAAAGATTTGCAGTAACAAAATTAACTTTTTCACGGAGTGTGATCAATTTTCTTCCAGATCTTTGAACCGACAAAATGACTGATGGTATTGCTACTAATTACTACTAATGAATAGGGCAATGTACTCACTATTTCCAGTATATGGAAGTGGCATTCATTATTTAGGCTTACAAATGTAAAATAGTTTACCCAAAACAAACCTTTTAACTTGCCAACATTTTTGAGTATTTTTGTTTTAGTAATTCTTTATTTGTTGGTAGCGTATTAAAACCTAATCCAAAACACGGGATAGACTTGGTGTGGGGGGGGGGCGAAAAGTTTTGGCTTTGCCCGCCCGCTGAAAAACTAGCGGGCCGCTAGTTTGTCCGAATTTAATCGTTTATTTATTGCGTAGTCATTTTGTAACCTCCGGTATTCTGACATTGCAAGCAAACTTTACATTAAATTAAACAACTAACATTTATCAAACCGAGTTAATATAGGCCTAATTGAAACTCATATTTATTACGCACACAAAAAACTAACATACAACTTATTACGGTATACCTATGTTTTTCGTTTTCTCATAAGTCATCTTTATTGCAACATAATGTTTTACAATGTGCTGTAGATTTTTTACAGAGAAATAGTTAGATCAATGCCTCCTTTAGCGCTAATGTTATGGCCATATGGTAGTGCCTGCAACTTTTGATATGCAATTTTTTCAGGGCTCTTCTCGTAACTCACCAACAGTACCCGGCCTATAAGACCCCGGCCCGGCCCCCGGGGCAGTTGTCCCACCTGAACACGGCCCTGGCTATAATCTAATATTCTAATGATTTTTGTATGCATAGATGTTATGTAATCTTCATGACAACTGGCAGCAATTTTATGTGTGCTACTGTGTTTTGAAAATGGTTATTTTTAACTGAAACATGTCTACAACTATATATACTACAAAATTCAAACATGTTTCAAAAAGTCTTGTAAACAATTGCTCGTGTTCAACATCTGTTGTACCGTATGGAGCCTTATAACCTATAGTATAAACAAATACAATGTCTGGACATTATTTAACAAATTCTGAAACATTTCCTAGTGATTGAGCGGTTCCTCTGATTTAGTTGAGACCAGTTGAATTGCATCCTGCCTTCATCACCGCAATCTTAAGCTTTGGGGAGATGTTTTTCGGTACTTTGGTATTATACGGATGCCACTATTGTTGGAGGTTAAATTTTTACCGGATACAAAGGATAACTACATAATTCGAAAAAAACGTACTTTTATTGACTTACAGTACAAATTTTACATCATTCTGATGAGCGGTCTTTGTGTTGTGCCTCCCAAAAGGCAGCGATGTCCGCTAGGATCGTGTTGAATGCGTCGCCGCCGCTAGCAGCCAGACTCGATCGCCACAGGTACTCCGCCAAATATAAAACGCGCTGCGGCAGTTATGTTAGGATGGGTTATCATAAAAATACGTACGGTTTCCTCTTCATTTCGAGGTAAATCCCACACCAAAAGAACGTCACTCATTATGAAAACAAATGTAACGTAGTGCACGGCAATAAATCACTCATGACACTGACCCAGATACAGGCGGAGACGGGTGATGCGCGCGCTCCGGTCAACGACCTGACCTTGGCCTATTTGGAGGGGGTTTGGCCAGGTTTGGCGGCCGGAAGTATGACTCATCAGGTATCATTCGATTCGTAACAAAACAAGGAAAGTCCTACAATCATTTTTATGATAACCCATCTTAACATAACTGCCGCAGCGCGCTGCATAAGGGTGGCATCCGTATAATACCAAAGTACCTGTTTTTCTCCAGCAAAAAAGGAATGTGTATAAGTTACGCTGATAAAGAAGAATCAAAACACATACCTATAATAGCAGACAGTTAAGTTGACAGATAGGCTGTAGCCAATAGCACAGTTATACGCTGTCACTGTTGCCATAGATAAATAAGTTATCATTAGAATGTTATTCCGATCAGCTGGTGAAGATTTTTGGCAATGCAGTATGTCTACTATTGGTTGGTCTACTGATCTCAGTTGATGGCCTGGCAAACCAGGCCCTCAACTGGTGTTGCCATTTTTTCATTTGGCCAAAACCTTACACGAGCCCCACTGGGGGAATACCCTCCAGTAGAGCAGGGGGACGGGAGGGGCCCCCCGGAAAATTTGGTAGAATTTTATCCTAAAAGTAATCAATTTAAGCCTCTTTGGCTGCTAACACCACCTTTCTACCCAGAACATAGTTGATTTTCTGATGAGCTGTTGTTTTAAATTGGTTATGTGTAATAGAATAAAATGTGTATTAAATCAAATTTGTGATTTGTAATAACAATTGTAAACTACTAGTGTTAAAAGCATTAAACGTAAACGGCAGGTGTATGAAATCTATAGGCCTAAATAGTCATTTTTCCATTAACTAAAATGGAAAAATAAATTTTAATTTTAAGCTTTATAAACTAATGTAAAATAACAGGTAAATAAAAAGAATATACATTAGGTTATTGGTGGTTTTATGTTTACACAAAATTACCCTAAATATTAATCTAAACTCCGGCTGAATAGGCTGGAATCTATTCATTTTTAATTAATTGTAACCCTATTTCTTATCAACAAAACTGGACATTTGTCATCCGGTTGGACGTTCCAACCAGGCACCGGACACAGACGAGTAAAACCTAACTGTCCAGACAAAAACCGGACGGTTGGCAACACTAACCTCAACTGGCAACTTAATTGACCGCTAAGTTATTACAGATAATTAATATAAGTTCATTTTTTTCCAGCCCTCCCTGACTTCCGTTTTTAACCCTAGCAGAGGTCTGTGAAGTTGGCCTACCCATATCAGCTTACCCAGTTTCTTTTATATCTCTCGTTAGTTCCCATAAACATATAATTAGTTCATCAATATTAACCCTGTTAAAGCCTTAAATCAATGGGTAGGATAGGCCAACTTCACACTATGAAAGGTAGCTTACCCACATATAAACTAAATAATTAATATTTCTTTATGTCTATCGTTAGTTCTTCGTTAGTTCCTGTTAGTTCCCTCATAAATACCGTTAGTTCAATAACAGCAATGCTTTTACAGCCAAAAATTCAAAATGGGTAAGCTAATATTCCAATGTAAGTAGTAGCCTAGCTACCCATGATGACATAAGATTATTAATATTTGTTAATGTCTATCATTAGTTCATTGTCAGTTCTTGTTAGTTCCCACAAAAATATCTTTAGTTAAAACATAGGAACCATTTTACGGCCAAAACTAAAATTGGGCATGCCAACTTCACACCATGAAAAGTAGCTTACCCACAATTAAAATACATCATTTATATTTCTTTATGTCTATTGTTAGTTCTTTGTTAGTTCCTGTTAGTTATCATTAAAACATAGTTATTTCATCAATATTAACCATGTTAAAGCCTTAAATCACTGGGTAGGCCAACATCACACCATGAAAAGTAGCTTACCCACAATTGAACTACATAATTCATATTTCTTCATGTCTATCGTTATTTCTTTGTTAGTTCCTGTTAGTTATTATAAACATATAGGTATTTCATCAATATTAACCATGTTAAAGCCTTAAATCAATGGGTAAGCCAACTTCACACTATGAAAAGTAGCTTACCCACAATTATTCAACATAATTCATATATCTTTATGTCTATCGTTAGTTCCCTCATAAATACCGTTAGTTCAATAATATTAATGGTTTTACAGCCTAAAATTCAATGTTGGTTAGCTAACATTCCAAAGTAAGTAGTAGCCTATCCAAGTTGACAAAAGATTATTAAAAGCCTTTTATGTCTGGCATTAGTTCTTCGTTAGTTATTGTTTGTTCCCTCATATATACCAATAATAAGTTATAATAATTATAATTATTAAGTTATAATTTAAAGAAAAATTACTGAAAATAACTGATATACCGGTACCTAATTATCATTTATGTCATCTTCACTTATACCAGACAATCGGGGAATTGTACAAAGAAAAAAACGCTACCTACAATATCCTAATTAAAAAATATTGTAATCACGTTCATATTATAACTAGGCTATTCAGAAGAGTCTTGTCTGTAATATAACTAACTTTAATATACCAATACAGATAAAAGTTACTAATCAAAATTATCAGCATTGCACAAAGATCTGACTGTTAGCCTACTTAAAATAAACATATACTTTTGTATAATACTGATTCTCCCACTCCCATAAATGGGTAGGCCAACTTCACGCTACGAAAAGTAGCTTACCCACAATTAAACTACATAATACATATTTCTTTATGTCTATCATTATTTCTTCGTTAGTTCCTGTTAGTTCCCTCATAAATACCGTAGGTTCAATAATATTAATGGTTTTACAGCCAAAAATTCAATGTTGGTTAGCTAACATTACAATGTATGTAGTAGCCTACCCATGTTGACGAAAGTTTCTTGAAGATTGTTTATGTCTCTCGTTAGTTCTCTGTTAGTTCCCTCATAAATACTGTTAGTTCAATAATAATAATGGTTTTACATCCAAAAATGAAATGTTGGTTAGCTAACATTCCAATGTATGTAGTAGCCTACCCATGTTGAATTTTCGGCTGTGAAACATTATTATTATTATTGAACTATCAGCATTTATAAGGAAAATAACAGGAACTAACGAAGGAATAACGACAGACATTATAAGATGTCAATGATCTTATGTCAACGTGGGTAGGCTACTACATACATTGGAACGCTAGCTAACCAAAATTTAATTTTCGGCTGTAAAACCATTATTATCGTTGAATTATCGGTATTTATAAGGGAACTAACAGGAACTAACGAAGAAATAACGAGAGACGTGAACAAATTTCAATAATCTTTCGTCAATATGAGTAGGCTACTACATACATTGGAATGTCAGCTAACCAACATTGAATTTTTGGTTGTAAAAACATTGATATTATTGAACTAACCGTATTTATGAGGGAACTAACAGGAACTAATGATAGACATAAAGAAATATGAATTAAGTAGTTTAATTGTGGGTAAGCTACTTTTCATAGTGTGAAGTAGGCATACCCTTTGATTTAAGGTTTTAACAAGGTTAATATTGATGTACTAACGATATTTTTATGAAAACTAACAGGAACTAACGAGAGATATAAAATAAACTGGGTAAGCTGATTTGGGTAGGCCAACTTCACAGACCTCCCCAGCAGTGGCCTAATGTTGAAGTGGGAAATGGCCAAGCAGATTTGGTGATTTTGCAGACCTTTTTTTGAAAATTTGTATAAATTCAACCGTAGAAGTAAACCTAGCCAACCTCATAATTTATTCATTTAGATCGGCAAGAACAGGAGAATCTAGAAATAAAATAAAAAAGATCTAGGAATTTTTTTTTGTAAAAATAAAAAAAATGGATTTTTTTAGAAATTTCAAAAACAGCCTCGGTAAAATTTGCTCTACAGATTTTTTATCACTGCCTAAATCACCCTCTAAATTGTCATCAATGTTACTAAGTTAATAATACTTTCTTCAAGAGCACCCCGAATGTCACTATAATCCATTTTTGCGTAAATTCGGGTAAATAAATAATTAAAACACTCTTACATAACTGACAGCGGTAAAACAATAACATAGCGTGCCATTTTGGACTGGGACTGGACATTGCATATTTCAGATGTCGTCATAGTGTCAACAAAAACACAACACATCAAGACTGATATAGGAATAAAGCCTAAAATCTGCTGTTTACAGTGATACCAAATACAATACAGTTTGGAGTGAGCCAAACAAACTGACTGAGACTTCGTAAACAGCTGCGCAGTTGCCGATTAGGCATATAAACGCGATTTTCTGATCCGTCCAATTTGGTCCCATTGGCCATTCCACAAAAAAACCAGAAACACCGGTTTTCATAAAATCATATAACCTGTCCAACCAATACCAACATAAAACGCTATTCTTCAGCTGTGCATTGGTACCAACCGCATCTTCCTGCGAGAAAAATTACTCGAGCTGGGTAATTTCAAAAATATTGTGTTTTGCCATTGTCAGAGCGTCGGCTGCAGCAATTGCGTTGCGCCAAAAAATCCTTCTATTTCTAATCGTCGTAACATTATTATACAGCTGCTACTTGGTTCATTTATGTAATAAAATTAAAGTTCAGAATGTGATCTTTAGAATGATATATATATATTGAGCACTTTTGAGTTTATTATTATTGGTTTTTTAACGTTACAAAATTTTCAGTCATATCCGACCAACCAATTTGGTCAGTGGCCACTCTAGGCGACATAAAAATCTGACCAAATTGGTCGGATGGCCACGGCTAGGGTTAATGTAATTCTTGCCTAGTGCTTGTTTTATTGTTTTTAGAACAACTGTTTGATTAGCATATTACGTGTTGTTATTACTTACGGGATGTAATAAAAGAAGTCTTACAACACTTAAAATTATATTTTCACTTAAGTTACACTGTATTCAAATAACAGATGATGCCTACAAGGCTATCGATTTTGACCAGTCTCATCAGTCATTATCAGGCCAATGATCAGTATCAGAGTAAATATATTTTTAAGTGTTATAAGACATCTTTTATTACATCCCGTGTGTTTTAAGATTCAACCAAACATGACTGATGTTATTTAATATGCAATTTTTATGGCGTTACCAAATGCATAATGTATGTCCTAAAATAAACTTAACTGGCAAAATAAATTATTCTTGACATAAAATATAATTGCTCAAAACTTATTTATAACGGTTTTATTTCAAGCGCACCTGACTAGGATCAGTCTGGCGAAAAGAACAAGGACAAGAACATCATTAATTTGCGAGTACATATGTACACCAACCATACAGCACAGGTAGGCCCTAACCATAAAGGTAATTTCTGTATTTTGATTGGAGGGGCATCATGGATGTGATCGTGATTACTGTGACTTTCCATATATTACAATAATATGTTCTCCAAATTATTGGGGGGGGCGCAACTACCCTCCCCCACCATTGCCACCCAGAATTACACCTATGGGCCCTTACAACATTTAATACAATGTAAAGGTTGATAAAACTTTATAATTCACCCATGTTTTAAAATTTCGCGGTTAAAGTAAATGTAGGTCACGTGACTTAGCAATCCTCCCCCCACAACAACCTTGATCAAAATGAAGCACAACTCTTTTGATGTTTCACGGGAAAACAGTATGTAAAAACAATATATAATGTTAACCTATAATAATTATGTCACTACATTTAAACGGTTTAGTTTTATTTTTCAAAAAGCCACAATTACTACTTTTCTAAATATTAATAAGAACTACTTTATCGACAATCGCGGAAGGTTACGCGCTAACACTTCACACGCCACCACTGATGCAGACGACAAGAGTGACTGTCGGAAGTTTCAGGGAGAAAAGAGGTGTCTGTAGTCTCTGTCCGTTCGATTCAAAATTTCACGTCAAACTCGTAGATATTCGTTTGAAACTTGTTTTGAAAAGTTGCCCGGCAACACCAAGAATAGTTTAGTAGGCAGATCCGAGAGAAAAGTGATTTTTTCTAGTGTAATCTGCAAATCGTAAACCGTTTGGTGTCGGATCACCAAGTGCGCAGCATAATAGTCGTTTCAATATGGCCACCGTGTTTTGACAAAAGTGTACCTGCCAAAACAGCCATCAGTAAATATTTGGAGCATTTGGATCTAAAAATAATAAATTATTTCTAGCAAATTAAAAATAATTTACATTTTAAAATTTTAAGTTCTCGCAATTCGGGTATTGTGATTTAAACCGGCCCATGTTTCCCACCATGCTTTCTTCAGGCGTCCATTGACGACCTCGGAAGTGTTACAATTAATAAAATAGTGTCGGTAAAAAAACATTTCAGAAGCTTTAAAATATTAACACGCAACCTGGAAATCCCTCAAAAT
Source organism: Allygus modestus (assembly GCA_963675035.1). Classification (NCBI taxonomy): domain Eukaryota; kingdom Metazoa; phylum Arthropoda; class Insecta; order Hemiptera; family Cicadellidae; genus Allygus; species Allygus modestus. The sequence goes on along the minus strand of OY776113.1, from coordinate 13,261,900 downwards.
TAATCCTTATGTTATTTAAATTAACGAGTTAACCTAAATACACAGTATTGACTATCCACACAAACAAATCCACTACCTAGAGCAGTATCCATCTGTAAACATTAGTTTAGTCTCTTAGTCAAGTTAAAAATAATTAAACTAGAGTGAAAATTTCAGAACAATCAATCAGGGTACATAATACAGCTGATCAATTTATGTTTTAATTTAGGTTTATGTTCTTTTCCATTTAGAGCACCTTGACTAAAACACCAACACTGTATCATTAAACTGATTACATAGATATCTAGCTCTTGCTAATCAATTCCCCTGAATTAATAAAAAATTTAGAGAGTATACTTATGACAGCTTGTGTTCAGTTGGGGCAAAATTCTAAAATATATAGCCTTTCCAAGTGGCTGATGAGTTAGTTGGGCTTGTTGGCATGGTAGCCTAAGGTTTCTCCATCAGTTAAATGTTGGCCTATTTACACTAACATACAATGTAGTTACAGTAGTCAGGCTAGCGTTAATTTAAATTAACATGGGTTTTCGGAAATAAGAAACCCCTGAAAGATAGTTGTGGGAGGTAAACTTTTCTTTATTGTTGTCAAAAGACGGTACCTATTGCGATCGTGATTTTTTTAAATTTTAAGTAGGCCTCGTCTCATTGTTAACCTAAAACACTTTTTCCAAACAAATCGCACTCTGCTAAATAACTAATGTCCCGACGTAACTTCAATAAATACAAGTTTGTGAAACGTGTTAATTCAACTTAATCGCGTGTATTTACAGACGATTAAAAGATGTGGACTACAGAATCTTGCCTCTGAAAAATGTTTAATAAAACTTTAATGACATCAAAATAAACTTACCTGACTCGGATCTCTTCCCCTCTTTTCCAAATCTATCCTTTTTTCCATAGCGAAACAGAAAGACGATGACTTATCCGGCACTGAACAACGAGAGACACAGCACTACACACCAAGCTAGAGTTGAAGGCAGGAATGACTGCCGTAGGGATAGTCGGCAGTCGCAACGTATTCGCCGCGCAGCAATGGCGGCCTAGAGGGGTTCACACAATAACACGGCGGTGAACGCGGGAAACAAACCCGTCTCTAGTCATTTTTGATTAAATCAATCAAAAATTCTTTTTCTTTCTTGACCGAATGTTTTTAGTTATATTTTCATTAAAGACACTCAGTTGTAAGTAATTTTTTTAGTAAAAACAAAAGTAACAATGTTATGGATTTAAAAGCATTCGTCGCACTGTTTTCATGTAGGTCGCGGCGGGACTTTTAAAAGTTAAAAGCCCTGCTTCTTCCGCAGTTAGGAAGCTAACTCAATTGTTTACAATGTGGATTCCAACTATTGAGTCATTTATTATCACTGTGTCATTGGATATTATGAATTTCAGTAACAAATACGCTTTTTCAATGTTCTGAGTGTCGTCAAGACGCAATGTAACATAAAACTCAAGACATCCAGATATCATTCTTCAAATTTAATAAAAAATCAACATCGGTATATACGACGTAAGACTGATAAACGATCTAATATGTATTTCTCCACTATTTTTCATATATAAAATAAATATTTATGATAAATAAAATAGCAACTATAATATAACTGTCAAATAACAACATTTTTGAGGCTTATATTTTGTTACACTTTTAGATGCCGTTTTTATTAGCGAATTTCCTTTATAGGGAAGAAGCTATTACCGTAGTCAGCATGGTTAGACCTAGGCCCGGGACCATGATAACTTTTCGTTTTGAAGTCCCCAGACCCCAAAAACACCATTCGTTTGAAACTATGTATATATATACATATATGCCCGTGAGCACGATAACTCTCGTAAAAATTATCCGATTTTGATTAAATTTGGTATAAACGTGTAAAGCAGCATCTATGACTTTAAGTTCGAAAACCAGACAGATCAACCTTTCCGAAGGGATATTTTGGGGGGGTTTTGCACCCCAAAAAATTTTTTTGAGTTTGTACATATAATTTTTGGAAAAGTCAAATGTTAGTTTTTTCTATTGGAATCAGCTTAAAAAGACGCACAATTTGGTGTTTTGATCATTGCTCTACGTCAAATGGTTACAGAGATATTGAAAGTGCTAAACACAGTACGTTGTCCAATGTTATTCTTATGGAGAATAAGAAAAATTGTATATCTCGCTTATTTATCAACTTATCCTGATGAAACTTGGTATAATGCTTCATATCGTTGTGGTCTATTGATATTTGCACTAAAAAATATTTGTTGGCTGACAGTTCCCGTAGCAGCAAACCTGCGTACTCAGCTCCCATGGTATTCTTATGGAGAATAATTAAAATGTCATAAATCGTTTATTTATGAACGTATGTTGATGAAACTTGGTATGTGGCTTTATGTGGTATTAAGATACATATATATGCATCGGAAATTCGCTGAGTATGCAGGTTTGCTGCTATGGGGATATTTTATATTAAGGTCAACGTAGTCAATGTGTATAAATTCACAAAAGTTCATGAATTTCAAATAAATTTTATAGCCAATTTCCTAATATGGAAGAAGCTATTACCATAGAAGGCATGGGCATGGTAACTCTTAAGCCCGTGACCATGATAACTTTTCGTTTTGAGGCTCCGAGATGCCAAAAATACCATCCGTTCAAATTGCTATATACAGGGTGTTCCCGAATTTTAAAATATGGTTATTTAGGTTAAAATGAGTAAAAAAGTTCTTATAAACATAGGTCCTAAAGTGCCTCGTTTTCCGTCTATCTGTCTGTATGTGTTTTTTACATAATCGACCATGTCGTATTATACACTGCGTATCTCATGTTTGGCGAGATTTTCATTTCCCTCCGCCATTATGAATCGCTGTAGAAATAAGACGATGACCGCACAGCAACGAGACTCGGCTCATACTTTGGAGGGGAGGAGAATGGATACCACCAAACACACAACATCACATCACACACTCAAGGATAACACACACTGGATTGGGTAACACACGCAATCGCGGTGATAGGGGAGCTGTGCTAGGTGCAGCAAGCAAACGTTCTTTACTTTCTGGATGACCCTAATGTATTGATGAAACTTGGTATGTTGCTTCACCTTGTGGAGTTATATTGATATTTGTATAAAAACCCATTTATTGTGTTCCTTGGTGCAGCAAACCTGCGTACTCATACCCCATATTATTGTTAGGGGCCATGCATATATTATGTCATGCCTCACTCCGGGGGGGGGAGGGGGTGAGGCACATCGTGACAGACCGTGACATATGTGTCAGTTACAGAGTGATGAAATACTGTACCCACTATCCAGTACTTAATAATTAATTAGTGTGACAAGGGGAAGGGGGTTGTGAGCAGTGTGACAAAGGGGGGGAGGGGGCAAAAAGGGCTGAATATAGCGTGACCATGGAGGTAGTATTACCGGAGAGGACAAGCCAATGCTTTAACATTAGGGCCGATGAAGCCAGGCACGCCCCCTCGCAACTGGCAATAAGATGGCAAGCGAGTCAGTAAGATGGCAAAAGCGCTCCCGTTTAGCATTGGAAAGATAGGGAAAAACGCGTCTCGCGCTTAGTTGCATTAGAATTTCCGCCAACCTAATTGGTTTTTGGGCAAATGGCTTTTTGATTCATATTCCTTATTAAATTCTCGAGACGTTGATACTAAATATTACCAAATATATCATATAAATATTTAGTAAATGGAATAGAAACTTAGAAGGAGTATTTAAAACTCTCGACATGCATTTACTTTAATTACGCTTTTGGACAGTATCTGACCAGGCCCGCCAAGAGGGGGGGCAAGGGGGGCAGTTGCCCAGGGGCCCAGACTGTTTGGGGGGCCCCGGGAAAAATATGTTGTCTAAAATAAAGGTCACCAACTTTTGGATCCGGACGCAACAAGGGCCCGTGAAGGGGGGCCCATACTCTAATTTGCCCAGGGGCCCGAAATTGCTCTGGGCAGGCCTGTATCTGACTTGTTTATTCAAATAACCTATTTATTTGTGTTCCTAATGAGTTGCTCGAATCTTTAATACCAAATTTATGCATATAGTTTGGTGTTTTCACAAGTAAAATTTATGATAGTAAAAAATATATTTTGAAAACTCTCAACCCGTGCTCACTTGAATTAGGTTACTACCCAATATAAAGTGATATGGCCAAAAAACTAGTAATTCATGTTGCTTACCAACTGCTTAAACTTTTAATATGTACCAATTTTAACCATGTTTGATTTTTTTAAATAAAAAAATATATAACTACTCTTATAGTTATATAAATCTTTGGACCCGCACTTCCTTTAAATTAGCTCCTGGCCTATATAATAGATTTTTAACCAAACAAACTAAAGGGTTTTTCCCCCTATTAAGTGCTGAAACTTTTAATACCAAATTTAACCAAGTTCGAGTGGTATATGTTTTCTAAATTTAATAATAGAGTTAGAATAATTATAGAAATATTTCAACACATGCTCTCTTTAATTAGTTTTCTTGCCAATAAAATGTATTTATACACAAATAAACTATTTATTCATGTTCCTAATTTAGTGCCCGATCAGGTAGTAACCGATATTAACCATTTCAGAGTGGTTTATGTTTAATAGAAGTAATAATTACTCAGAAGAACTATAGAAAACCCTCAACCGAAGCTGGCCTTAAATAGGTTCTTGGCCAATTTGGAACCAAATAAAAAACGAGTTCGCACGCAGCACGCTGACGTGAGGGAAGTGAATTTCCACATAAAAAACTTTTAAAACTCAAAATCAGTGTAAAAACATACATTTGTCCAATTTTTATTGAAATCTGAAAACATTGATTTTTCGGCTGTTCTGATACTCCTGGTTTCATTTACTTGCAAAGCTGGGAATACAATTTTGCACATTATAAGGTTAGGAGAAGATCCAGACAGACTTGAAAGTAGGCATGAGGTTGCTGGGGATAATAAAAGTACTTTAACAAATGAATAACAGGCTTTTCTAGTGTAAAACCCCCATAAGACAACGTACTGTGTTTAGCCGATACACATTTTCTTTAATAACTCGGTAAATATGTATGCTAGAATGACGAGAGAGGGATTAAAACTTTCGCCTCTCTAATTCCCAACTTATTACATGCATTAATTTTACATCTGGGGCTTTTCTGACCCTTTTTGGGCCCAAAAACTCAAAATTTGAAAGATTTATCCCCAAAAAATGGGTTTAGAGTTTTCCGATTGTTTTGACCAACGAACTTGTCCAACAGATTATAGAAAGGAACGTCCCTACCAAATTTGAAGTAAATCGGACAAAAAATGCGACCGCTAGAGTGCATACACATATATATATATATATGTCTATATATATATATATATATATATATATATATATATATATATATATATATATATATATATATATATATATATATATATATATATATATATATATATATATATACAATTTTGAACGACCCCCCAAAACGTGTTCAGGGGGTCACGTTAGGAACTTCTATGGTGGTCCCGGGCTTAAGTTTCACCGTGCAGGTCATGCTAATAGTTCACTTTCCAAAGGAAATTCACTAATAATCTAACGATTACCCCCCCCCCTTATTAACTGCTGAACCTTTTAATTCCAAATTTAACCAACCATATTATAGTGCAGGGGTCTCCAACCTATTTACCCTTAGGGCCAGATGATAAATCGTTGGAGATCAAGTGGGCCAGTAACATCCGGGGGATATGGAATCACCCCAAGGAGTTCGCGGTTTCCCCAGAAATTATGTAAATATAGGTGTTACATGGTGAGCTTTGTAGCATTTTTTTTACTTTGATGTTTCCTTTATTTTAACTTTGTTAAATTAATTTTTTTGTTCATTTTGACAAACTGTACTGGACTGAACAAATTGGATACAGTTTTTACTGATTTAAACGTGTTTTTCAAGGCTCAGTATGTTACGCTTACCTGAACAAATCGTAGTTGCTACTAAATCAGAAATTTTTAAACATTGTTAAAAAGGGCTTAAAGTTCTGTAACTAATGATAATTAGCTGAGTGCTTCCTACCCTGTCCCTACTCCCCTGCATTCAGGGGCGGATCCAAAAGGGGGCGGTAGGGGCAGTCACCCCCCCCCAAACCTAAGAATTTTGGTGTTTTATTTTATCATTCAAGCATACGATGACAGTTGGAATAAATCCGAATGAAAATGTAAACATCAAAAGCCTCCCGAAACCCCGTTTTTCGGTTCCGAGAGTCAAATTTTGCCGCTCCCGTCTACAAGGTTACATTAAAATTCAAACTAACGAACTTAAACTTTTTTTAAATGAAATCAAATACACACCATTAGACTGGTGAAATTTTAAACTTCCATTTTAGTATATAACACATTACTTAGATCCATGTATTTAACCTAAAAGCGTCTTACAAAAACATGGATATTCCCGAGTATCGCGAAGTTGTTGAGTTTTGCCAGTTGACAGACCGAAAATGCAGTGTTTTCAACATGGTCTTGGAGGTAAATTTTAGCAGCAAAGGTTGCTACAATTGTATTTGGTGATTATTTTTTACTGGATTTCGCCCGCCTACCGTTTGCTATCAGCGTTGTTATGTTTACTGGTTAGGTTTGATTAACCGCGTAATCCGTTGTTAGGCAATAAATATCCAGTGGCTAGGCTAGAAGCAAAAAGTGCCTCGAATTATATGTAATGAAATAAGAGGAAACAAATTAAATTAGATTGCGTGCAAACAGAAGCTCATTCGCCAAGTATTTTATTTTGTAAAAATGTGGAACGACATTTTCATTTTTCGAGTGGTTGACCTTGGCTGTCAGCCTCAATCCTAATTGTATCTTCACGTAGTATAGTTCAGTATTGCAGATTTCAAATACGTTTTGTAAATAGTTTTTCGCGTGGATAAATACTAAAATAAATTGTTTATTTAGGCATCTTACTTGTTCTTAGACGCCTACAGATGACGTAGAAAAAAGTGTAATGCATAAATATTTTATTTTTATTTACTATCGGGCGCAGTAGAACTAAAGTTAATATTTGTTGAGCTTGTTTATGAAGTTAAGATTGCTTTTTTCTTGAGTACAAGGTTATTGATATATTATGTTAACTTACTTTCATTCGTTGTATAATTTCATATAGTTAAAAACAATAATGGGGGTGCCAGGGACCATCCACAGGGAAGGGGGCAGGGGTAACTTTCGGTGACCGCCCCCCCCCCAACATGACCTCTGGATCCGCCCCTACCAGCATGCAGCCGTGACCTTCACTGAGTACACAACTGTACATGTTACACTTCTTCTGTCAACAGCTCCTTTATACAAACAAGGAAAATATCTTTACACACAGACACAGGAGGGATCGGAGACGACTGTAACGATATATTTACCAGTGGTTGATGGTAAAACTGTGAATGCCAAATATAATTTCATTCAATAACATGACTAAAAACATTTTTTAATAATTGATTTAATATTATATATTTGGCTATATATACTTGCGCTACATTTATTGGGCTAACCGCGGGCCGGTTAACAACTGTTGGCGGGCCGGATGTGGCCCACGGTCTGTAGGCTGGAGACCTCTGTTCTAGTGGTATGAGTTTTATACAAGTTTTATAATAAACTAGAAGAATTATATAAATCTTTCAACCCATGATCATTTTATTTACTTTCCTTGCCAAAAGAATGTGTTTCCACACAAATAAACTATTTATTTATTGTGCTCGATCAGGTAATCAGGTATTGCTGCTCACAGCCCCGGTAGCGTGGCGGCTGCCTCCCCTCCCCCGCAACAGTGCAGTCCGGTGCGGCTTCACTATCCGTCCGCTGTGACCGCTCCATCTATACTACCTCAATATGCATGGCCCCTTACGGAGAATACTTAAAATGTTATATATCGCTTATTTATGAATGTATATTGATGAAACTTAGTATGTGGCTTCACCTAGTTGAGTTATATTGATATTTTCATAATAACCCATATTTTGTGTTCCTTGACACAGCAAACCTGCTTACTCAGCCCCCATGTCATTCTTATAGAGAATAATTAAAATGTTATATATCGCTTATTTATGAATATTGACGAAACTTGGTATGTGGTGGCTTCACCTAGTTGAATTCTATTGCCATTTGCATCAAACTAATTGTTTGTGTTCCTTGTTTCAGCAAACCTACGTACTCTTCCCCAATGTTATTTTTATGGAGATTAATTAGAATTGTATATATCGCTTATTTGTGAATATATTTTTATGAAACTTGGTAACCAGCTTCATGTGGTATTAAGACATATATATTACACAGGTTTGCTGCTACGGGGGTATTATTAATTTATGTTCATAATTAAAGGAGACATCATTTTAGTTATTCTCCATAAGAATAATATGGGGGCTAAGTACGCAGGTTTGCTGCTACGGGAACCATGGACAAAATACCCCCATCGCAACAAACCTGCGTACTTAGCGAATTTCCAATGAATATATATGTCTTAATAACACATTAAGCCACTTACCAGGCTTCATAAGAAATATATTCACAAATAAGAGATATTTAAAATATTAATTATTCTCTATAAGAATAACATTGGGGATGAGTACGCAGGTTTGCGGCAACTAGAAACTCAAAATAATGGTTTTTTATGTAAATATCAATAGAATTCATCTAAGTGAAGTCGCATACCAAGTTTCATCCATATACATTCATAAATAGGGCCTAAACGAAATATAATATTTTAATTATTCTCCAAAAGAATAACACGGGGATCAAGTGCCTAGATCTGCTGCCTAGATCTAGCCTTAGGTAAAAATCTTTTTTGTGCAAACAACAATAAACCATAACCAGATGAAGTACCAAGTTTAAGTTTAGTTTGAATACCAAGTTTCGTCGGTTTATGTTCATAAATAAGCGGGATATAAAATTTGTCTTTTTCTCCATAATTATAACATTAGACAACGTAAGTTACTGTGTTTAGCACTTTCAATATCTCAGTAACCAATTGAGTAGAGCAATTATCAGAATACCAAATTGTGTGTTTTTTAAGCTGAATTCAATGGTGAAAATTAAAATTTAATTAAAATTTGATTTAAATCAAAATGACATACCATTAACTCCAAAAAACCCATTTTTGGGGTACAAAACCCCCCTAAAATCCCCCTTCGGATGGAGCAATTCGTCTGGTTTTCTAACTCGTTCAAATAAATGGTACTTTACACCTTTGTCCAAATTTCATCAAGATCGGACTTTTTTTACGAGAGTTATCGTGCTTACGGACACATATATATACATATATATATATATATATATATATATACATTTATAAAAATCTCAACGAATGGTGTTTTTGGCATCTGGGGGCCTCAAAACGAAAAGTTATCATGGTCTCAGGCTTAAGTCTTACCATGCCACCTACGGTAATAGCTTCCGAAGAAGTCCCAGGACTACCTTAAGACTGGTCTTTACCAGTTTTGAGGCTGACATTGGGTACAGCAAATGAGGTTGTCATTACATATGGTAGTCTTTTGGCTGTCCATTATGACTTAACTTCCCTTTCACCTTTGGTCCCTCCATTTGCAGCGGCTAGGGACAGAGTCTCCGGGTTTGGTCCCTCCTGCCAACCTGAGAATGAATGGTCCCTGGCTGTCGTACATGGATACCCTGTCAGTTGAGTTGACCTGTTGGAGGGCAAAATGAGGGTCCCCTGTTGAGAGCCTCATCCCAGCTGTCACAGGGGCACGGGAATTGGCCCTCTGAGGGGTCGATTTGGCTGCCGCCCCTTCCCACCCTTTCCTTTCCTGCTATATCCTGTCTTTCCGGTAACCTTCGCAATATTCCCGCTTGTGGAAGAGGTGACTAGCAGCAAAGCTGGGGTTTCCTAATCCGCCAATAACAACAACAACAATGGTAACAGCTTCATTCCTATAGGGGAAATTCGCTGAAATTCACCTCAAAATGTCATTTAAACAGTACTGTAATGTAATATCTTGTGTTCTAATTTTCAGTGCACACCAGAAGTTCAAAGTACTTGCTCCAGAGAAAGTGGGACAGAACAAGCTGCAAAGCTGCCGATGGCCAAAGTGTTGCAGTATCCAGAGTTGCGAGTGAATCCTTTCGGTGACCGCATCTGTCGCGTGTTCAGCTCGAGCCACGACGGTGATTGTACTTTTGAGGACCTCCTCGACATGATGTCGGTGTTCAGTGATGCGGCTCCCAAAGCTGTCAAACCCGAACACGCTTTCAGAGTTTTCGGTAAAATATTTACATATCTGGGTATTTTATGTTGCATTATAGTTACTTAGTTACGATTACAAAGATTCTTTAGAATTGAATGTAGCAAATTAGCTTAGTAATTAAACAAGGGTAAATAAAAAAGTTGTTTAAGCGTAGGAGCACTAAAATTGTTTTTTACAAGTTTATGAGCCTAAAATAGGTCTTTCTCGCTTGAGGAAAACTGTTACCGTGCAATGCGTCGCAAAGCGCGGTAATTTTCCGAAAGGGAGAAAAACACTTTACACTCTAATTACATTCTCAATTTTTCCTACAACAACAATTTTGGACCCCATACAACCATAAAAAATTCACTTTCATCCATTTTTATTGAATTAATAATATTGAGGTATAAACACTGAGTCAGTTTGCTTGGTCCAAAGCAACAATCAATCAGCTGATTATTACCGCAAGTGAGTAGAAAGTAAGTTACAGTGAAAAAACAGAAATCAGTTGTTTTTTTATGAGATTTTAGATTTTAAAGAAGCACTTTAATAAACTAATATGGGTGCCTGAACTACTGACTCTGGTAGCCTAGTTAATATGTTCGTAGACACGTTGGTAATGGTTTCCCCTATGCCTTGAGATGGTGGGAGGAACTTGGTGGACTTAATTTTACTTGTTAAAACAGTAGTTGGTTGTTTTTTGAGAGTTGCACACAGGCAACAACGGTTTTGCTACCTTCTACCTCTTAAATAGATAGATAGATAGTTTATTGATTAAACTTAAGTTATATAATATATAGAAATAAATTAATAAAAGAGAGCCTAGTAACGTTCATGCTAGTTTTGAAAGAGTCAAAACACAGAGGAATTAATCTCTCATGATAATTAATTTGTATACTTCATAAACAACATGTGCAGAGTATTTATTTTTCTAAATTTTCCTGGACCTTCATTAGTGAATTTCCTATGGAAAGTGAACTATTAGCATGACTCGCACGGTGAAACTTAAGCCCGGAACCACCATAGAAGTTCCTAACGTGACGCCCTGAACACGTTTTGGGGATTCGTTCAAAATTGTATATATAATATGTGTGTGTGTGTGTATATTTGTATGCACTTTAGCGATCGCATTTTTTGTCCGATTGACTTAAAATTTGGTAGGGACATTCCTTTCTATAATCAGTTGAACAAGTTCGTTGGGCAAAACAATCGGAAAACTCTAAGCCCCTTTTTTGGGGATTAATCTTTCAAATTTCGAGTTTTTGGACCCAAAAAGGGTCAGAAAAGCCTCGAAAGTGAAATTAACGCATGTAAAAAGAAGGGAATTAATGTGGCAAAACGTTTAAGCCCTCTCTCGTTATTCTAGCATAAGTATTTACCGAGTTATTATAGAAAATGTGTATCGACCAAACACAGTACGTTGTCTTGTGGGGGTTTTACTTCCCTCACGTCAGTGTGCTGCGTGCGAACTCATTTTAGAGTGGGGAGGACCTAGTACCAAGGCATGTCAACTGCTAGGGCTTGTTGTGCTCCCCGTTGAATCGGTTTCAGAACCCAAGGAGATGCAGGAACCTAATGAGCTGCTGTGGTCTGCAGACGAGCCCCTCACCAGGCAGATGACTGCCCCTAACCACGGAGCCAAGAGTTGCAGCTCTTACCTCAGCCAGAATATTGTAGTCAAAAAGCAGGTGGTCCACTGGATCCTCTTAAAAGCTTCATTGTGACTGTTAAACTTGTCGCAGACTTTGATGGCGACGACATGTTGGCGTTTCGGACCTGAGGCACGTCATTGACCGGCTGACCGGCCCCCAGCGGCTGTCTGAGGTGGATGTTCAACTGCTCATACAGAACATTCTGGACGAGGCCGATCTCGACGATAACGGAGCACTCTCCTTCGCCGAGTTTGAGCACATTGTCGACAAATCACCCGACTTTGCCAAGTATTGCTCGAGTTTACTCAGCAAAGGTTATTCAGGTGTAATTGTACTCGATTGGCACTTTCAAGCAAAATTCCACACAATAGTTATTAATTTTAAAAAATGAAGCTACCGTAGATGCCCTCTTAACCTCCCTCCATGGGACCAAACCCTGGGTCGGATAACCAAAAGGGCGGTTAAAACGAGTAACACCTGGGTCTTGTCATATTACGGTAAGCACTTAAAATGATAAAACTTATTCAACAGTAAATAAAAGGGTATGAAAAATATTTTTAAAATATAGTAATTACAAACTTAATTTTCCTTACAAACTACAATGACACTTGATTTTGGGCTTGATAATATAAAAATACCCCTGCTGCAACAAACCTGCATACTAAGCGAATTTCAAAGAATTTAAAATGGTAGCTCACCATGTCATGAAGTCACCTACCAAGTTTCATCAAAATATATTTATAAATAACTGAGATTACATTTGATTTATTCTCCAAGAGAAAAACATTAGGACTGAGTTGGGTCTACTCATGTTTGCTGCAACAAGGGCCACAACAATTAAGTTTATATGCAAATATTGATGGATCACCACCAGATGAAGCAATATACCAACTTTTATCAATATATGTCCACGAACTACTGAGATATAACATTTTACTTATTCTCCATAAGATTAAAAAGTATTTCTATTCACCACTTGCTATGAAAGCCAAAGAAAATTTGTGTTAAGAAAAGTTGCATTAATGTGCAGAGTGTACAAATGTTCACCATAATTTACTGCAAGTCCAAATATACTTTTGTTTATTTCAGTGTGTTTTGCATTCAATTGTAAAGTGATTGTTGTTGAGAGTGCCAGTGAAACTTGTCAGCCACGCTTTTTGTTTGCCAAAACATTCTAGTCTCAGGTTATGTTGAAACATTGTACCTGTAATAGTTTTAGAGTGAAGTTTTTTATTTTTTACAATTTTTAATGATCATTGATTGCATCACGATTATTTAACTTGTTATCATTAATATTGTGTTATTTTTTTGTTTTGTTTTGTTACCCTCCAGTGGATGTTTAAGTGTCCCAAAGAGGAAGATCCTAGCAACTCAGATGCTGATGTATTTTGCTTCCCAGATCATAGACAGATTCTATGAAATAATTGTTAAGGTTGTCTACATCTAAGACATCAGGTTTGGTTAACATAGGAAAATGTTCATGGGCAATAACTTCCCAGGCAGCCTTGCATCTGTTGGAGGCCCCCTCAACATAATTTTCAAATGCTTATCTTTTAGCTGATTTAATTTAATTCTTATAAACTTGTTTACAATTAATATATACTTTATAGGCAATACACAAATTAACTGACTTACAACTAAGTAAATTCTTATATACTGAATAATAAGCAAGCATCTTTTCTCTAAGTTTCCATAGTTTTTCAGTATAGGTACCAATTAAGTTTTCCTTTTTGAATTTTTTACTCGTTTTACTTTGAACTAATGGGGAGCTAAGATGCCACAGATACACATATTTTTTTTAATTATCAAAAAGCATTTGCTCATCAATATTACCCATTTGGTAGTCTGTTATCATTTCCCACTTTTCTTGTCTCAATTGTTCAGCAAACGATACTACCATTCTTTCATTAGTGAATTTCCTTTGGAAAGTGAACTATTAGCATGACCCGCACGGTGAAACTTAAGCCCGGGACCACCATAGAAGTTCCTAACGTGACGCCCTGAACACGTTTTGGAGGGTCGTTCAAAATTATATATATATATAGACATATATATGTGTGTATGCACTCTAGCGGTCACATTTTTTGTCCGATTTACTTAAAATTTGGTAGGGACATTCCTTTCTATAATCAGTTGGACAAGTTCGTTAGGCAAAACAATCAGAAAACTCTAAACCCCTTTTTTTGGGGATTATTCTTTCAAAATTTGAGTTTTTGGGCCCAAAGAGGGTCAGAAAAGCCCCGGATGTAAAATTAATCTATGTAAAAAGATGGGAATTAGTGAGGCGAAACGTTTAAGCCCTCTCCCGTCATTTTAGCATAACTATTTACCAAGTTATAGAAGAAAATGTGTATTGACCAAACACAGTACATTGTCTTATGGGGGTTTTACATTAGAAAAGCCTGTTATTCATTTGTTGGTGTACTTTTATCATCCCCAGCAACCTCACGCCTACTTTCAAGCCTGACTGAGCCTTCTCCTAACCTAATAATGCGCAAAATTGTATTCTCAGCATTGCAGGTAAATGAAACCAAATCCGGAAAAAACAAAAACTATTAATTTCTCACTTTCAAGGCAAAGCTCAGCTAACACAAATATTTTCATGAATGAAATTTTATTAAGTGAAGTTAAAACAGTAAAGTTTCTTGGACTGAATATTGATGATAGATTTAATTGGGATTGCCGTGTTAATTCTGTTTGTAAAAAGGTATCTTCAGGCCTGTATGTGTTGAGGCAAATGTATAAATTTAGCAGTTTCAAAACTTTAAAAGTAATTTACCATGCACTGATTGAATCGCATATTTCTTTTGGGTTATGCCTATATGGGAGTGCATCAGTTAATAATTTGAATAGTATATTGATATTACAGAAAAAAGCACTTCGTATCATGTTAAAATTAAAACCAAAAGAATCTGTTAAAGAACACTTTAAAGAAACAGGAATTATGACTGTGCACAGTTTATATATTTTTCAATTAATTCTTCATGTTAAATCAAAATTAGGAACAATGCCAACATTGAATTCTTTTCATAACTATTCAACCAGGAAAGGTAATCAGCTGGCTTACAATAGGCATAATTTGTCAATGTACAAGAAAATACCCTCTTATAATGGAGTTCAATTTTTTAACAAATTACCCTCAGGTATTAAAAATATTGCTGGCTTTAATTTATTTAAAAAACATCTGAAAACATTTCTTATCAATAGACCACTGTATAAGACAGAAGAATTTTTTACTTATCTTTAGAACATTGATCAAATGGAATGAGTTTGTAAGTTAGTTTTGAGGTAAAAATTATGTTTTGGTTAGTTGGGTAGTTGTTTATAGGTACTGTATTACTGTATATTGTTGACGCCATTCTGTACTATTATGTGCATTTTTGGAATAAAGTTATTTTGATTGATTGATTGATTGATTGAAACCAGGAGCATCAGAACAGCCAAAAAAATCAATGTTTTCAGAATTCAATAAAAATTGAAATAAATGTATGTTTTACACTGATTTTGAGTTTTAAAAGTTTTTTGTATGGAAATTCACTTCCCTCACGTCAGCGTGCTGCGTGCGAACTCGTTTTGACTTTACATTATTTGTTTATTAACTTTGTTTGCAATTTTAGATAATTTAGTGCTGGTTTTATACAAACATTTTAAAAGTAGAGGATCATGATCTGCAAAGCATCCACCCACTATGGAAATGTTATAAATATATTTTGAGAAATTTACACTGATATTGTCTATACAAGCTTTACCTCATATAGGTCTTGTATTTGCACATAGTAAATTTAGACTACGCAGCAAATTTGAAAATTCAATAGCATTGTTTTTCCATCAATTTGATATCAATATTAAAATCTCCCCCTATAGCAATAAATTTAGACAAAGAGCTAAAGTTTTTGAAGTTAGCTCTTTCAATGTGTAGCAATAACACATATTTCACAGAAAAATAGAGTATCAAAAATATTATCTGATTTGCAGCCGATTAAGTTTGGGGTCCCACAGGGATCAGTATTAGGTCCTCTTTTATTCATATGTTATCTAAACAATATTGAATTATCATTGGCAAATGCATCCCAAAATAGTCTCTGCCTTTATGCAGATGACTCAAACTTAAAAATATCTTGAAAAACCGTTGAAGAAATTGAACTGTTTTCTAACACTGAGATAAAAAACATTGAACATTATTTGGATAATCTCAATCTTGGATTGAATATTAATAAAACTAGTTTTTTGTAATTTAGAACATCTCAAAACAAAACTATTCAGGACCCAAATTTGGTAAGTCAGGGTCAAGTGATTGAAAGAAAAATTAATACAAATTTTCTTGGTTTAATAGTTGATGAAACTTTAAGCTGGGATCAACATATACAGAGGGTTTTATCCAAAATGAATTCAGGAATATATGCCCTTTCGAAGATATCAGCTCTTTGTGATATTTTTACTTTAAGAATGATTTATTTTTCGTTTATTCATTCTCACTTGGCATTTGGTATCTGCCTATTTGGTTCAGCAACAAAATCTTCTTTAGATATGGTTCTAAAGAGTCAAAAAGAAAGCTATCAGAATGATGTTTAAGTTGAAAAAATATGAATCGGTAAAAGAACATTTCAAAGACCTTAACATTTTTTACAGTTTACGGACAGTACATTTTTGACTCTTTAATTTATGTAAAAACCAATTTTCAAAAATTATCTTTAAATAATCAAACTCACCCTTACAACACAAGAGGTGGGAATGAAATCAAGACTGCCCAACATCGTTTAAAATTCTATGAAAAGAAAACTACTTTTATGGGTTCAAAATTTCTTAAATACATTCCAAGTTCTATAAAAAGGAAAGCAATTTAAATATATTTAAGAAAAAAGTAAAAAGTTTTTTAGTTGAACAGGCTATCTACTCTCTTCAGGAATTTTATGAAGGTGCTGGTTAGTTTTAGCTAGAAATACTCAAATCTCATTAAAGAGCTCTTATTGTAGATTAACAAAATTACACGTAATGGTAATATGGTAATCCAATGCAAATTTTTATTTTCATTTTATACCAAAATATATGTATATATATATATATAAATATAATTTATATTTTACTACAATGAATGTATGTAGGACTGTTTGACACTATTCAATGTACCAATGTTGTGCAGATGACGAATAAAGATGTTTGATTGATTGATTTACTTATCAATGTTCCTGCCCCACCATTTTTCCTATCCTGTCTACACATAATATCCTCAGCAACAAAATCTTTAGGGACAAATAAGATGTCAACTTGCTTCTCCCTTAACCAGTGATCTGAGATACATATTAATTGCACCTGCTTAATAGAAGTGTTCCAATTCTATTGTTTTGTTTCTAATACAGCGAATATTTACTTGTAAAATGTATAAGCTCTCTATATTTACATCATTGCATATGTTTGTACCATACCATTTGTGTCAATACAATCCATATTTATACATGGTGACATAGTAATAACTCGTACTCCCCTTCCTAAAAAAATACATTTTCTGTGGCTACATTATTACTATTTACAAGGTTCATTATTTAAATTAAAAATACAGACTTCTTCATTACTATTTGCATTACTCAAATTTATCACTGCACTTTTTGCACAATCACCATTACTACTTTAGTGTCTCACTATGTGAGAACACTCCGAGCCACTACAACTTTATCAAGATTTGATGTCACAGTGTGGGTTTTGTCAGTCAGCTGGTGGCGACTCATTAGTTGAATAGATGTAATTAGTTGTCTCCACGTCCACGTGAATATCAGAGCAAGCCAAAGTTTCACAATCACTATGAGTGAGGATTCTTGTAGGATTGTCTCTGCTGCAAGTTGTGTCATCAAGAGGAGTACGAATGGATTCAATGAAGCAGCAGGTCGCTCGTTGGTAAGGACTTGGTTGTTGACTTTTGGGCTATGTAAAGCTTATTGTTTTAGTTTTTTTAATAAACTCATTATAAGATAAACCATTTCTCAGACTTTCTTATTGATTTTTCCTCATATGCTATTTATATTGACACTAATAGCACCAGTAGAGCTTTGGAGTTTTATCATGTTATCAATACAAATTTTAGGTGGAATTTGGCCCCTAACACACCCCGTTGGTAAGCAATATAGGGTTTTCAGTCCTTTTTTCTGAAATCTTGAGTCAGTTGTTGAAAAGCAAGTTGATAATAATAAATTGTTGGCTTCTGGTTATAATATGGTTTTTAGTGACCAGTCCATAAAAAACTGCTCCTTCATTTGACATTTGGCAAGTCAAATGTGAATAAATGCATTCAGAAACAATATGGTTTCCCAAAATTACGTTTGAATCCCCTTGCTACACCAGCACTCATACATATTTCACTCCCAAGATGTAATGAGCAAATGCTGAGTGCTTGTCACTTCCAGCTTGACTAATCACTTGGTCCATACGAGATTCAATGAACTTCCAACGGCCAACTAAAAATTCTACTTAAAAAACCATGGCAATAATAATTAACTCTATTTGTAGAAGAAGGTTCAGATATTTGTTCAGATATAGTATGGAACATTCATCATTACTAACTTCTACGGCCACGAAACCGAAGATGAAATCTGGCCCATCGTCTGTCCTCGTGAGGGTAGTAGGTGGCCAAAACTACGCAGGTGTTCT
The DNA here is from genome assembly GCA_963675035.1 of Allygus modestus. Taxonomy (NCBI): domain Eukaryota; kingdom Metazoa; phylum Arthropoda; class Insecta; order Hemiptera; family Cicadellidae; genus Allygus; species Allygus modestus. Next base: position 13,243,439 of record OY776113.1, on the reverse strand, counting down.
AAGAAATATCCGTTAGGAAACTGACCTGGAAAACTGCACCGCAAAGATCTCTGCAAGATCAACTCAAATGGAGGAAGTTCTCTTCCGGCTGTGGAAGCGCTCGGATAGTCATACAATGTATTTTTGTAAATGATACTGACTAAAGAATTTTACGATTCTGATTCTGATAGAAAAGCCTTCGCTGCGGTTCTGGAAGCCGCTGTTGGACTAACGGGAAAAGCGTCCCCCCCCCCGATGAATTGGTTTCTTTCGAGGTGAAGGACCTCGATTCCCCCTCACTGGAGCCTTCCGAATTCAAGAATAATGTATTAATTATATTATAGCATAAAATTATAGTTCCGCATTTAATTTAGTTTTTTACTCTATGCTATTTTTTTCTGTTAGGAATTTTGCCGGTATTTTACCATAACCTCGATGTTTTCTATTCGTTACCGCCTATCTTGTCGTTTAAAATTATAATTAAAGATAGTTTACTCAGCGATATTATACAAATTCTTGAATAGAAATCTTTGATTTAAAATGTCGTTTTCAGTGGCTTGTGAAACATACTTTGGAAGCAAGGATTTGTACGATATCCTAAACATTTCTAAACAATCATCAGAGAAAGAAGGTAAATTTGTTTTGTCCTTGAATGTTGTTACGGTATATTCCTTTAAATTCTGATTGCGTTTAAATGTTTTTAGAACTAAACAATAAGTCAAAGTTGATGAGCTAGTTCACAAACTAGGCCTTGAATTTCATTAACTAGGGTAAGGCTTTGGCCGTAGCCCATGAGGTTCAAACAATTATGGTTGGACTTAAATTTATACAGTGGAACCTCAATTTCTTTAACCTCTATAAATAAAATTCCTTAATAAGTCAAAGTTTTTTTATTCCCCTTGAACTTGCCTACCTAATGCTATGCTATTCTACATCCATAGGTCGAAGGGTTGGCGAGAAGAGCTCGATAACGTGAAGTTTTGTGGTCTAGGCCTACTTAGCCTACCACCGCACCTCTATGGCACCTCTATGACTCGGCGTTTTAATTGGAAAACCTCTATAATTCGAATATGTACAGACGCCGTACCTTTACAAGTCAAGGTGTTGTCGGGGGAACCTCTATAAGTCAAAATTGTACATCATTGGTTCGGATTATCCCCAGTTACTGTATTTGAGCGTCTATTGTACATATAAAAAACATTTGATAATAGACAGGAAGTGGTGATGCGGGGAAAATATTGCCAAGAGCCTTTTGTTTACATTCCTACTCTACGACATGTTCATTGAAGGACTTTTTTTTTTCTTCTAGTACGTTCACCAAAGAAGCTATTCAAAATATTTCCAGGCTTATTTTAAACATTTTCAATTGTTAAAATTAATCTTCATTTTAATTATAATTGTTATGATATGATAAATTATGATACACGGCGTAGAAAACATGAAATGATGTAGGCTAAGGATTCTTCGGTAATTATTTACTATTTCCCCTTCACCTCCGATCCTTTTACTATTTTAATATATTGTTCTTATGACATTAAACGTCATAAAAACGCAAAAAAAATTTTTCGCAAATTCAACATACTCACGAAACAACTGTCTGAAGAGTACTAACCCAGTCAATCTAGCAGACACTTTGGGAATCCGAGATAAATCTATCGGATGAAAATATCGAACTTACTAATATCGAGGAGCAACTATTGTTTTGATATTGCGATATAATATTCGCACACCCCCGCTCCTGTGGGGGTAGTGTGGTCTTGTTTTGATATTGAGATATAATATTCGCACACCCCCGCTCCTGCGGGGGTAGTGTGGGTCCATTTTGAGTGCACACTGCTGTAGCTAGCACGTCAACATGTGATATATTTATTTATATTTATCATAACCTAACCTAACCCAACTCCTCAGAGCGATGTATGGGAATTTTCGAATTTTCGGTAAAATTGTTCAAAAAGGGAAAAATTCCTGGAAAAAAGGAATATTTCACATACAGTGCTCTGCGGAGTTAGGTTAGGTTAGGTTATGATAAATATACACAGATTATCTGTATTTGGTAAATAACATAACCTAACTTAACCTAACTCTGCAGAGCGCTGTATAGGTAATTGTCCCTTTTTTGGGAAATGTCCTAAAAAGGGGAAAATACCGGAGAAGAGAATATTTCCCATACAGCGCTCTGCGGAGTTAGGTTAGGTTAGGTTATGATATTTACCAGATACTGATAATGTGTGTATATTTATCATAACCTAACCTAACCTAACTCCGCAGAGCACTGTATGTGAAATATTCCTTTTTTCCGGGAATTTTTCCCTTTTTGAACAATTTTACCGAAAATTCGAAAATTCCCATACATCGCTCTGAGGAGTTGGGTTAGGTTAGGTTATGATAAATACACACAAATATATCACATGTTGATGTGCTAGGTAGTGTGCTCTCAAAGTGGACCCTTACTACTCCCGCAGGAGCGGGGGTTAGTGCAAATATTACACACTACCCCCGCAGCTGCGGGGGTTAGTTAAAATACTATACACTATCCCCGCAGGAGCGGGGGTGAGTGCAAATACTATACACTACCCCCGCAGGAGCGGGGGTTAGTGCAAATACTATACACTATCCCGCAGGAGCGGGGGTGAGTGCAAATACTACACACTACCCCCCAGGAGCGGGGGTTAGTGCAAATACTATACACTATCCCCGCAGGAGCGGGGGTGTGCGAATATTATATCGCAATATCAAAACAATAGTTGCTTCTCGATATTAGTAAGTTCGATATTTTCATCCGATAGATTTATCTCGGATTCCCAAAGTGTCTGCTAGATTGACTGGGTTAGTACTCTTCAGACAGTTGTTTCGTGAGTATGTTGAATTTGCGAAACATTTTTTTTGCGATTTTATGACGTTTAATGTCATAAGAACAATATATTAAAATAGTAAAAGGATCGGAGGTGAAGGGGAAAGAGTAAATAATTACCGATTCTTCTTTTCCATAACTCATTAATTGTGTTACCGTGACCCTCAGTAAGTCAGTCTGTGGAACATTACCGGTACCTAATAAGTCAAATCTTGATATTTCAAAATATTCTATAGGCCTAGCTCGAATTTTTTCTGTTCCCCCTGAGGTTCGAGATAATTGTCTTTGAAAGCGGGGGGGGGGAGTTTGAGAGTTGAAACCTCTATTATTTCATAACTTAAATATGTTAAAATTCATTAAATGCCGAGCGAACTAGTTGTCCGACTTGAAACATACTTTCCTGGATGCATTGGTTTGAGGCCAGCCTTTCATAGAAGAAGCAGTTTTATTAGATAGGTATCAGTTGTTTGCAAAGGCCTTATTTGTTGTACGAGCTCTTTTTTTCGTTAAAAGATTTGTTTTAGGTGGGGTGTTTTTTAATTATTTTCGATTTATTTTTGGGTATCACCCACCTTCAGGTTATATGACGTCCAGCAGAGACTGATGGAAGGCCTCTTGTCAGATTAAAAAAAAACAACACAACACAAACATACACAAATAAAAACAAACAAAAACAATGCATTAAGTCCCGATGTTTCGAGAAACTAAAAAAAAGTTTCCCGTTATCAAGGGTCCTTGAGCTTAGAACCAACCCGAACCGAGCGCCTGACCATGACTCTACCTTTTTTTTAAAAATCTGATAAGAGGACTTCCATCAGTCTCCGCTGGACAACGTCACATAAACCTGAAGGTGGGTGATGCCCACAAATAAGTCGAGAGCCCTTTTTTCCGATGCTGCATACTGCTTATGAACTCAGCCCAACTTCAGGAAGGCTTCTTCCTAGCCAATAAATTTAGGGCCTCTTCTCTTTTTATGTTATGTAAATAATATAGGGCAGTCTTTGAATTTTTTTCCAACTTCCAGTCTATGTCTGTATGCTGATGACTCAAACTTAAAAGTTTCAGGCAAATCACAAGAGGATATCGAACTATTTTCAAATATAGAACTTCATAGTATAGATCAGTTTTTTGAAAATCTTAATTTACGTCTAAATCCAAGTAAAACTAAAGGTATTTGTTTCAAAACAAAACAAAGTAAAAATTGCATCTCCCCAAAATTAATGATTAAAAACAAACATGTAGAGTTAATTGAGCAAACAAAGTTTCTAGGGCTAATAATTGATAATAGCCTGTCATGGGATGGGCATGTGAAGTATGTTTTAAACAAAGCAAATTCTGGTTTATTTGCAATCAGAACAATGTCCAAACTGTGCAACATTGATGTTTTGCGTAGTATATATTTCGCTCTTATTCACAGTCATATTGCATATGGAATATGTATATATGGCTCCACAACAAAAGAAAATTTGAATAGTATGTTAAAAATTCAAAAAAAAGCAATTAGAATTATTTTACAACTAAAAACTCAAGACTCAGTCCAGGAATATTTTAAACAACTAAAAATCATGACCGTTCATGGACTATATATCTTTGATACAATCATGCATGTCAGGAATAATCAGAATAATGAATTTATCCCAGTGCATCAATACAATACTAGAAAAAAAAATTGAACCCATTCCCCATCATAATTTAGAAATTTTCAAAAATAAAGTGTCTTTTGCAGGCAAAAAGTTTTTAAGAAAAATACCAGATTGTATAAAAAATGAAATTAGTCATCCAAAGTTTAAACGAAAATTAAAGGATTATTTGATTGATTTAGCTGTATATGACTTGGGTGAATTTTAAACGGGTAAAAATTTTAATTGGTTTCGGGATTATGATGTTTTAATTGTAAGTGACACTATTTTAATGTATTTTTATTTTATATATGAATTATGCCTCTGTTTATTTTGTATAGTACTAATATTTAATACTTGTATTTTGTAGTACTTATTATATATAGTTCTACTTGTCGTTGACACTATTCTATGTATACAAGAGTATCATTATGAATAAAGAAATCTGAATTGAATTGAATTGAATTGAATTGGGTTGATTCTGTAGGTGGTCAGTTTTAGGCCTAACACCCAATGTGTTAATCTGACACCTGTTTATTTTATACTTTTTTCTGGAAAACCACTATAGGCCCAACAGTAGGCCTAGTAGTCTTGTGTTTGTAATCCCACAAACACAAATTATGATCAAAAAAATCAAATTATTATTTGATCAAATTATGTTGATCACTCCAAGACTCACTCCTAACACGTTCGCTGCGGTTGACGATAATTCTCGTCATGCGACACTATCGCTTGGTGCGCATGCCAGGAATTATCGTCACTGGCTCCCTCCCAATTCATTGCTTCAGTTGAGCTCAGTTGCCAGGGAAGGTCGCGTCGCTACCCGGGTGTAGTGCCGGTCTCGTTGTTTATTTTGGCGCGCTTCGTTTCTCGGTCGGCCATTTTTGTATATAGTATATTTATAGCGTATATACGTAATTAGGTAGTTTTAAATTTTTTTTGTTGAAAAACAATGTTTGGTGCCAGAGTGTTTAAACTACAGTTGTCTAATAACTATTTACTGTAGTTACATTTTTGACCGAAAAACTGCAACTAATACGGATGATGGTGACCGAAACCGGCACGAGACACTGATGACGGGAATTCTCGACACGGAAGTGACATCACAGCTAGACATTAAAATTGCTGCCATTCCATCTCCTAATGACATTTTGGATATCCGGACATCATTTATTCGGAAAGTCATCAACAATAATTTATCCGCAGTTTAGGGGTCACAATGTTAACCATTTTCAGCAGTCAATGTGTTACTAGGCCTAGGCCTATTTGCTCCAAATGGCCTCTAATCACTGATTGACTGCACCTATTATCTGTATATTATACGGAGCACTTTACCAACTTATACAGCACACTACACAGTAGGCTAACATATGTTGTTATAATTTTGCAGGGCAAACTTTTATTGACAGGATCCAGCTTCTCAATCGGTCATCCTTTTTGGCTTCCTGCCCGGCTAAGGATCATTGCCCAATGACAGTCAGCTCGTAACGTAGTCCCAGCGCTGATTATTCCATCTCTCTTGACTTTATAGTTGTTCAGTGTGTTGTAACTGTTGTAATGAGACCGTGTGTTTTAATTTGGGGATCAATTTACAGAATACATGTGTATTCCAACTTTTCAACAACCAATAGATATTTCCGACTCACTCTTTAAATTTGTATTGTTTGTGTTTACAGGCCTAGAAAATCTCATTAAAGGTTTTTATTATTCTTTTATTTTATAATTTCAATTTGTGAAAAAAATCCCAAGTAAACCCCCTACATATACAATGTTAAAGTACCTACAACTTTTCACTGGAATCCCCTCAGTCTGTAAAATTTCAGCTTTGTAACATTACCAGCTTGACTGATACAAAGGTTGGTCAGAATAGTAGTACCGGCCTGTTTCAGTTAAGTTTAGGTTTACTAATATGAAATGGGTCCAGTCTGAATTTCTATAACATGAAGTAATCACTCCTGCTTTCACCTTCTATACAATTTAAAAGCCCATTAAATGTTTCTGCAGCATTTTTAACTGCAATATAGCAGTTACTGAGATGTCTACCATTACTCTTAGTTGCCTAGTTGTCTATTAGCGAATGAATGATTTGATTTGATCTGATATTACAGGTTTTTGTTTTCTACTGTTAGTGATGTGGGCCGGAAACATTCCTAGTCGGAATTAAATTATAATACCCCTGTCGCAGAAAACCTGCGTACTCAGCGAATTTTAGATATGCGTCTTAATACCATATAAAGTCACTTGCCAAGTTTCATAAATATATATTCGCAAATAAAACGATAAATAACATTTTATATATTTTCAATAAGAATAACATTGGGGCTAAATATGCAACAAGGAATACAAAATAATGGGTGTTCATTTGAATATCAGAAGAACTCAACTGAGCCATATACCAAGATCTATTAATTTATGTTCGTATTTAAGGGAGACAGAACATTGGTAGTCGATGAATAGCAATTTAATTCTGTTTGCATTAAACATCATATTATTGTAATAGACATCGTACAAATTCTCAATACATCACAATTTTCAATATGGTAGGCTTTTTATAAAAGATGCGCCTAATTTTTGGGAAGTGAGCTTTAGGCCTATTACATTTTTGTACTACGATAAGTTCTTTAGAAAACCTAGTACGGTATTTTTTCGAGCTGGGTAACAGACATTTACTGATTAATATGAAAATTTTGACCATTTATAATAAAAATAAAAATAAATCGGTTTTGGAAATTATAATTTATTTAATTATATATTTTGTTTTACATTTATTTCATAACTTATTGAATAGACCAATATTAATGTTATTTTAAGTACCGTAAGTAGTTA